>OY756431.1:6147500-6726913 GCA_963576905.1 Mystacides longicornis | reverse complement strand
ATGACATATCTGAACATCTATAAATGAAATGTTACATAGTTGCATAAGAGTAAGAGTGAGGTAGAAAATGTTTACTTTTTTAATCCGTTGTTTCGCGATCCTACGAATCCTTCAAAAAGAGAGGCCAAGTGGGGGCTATTTACGAAACGGTTCAAATACGATCTAGTGGCGATCTAATTCAAATTTTAGCCTTTCAAGTTCAAGACGGTCCAAAAAAACTGTCACTGACACAAAAAAATATTTTGTAAAAATTAATAGGTACTTGCTGGAAGGGATCGCAAATAAATAGTATTTATATCCTTCAAGCTGGCCTAGACAAAACACATTAGAAAGCGAATCGTAAATTCGAATCGACAAAGCGAATTCATCGATAACGAAGTACGGTTTCGTAGACAAACACACTTCGTTTCTATATCGCCGTGGTGATAAGACGCAAAGCGTCGATTCGACACATGACGTCAGACAGCGTCGTTTTTTTCTATGATTTTTAATTGTTACGTTGGCAGCCATTTCATTTATTGTCGTTGATCTATGGTCGATATGTCATTATATTCTTCTTCTTCTTCTTTAATTTAGCATATTACTCCTAAAAATAGGGTGTTCATGCCATGATCTCTTGTATATTAATTATGACAAATATCAAAATCTTTGTTTATAGTAATTGCTGTGTTTATATTTTATTAAAGTTAGATTTAGAAAAATACGTACAGAATAAGATGCGTAACTATTTAATATTGGCCTTAATGCAAGATAATAAAATTTTAAGAAGGATTGTATTTTCTGTTGATAAAAGAATAGAAATATTAGATCGGAATTCTACGCGGCATCTTAGTTCATTCAATAATGGGCCCATTGATGGGGGAAGTTGTTGCCTGCAATACTTTGTCCTGGCAAACGACAAGGCGATGACTGTCGCTGCTTACTGTTGTGGCAAAGTATAGATCGAATTCGAAAAAAAAACAATAATGGGAACCTGTCAGGAATTATTATTGGATATTCAAATAAATAAATGATTTAGGTCTTCGGTACCACCGCACTAGCAATACAATATTCATTCAATATAATCTTCAGGTTTTCATTTACCGATGTTGAAGGATTTTCTAGTGCTTTTATCTTGTGAGATTGTGAAAAAAATCATTAAATATGGACGGTTGTGATATTTTTGTGAAATATGGACTCAACCATGAAATATGGAAAATAATAATATGTATTTACATATTAATCCTGGCCCTACTTATCACGAATCATAGACTAATTAATTCATTAGAAACGATATCTCATGACGTCACCATATTTTTCGACGCACGCCGACGCCATATATATTATGAAATCATATATGTAATGCGTAGACAAACTCATTTAATTTTGACAGTTCGGCGAATTCTTCGTCAATATTTGTCGAATTCTTCGAATTCGCCGCCATCTTTTTGACGATAAGAAATCTTTGTAGATAACGAAGAAAAATAATTCGTTTGTTAAAAATTCGACACTTTGAAAGGAAATTTTCTAAAATAAAATATTTACTAACATTTTAATTATGTTTTACAATAAAATAAAGGTAATAAATTATACACCCCATTGTTCAGAAATCCCACCCCATTGCCTGGACCCCACCAGGGGGGGGGGGGGGTTCAGGTAGCTCATTTCCCCCAGAAATGACCCCGGATCGTTTAAAGACCAAGGGCGTAATGATCGGAGCCCTGAATAATCCGCACTCCGCACTCGAGGGCGGCCGGGGAGCTTGTTGCTGCCAAGTTGGTGGGAGACTATGGACTGGGTATCCTGGGCTGAGCTAGGCATGCAACCTAGGGCGGGGCAGAGAGACGCTGGCAACTTTGTCATGCTGCACTCTGGTCACCGAACTGCACGGATGCGTGGCTTCGCTCTACTTTTAAGTAAATATGCCTTCACTCGCCTTCTTGATTGGGAACCTGTTTCTGACCGCCTGATGAGTGCGTCCTTCAAGATGACAGGCGAAACACTGACGGTCCTGACGACCCCCAGTATGGACCAGGCGTCATGGGGTAATACATAATAACGGAAGCCGTCTGATTGCTTTCACCACGGTCCATCGACTCTTTATAGGTGGAACCCTGTTCTATTCCAAAGAGCTAAAGATAGAAGTTCACAAACAGAACATGTAGGAGGAACAATGAACACTTTGCTAATTCTTTTAAAAGCGACACTTAAGAGATAATAATTAATGTTCTTGAAAATCAAAACAGTTGTAAAATGATTAATAAATGAACTAGCAACAACTAATCCATTTATGATGCTGTTCTCTATTTTGTTTCACAAGAACATCTGTTATTTTCTTGAAAGATGTTGATAGCATACCTATGTGTGTATTAAATTGCGTAAATGTCCTTAGTTGTTTTCGCTAAATATCCAGGTGCGCCATTTTCCATTCATATTCCCTTCTATTCCTATCTTATTATAATTGCAAGCTGCGCTTTGCTTTTCCACTGTCGCAAACTTGTTGTTAGCCCTATCAAAATCTGAAAAGCTTCTAGACCTTCTTCGAAAACCTCTTGGATGCACAGATATATTGTTTCTTATGCTTATTAATGTACAGTAAAGAATCAATAAATAAATAAAACAATTAGATAATGTTCTATAGCTTTATTATTGTGTTGTGTTTACTAATATTGTACATTTGAATTTGAAATAAATAAAATGATCACAGAAGAGCACATGGATGTGGTATTGACTGATCTGCAAAATAAGAAGAAAATATTATTGTACAGAAAATGCTTACAACCTTGATCTGGCTCAATTCTGACGGACATTGGAAGTGGAAATGTTTAATAAATTCCAATTTATCCGTTGTCTTTGGATGTCCCGATTTTATTGATTGTTCCATTTAGCATTCTAATGCACAACGTAAAAATTTGTAAAAAAATAATACATTTTATTTTTAACGATTTTTTAGCAGCAGTGACATTGTTTTTGTAAAAATACATAATTTTGCTGGTTGTTTTCGTCATATCGAAATTATTTTTCATATTGAACGGAATTTTGAACAATATCAATTTAAATAAAAATCCAAACACTAACCGTCTTACTTCTGAAAAAATGGTTCATCGTAAGATTACGTATAAATCACTGATAAGTTTTTACTTCAATTATAAAAAAAATATTGAATCTGCGTTTGTTTTGTATGAAGATGACATTTCATACAAAATTTTGTAAACAAACAAATAGTAGCTCGGCAACGCGAGTGGTACCAACGTAAGAATCAAAAAAACATTCAGAAAAACGACGATGTCTGACGTAATGTGTCGAATCGACGCTGTCGATGCATCGCCAAAGAGAAAAATTCGAAAGTAGATAACGAAGTCTGTTTGTCTACGAAACTGTACTTCGTTTTCGAAGATTTCGTCGTGGCGATAATAATTTACTCGTTTTCTAATATTGTCAAGGAAACAAAGCGTTCGCTGATAAACAAATTCCATGCGAAATGAAAGTATTTATATATAAAAATCTATGGTGACTCTCGACAATGGTGCATATTATGTCAGGAATGTTATATTTATAAAAATTAAAATTAAGTAAATATAAATAAGTACACCGTTGACATCTTTCATCTCTTAATCAGGGTTGCCAGGTGTTCGGCATTTTACCGATTTTTTTCGGTATTTTAGAACCATGTTCGGCGTTCGCTATGAAGAAAATTTTACGGTATATTTTTCCAAGTAATTTTCCAACCAGTCCTTTCCGAAATTTTCGGAATAACGTTTTTCTTTTTTTACTGAATTTTCATCTTTCTGGAGATACCAAATCTTGAGAATCACTTTTTTATGGTGAACTTTCATTCTTTTCAGATACCAAGTGGGAACACTGGTTCGCTATTTTTTGGGGAAAAAACCTGATAACCCTGATTTTATCCAACAATATGTTATTGATGATTCACGACGAGTTCTTTGAAAATCATTTCATGATTATAAGCCAGGATGAAGTTCGATGGGTCAGCTAGTTGTGGATTAAAACTACTAAGTATATAGTAAATGCCAAAAAAATACAAACTGACGTTATTTTTTTTAATAAAGCGTCGATAAATGGAAGTATAAAATATAAATTATATATTATTACATATTTTCAATTTAAAATAATTTAATAAATATGTCTAGAATGCTGAAAAAACAACTAATTATTTTTCTACAAATAATTTTCTTATCGTCGCAAAGATGGCGGCGATTTGTCGAAGATTTCGCCAAAGTGTCAAAATAAATGTGTTTGTCTACGAAGAACGTACAAAATGTATGGCGTCGTCGAGCGTCGAAAGAAATCGTGACGTCATGGAAGCGAAATCGAAATATCGTTTCTAATGAACTGTCATTATGTGGTTTTGTCTACCAAATTGACCCATTGGCGTAAAGTTCGTTTGTAGTCGATCGCCAAATGCGATTTTGTCTAGGCCCACTGTTCCGAGACGCAATCTTGCAATTTCAGCATTGATTTTTTTACACACCATCTATTATATTAAAACAGCGTATACAAAGTATTTAAGGTGTTAGAGTAGGTACGCGGTGCGATCATGTATGTATATGACATTATCATTCATAAAATCTAAACAAATTTGAATATCTCATTACAGAAACCAGCAATTATATAATAAATCTTCCTCTAGCATGGTCTCAAGACACGAGCAAGTAAGCGAAACACAACTCTTGATGGTCAGTTCAAGGTGAAATACGGACAAGTGCTAATACATCATGTCATAATATTATTCATCAGTGAATATGAGAGATTTTTTAAATGCCAGGAAAAATATACTATTTTTACCGTTTTATGAAAGCTAAAAAAAACTTTAACTAAGTTAAAACTTTGTTTTTTAAGTTTGGTTTGACGATGGCTAGATGAACCGAAACCGGTCGCCAATAATTAAATTTATCATGGGTATTTTTATTAATGTTGATGACTGTTTTTAGTAAGCTCGCAAAATATAGAAGAAATTGTAAATTTTCGAGATGTTTAGATCGTAATTTTTGAATGGAAAGTTATAATTTTTCTGTACGGAAATCAAAAAAAAACTACATATTTCTTTTGTCAAAAAAAAATGATTTTCAATATATTTATTTTTGAATCAGAAACTATTGAAAAATGATTTCGAAAATTAAATTGTATCAAATTTCATGAAAAGGGAAAAATCTCAAAATGACAATTTGCTAAGAAAATCACTTTTTCAAGGAAGAGACTTTTTTTATGTTGTTTTCTTGTAAATAGCGTATCATTTTTGAAAGATTTGAATTTTATTTCACTACAAAATGATTATTTTTTAGTAGTTCAAAATTTGTTTATATTGATTTTTTGTTAATTGAATTTATTGAATTCATCGAAAGATTGACATTTTGATCCGTGTTAGGGAGAAGCAACTGTAGCTATTAGCTACTTACTGTCTAAATTATGATAGGAACGGAATTGAGCAGGTCTATTTATAACTGATTGACGCTGGGAGATCGTAAAAAATCACCCAATTTATGATTGAGTCCAATTTATACGATCTTCTCTGAATGAGTGTAGGTACTTCAGAAACATCGCGGTGTTCAATCTGATTTATTATAATCCAATGGACCATGTGGGTATGTCTGTTTTGTGTATATAGAGGTATAAGGCAGAGAGACAGTTAGGAGCTATTCCACGATGTTTTTCGCATAGTTCTTGGGTCAAATTTTGGATAGAATAGTTTTTCACTAAATTATATCATAAAATGATGACGTTTACAACAATATGACAACAGTAAACATTAAGAGAAAATCAGAAAACCCAACATTCACTATTTTGTGTATCTGTGCACATAAAAGTATAAGGCAAAAAGACAGTTAGGACTGTTAGGAGCTTACTATTCTACGATGTCTTTCACATACATCTTCCGTAAAATGTTGATAGGTGAATAGTTTTTCGCTATAAAACATCATCAAATGATGATGTTAACAACAATCTGACAATAGTAAACATTAAGATAAAATCAGAAAACCTATCAATCCACTGAAACAATGAAACCCATCTGATTTTTAGTCGTCAGTTCTATCCAGAATGATTCTGCCCTCCACAACAAATAAATAAGTCTTTCATATACTTGAAAATTTCTTAGTTGCCAATCGGTATTAAATAATTTTTCTTCAAGCGCCGTCCATTAAATCATCTTTTACGCAACTAATTAATATGACAGATTTTCTTTCTCAACATGAGAGGCAGAAAAATGAAAACAGACGAGTGTAGAATGTCTATTTAGAATAACGTGGTATTCATTTTCTCTGGCTATCGTTATTATATAAATCCAAAGAAGTCCCCTGCGATAGAAGCTAGTAAAATATAATAAATAACAAAAATAATTGATGGGTAAAATGTTTAACAGGAACTAACCTAAATTGGATCAAAAATTACTTTCTTGAAGCTGTGTCGAATTGATTAGAACTAATAGATTTAGTTGCTTGTGAAACAGACGCACTGTTGTTACTTCATTTCTTTACTGCTAGTTATTTCAAATTGTGAAAATAAATTTAAAAATGAAGACTCTTCCTTAAAGTGAGAAACGATATTTGGTGCGACAATAGGTCATTGCAAAAGATCGATGGGACTTTTGTTGCCTTGTTACGCTTTCTAGTGGACTCGAAAGAATTATAAGTGAGGTTGATAGACGGGTTTTTAACAATAAAGTTGTATGATTACAATCCAATAGAATGACTCACTTTTTCAGAAAACCATAGTAAGGCTTCTTGTCTAAAAAATGGTGGATGGTAATCAGTACTGATCAAACTACAAAAAAAGAAAACAAAACTGCATAATATTGACAGTTTAATTGTGAAATAGTCGGCAAAAAAACCTTATGAGCTAGGGTCTATAGGAGAAAAACCCTAATCTATTCTTCTCTATCATCAAACAACTATGATGTTAAGACATGTAGGCAAACTCAGACTGGGTTAGGGTATAAACCGAAATTAGGCGACTTCTTGCCTGATCACCAAATTATCCAAGAGACCGTCAATAAATTAATTTAAAATTTAAAAAAATAATTGGCATCCAAACCTGCAGATATGCAAAAATATCTGGCATTTTACATACAGCATATCAAGACCCATAATATTCAACATGTTTTTTCTTCTCATTAAGTAATGAGGAGTTTTTAGGGTGGTGGTTGTTTGTAAAATCAAAAGACGAGTATGTTAAGCAACCCTAGATTCTACGTTAGGTTCACCAATGATAAAGAAGTGAAAAGAAGACCTGTTAATTAGGAACTGGTAAAAAATTAATACGAGTACATATACCTAGTCAAGTCCTGTAAATATAAATGTATCAAAAACGCGTTTTGCAATTATATGAATGTGTAGGTACATATTATTAGCCACCTAAATTAAGATCTTTTTTTTTTATTGGAATAAAAATCCGTTATTTTTTTCTAATTCAGACGAGTAATTAAAAATTACTGGAGCAATAAATGAGAGGCATGCTGGGAGGGGTGTAGGGAAGTGGAAAAAGCCGACAATAGTGGGGTGAGGTGCCAGGGAGGGATCTTTCAGGGGAGCTATTTTAAATTAAGGGATGAAGGTTTTATCGTTTCTTTGTATAAATATTTTCGATTCAACTTACTATGTATTTTATTCCAGTTTTTTTGTTTTTAATAATCAATATGTGTGTTTGTTTTACAAATTTTATTGGAAACTTATCACAAACATTTTTAACCTATTTACATTCACCAAAAACATAACGATCCTTTGCTGTAAAACAGTTAGGAAAAATGTGTATGCGGAAACGAAAGGGACATTTCAGAAATCCAAAATAAAGCTTCCTTTTCAGACTGCTGAAACATGTGTCGAAAATTGGACCATCAAACACTCTAGTGTTCTGCTCAAAGGATGAAAACACTCGTTTGCGTCCTCTATAACTGTGATGCAATCCCTTACAAAAGAAGTCATGCTCTCGAAGAACCAAAGCTGAACGCCACAAAAAGCAGGACAATTCACACCAAAATAGATTGTGAGATACGTGAAACTCATTAACATAATAGATTAACAGTTCCTTGAAGTTCTCTAAAAATCATGATGTGTTTTACCGCGTCTAACACTTTTGATTCTTTCGTTCTGAGTATTCGTTTTCTCCAATTGAAACAAATACCTTCTACAATATTTTTCAATTCTCAGTTGTTTTTGGCTCTCTGACATCACTCATAATTTTGACAGCTTCGTGCCTTCAAATCCCCGATTCGAAAAAGGAACGGGGAATGTATACCTAATCTACGTTAAGGTAGGTGATTTAAAAAAGATGAAGATTCAAGTATATATCTTAAAAATTCACAATATCGGTGCAAACTTAAAAGCAAGTAATTGCTTACTTTGGGTTGGGAGACGCGTTAGTCATTTTAGTGGTCCTATGAACATTCTGAAACTGCTAATATCAAGGGTAGGTTTTGCGAGGGACGAATAGAGGCGAGTATATAAGCGAGATGCTGCTGGTGGTGTTGAAGGGGAGGCGAGTACATGTGTCTATGTATGAGTGGGTGGATCGGAGGATGTTGAGGTGGCTGGATGGAGACCACCACTTCACCCTTCCTTGAAGGGAGAAAGGCAACCGACAAAATGGCCGGCGGTGGGTTGTCAAGAGACGCCAAATATCTTCGTATCATCGAACCACACAAAAAAGGAGACTGAATTTTAATTTAATTCTATGCAGAAATGCGAATGATTAGTTAGTTGGTTTGCGAGATTATCACTCTAAAATATAATCAAAAGTTCCACGCATTCGTGGCAGCCTGAAATTTACTAACGTAATAAATTAAAGTACGCCTGTTCATTTAGCGAATTTTACTTGCAATCGTGATGTAAACGTAGAATAAATGTAGACTAATAATAAATAAATAAAAATATTACCCAATTGGCGGGCTTATTGCCTTAGGCAATTTCTTCCAACCAACCAATTGAGAAGAAACTTTCCATTGTTGCTTGTAATATTGTGCTTTGTGTTGTTATTTCGAACAAGTGACGTATCAATAGATGGAAGACGAAGTGTCGGTAGACGGCAGATCTCCTGTCTGAGAAGCATCAGACAAAGGACCGGAATCCAGCGAGTGAAAGAACTGTTCCGGTTAGCCCAGGACAGAGAAGCCTACGCCATAGTGGTAGTCGACGTTATGGGACCTGACATGGCACAGGAAGAAGGCGTCACAAACCTATAAAAATCCTTCCACGATGTCTTGGCTAGGGTCCCAAAATCTTTGAAATATAGATATTTTGCTGAAAAAGTGTACATCCCTATTTTGAAATACATACAAGTCGATGGGGGTACGACGGTGTGGAATAGCTGTTGCCCGTGATGGGGTATTTTGGTCACGACTGGGGAGGCCGGGATAAGCCCGAGGAGGTAGGGCCCATTCCTGGTTGGCCGGGTGACCGCTCCGCCCCTTGATCAACCGAAAAATTTCATAACGACGGACCTCTCGAGGCAAATCCAAAATTGATTACAATAATATATGCAAAAAATATAGATATCCGAATAGAACATTCGAAATTCAAATTTGAAAAGGATCCACAACTAACCGCATATTGCAACTCTCGTACAGTTGTAGATTTTTTTTGAAGAATATGAGTCATGTGAAAATGTTGGTGCTCGAAAAATTGGATACGCCAAAAACAAGCACCTGATTGAAACATTTGAAAATGAAATTTGGAAAGGTTACAGAACGAAACCCCGCCTTATGCTCCTCTTGTAACTGTAAACCGTCGTTTTTTTTTTTGAATAATATGAGTCATGTGTAAATTCAGGTGTATGCTAATTAGACCTTTGCACAAAATAGTAACAGCCAAATTGAAATATTTGAAATTTAAATTTGAAAATGTTCCAGAACTCAGGTCTGAATCAGTACTAAAAATATTGCTGCCACCTGTCAACGAACGTGAACGTTTTGTGTCTCTATGGTGATGTGAGTTGCGAAATATCGTTTCAAATTCAGAGTCTGAAAGATATAAATTTGGCGGTTTGTCACGTTGAACCATTAGCGTGGCAGTCATTTTTTTAAATCTGACTTAGGCTCCAGAACCGCCTTTTGCAGTTCTCGTGTAGCTCATTCGATGTTTCGCACAAAATAGAAGTACTCAAGCATCAGGACCAGTGGTATCGATAGGCGGTTTTCGTACGTACAGCGTATTGGAGGTTGTGGGTTCGAATCCCGGCGGTCACCATTTTCACGACACAAGCCTTTGCTTATTGTGAAATATGTACTTTTGGACTTCCATATCCTGGGCCACGATATCGGTTCTCGGCCGCCACTCTAAGGTTCTTATGGGCGATTGGTCTACTATATGAAAAGCCCAGTTCCATTTTAGAAGACTACATCTGTCACCTTTATCCTGTCTCTAGTCGATTTTTTGCGTTTTCTAATAAGGCTATAATTGCGTGTAATAAAACTTACACATGACTCATATTTGGCGTGCAACGACGAGATGAAGTTAATTTGTGCAGAAACATTGTAATGAAGCTGGGCAACAATAGAAGAGACATACCGCGTTACCATAAAATGGAAAACACGAACAATGCTCGATGTATGTATGCGTGGGTGGTGCACTTCTACAATAATAGCACAGCGAAACAAAATGAACAGTGCTCACGCTGCGGCTGTGTTGTAGTAAACTTGTACTACCCTAAATGGCTTGTGTCAACTCCGCGAGGTAACTGTGGACTACGGAGTTCTCGTTCTTAGTAAGCATCAGTATTCGAATTACATTAGAAATAGCGGGTTACAATGGTCATGGAATCAAATATACAATTGGTTATGTTCGTCCGTAACTTGGTAGTTTCGTCGAAAGACTAACTCCGATGCCAAACATTGTTCATGCCTATAATATCATGTTTATCTTTATATGTGTTTTCAATGCTCTGTTGGTGTCTTTTCTAATAAATAAATAAATACTTGCAATAATTACTTAATTATTACAGAATACCTACGGGAAAAATATTAAATTGCCCATAGTCCCCAACGTGTTTAAGTAAAATTTGGACCCTAAAGGGACGATATAACTGATTAATGGGACAATCAACAATTTGCATGTCCTTTTCAATGCCTGTCGTCCAATAGGTTTTTCTCCTAGTTTTAGTGTATCATCACAACTATTTTGGTGTTTTGTGTGTTGCAGAATTTTTAACCCATGTGGTTTGCATGTCTTTTAATCAGTTCAATTTGATAATAGCGAAATGAAACTAAATTTTTGGACGAATTTTCCAAAACACAATTTCTAAGGAAAAATCCTTACATTAAAATAACTGTCAAATTAAATCAGCTGTCGTTGTGTGGGCCGTCTAATTTTTCCGAATGAGTCAGCACGATAGCGTGGCTTATTGCTGTCTCCTTATATCTCTGAATTTAACGATAACGCTTTCGATAACTGCAATAATTAGAAACTAATTTGCATTAAAATGTACCAAGTGACACGACTTGGGATACCGTTTTGTATTTAATATCAAAACTAGGTACATCCATAAGTACAATGCGTGATTTCATTTTGCAATGTTTGTTTTATATACCCACCTAAGTGTTGGTATAATACAGTAGGTGCCGGTTATTTGGATTACTTACTAGTTAATAGAATCAGCCTCTTTAAGCTCGGTACTCACTTGCGCCGCGAACGTGTACCGTTACATAAATTTTATCAAAAGGATGCATGTGTTCCACTCGCGTTCGCTTTATCGAATCACGAATACACTTAACCTTTCGATTAAATTGATGCAATGTCACACGTTCGCGGCGCAAGTGAGTACGATGCTTAATAGAATCAAAGTCTAAATCCCGACTCAAAATTAAGGAATTAATATAATCCTAAGTGGATAATGGAAACACATTTTCGACAACATCAGTTTGTTGTTCGTAAAATTAACAACTTACTCTCATTTTTGTCAGGAAACGTACCCGTTTTGTGTATTTTTTTTCTAGGCTGAATGAACAAATCACATATTATTAAAAACGCTTTGAAGCTTAGAGTCAATGTAAGTTTTGAACTGTCGGGCTGTGCGTGCTTCTGTTTATTGTATGGTGATATTAAACTCAAACGTCGAAGCAGGCTGAACGACCAAAGTCCTAATAACAGTACTTTGAACGTGCGACAGTAAGGAACCAGAACCTATAGTAGCTGATCCGATAAAACAACTGCTGGGATCAGCAAAATCCAATCATCTGATAAACGAGTGCCCAAGGATTGTAAGATACTTCGACTCTCTGACGGATGATGCGATCTAATGGCTTCGGTCTCTAAAGGTCAAAAACTGTGACCGACCATTAGAAGAAGAACGTCCAATATGACGAACCCCGACTAGCTGATAACATTAGTGATTACAAACAGCAAATCTTCGAATAAAAGACTTGAAACCTTGTCGATTATGTACAGATCTACAATGACTTGGATGAATTTACAGATCTTAGAAAACTATCGAGACTGTGGGACAGAGAATTTAACAAAAAGTCGCCTTTCTTCGACTAAAAGAATTTTATTTACTCACACGAACCCTACTTATAATTTATATCCATTTTTGTGTGAAATATGTACTCGTATGTACCTACACGCAAACACGCTACCGTTTAATAAAATCAAAACTCACGGGACAAACGTGATGACAATATATTCGGTGCGCACTGTACTAGTCCGGTGGCGGGAGATGTGATAACCTTTGCAGCATAAATTCTCAGTTTATCATCGCAGAAATGAACAACACCGAAGAACATTAAAACAAGCGATAGACCAACGAGCGTCTCCCAAATATTTAATTAACGAGTCAACGGTCAAATGAAAGAAAAGAACCATTATCTTATTTTTTTCATTTATTTTAAGCTAATTACTATCTTAATAGTGAGGTGAAGACACCTCAATATTAAGATAGTAGCAGCTCCGTAGTAGTTGAGTGATAGAAGGCAGCTTGGTGATGGAGTAGGTATTTGAAACTTTCAATTATTTGAGCCAAAGGTGTTTGTTGAAAGTAAACTAGCTTTTCCGGGAGACGTTATTCTGTGGTGCTAACTGTGAATATTGTATTCGAAATGGTATATTGATAAATTATTAATCACCTTTCAACCAATGTAATTCGGACAAATGCATCTGTTTTAAACCATATAATTTATTTCAGCAGCCTGCCAACTACACCATAAAAAACTGTGAATCTCTGTCAAACATTAATTTAATTCAAAATAAGAATTAAACTATATCGTAAAAAACACTAAAAAGGTTATCTATTTTAATTTTACTTCCATTTTCTAATGTTCCTTACGACTTTCTTACTTTTTTTCTTTCATGAGAACCTTCTCCTGATAATAGAAAACAAAAATAAAAAATAATAGTTAGCGAAATCGGTCCAGCCGTTTAGGCGTGATGCGATGACCACGCAAAATAGGTGTCCATTTTTATAATACAAATTAGTGCAATATGCACCAATAAGACGAAGCAATATTATATTGCATTATGTAACGCTGATTAGTATGAAATATCCACATGAATTTGAATAAGAACACAATTAAGTAATCCAACTGTCGATTTGTTGAAGAGAAATTATTTCTCGAGACAGATCGGCAGTATCAAGCCAAGATACGTGAGATTTGTATGGCCAGGTCTAGATTTTAAACGGTTTTCCAAACTTTGACGACAAAAAACACCAACTTAGAGGCTTCGCAGCATATATGTTCCATATATGGATTTACTCAGGATTCGGAGGAGAACATTTAGTGTGTCTGTGTGTGTGTGTGTGTGTGTCTGTGTGTGTGTCTGTGTGTGTGTCTGTGTGTCCGTCCCCCCCTTATAACTTTTGATTCGCTTGATGTACAGATCCTAAAATTTCAGAAAATATTGAATACTTTAAGCCTACAAAACTTGCATACTCAGAATTTTGAAATTTTCTTTCAGTCAGGGGTAATCAACCTTTGAATTTTTACTAATTTTTTTCATATATCTCGAAAACTATAAAAGCTAGAACCCTTAAATTTTGTAGGTATATAGAAAAATACAATATCTAAAACTAAATTTAATGAAAAAGTTCCAGAATTTCTCAAACTTTTTTTAAAAAGAAAAATATTTTTTTTATGACAAATTTACGAGTTTCAGTGCCAATATTTCAGAATTTTATAAAAATATCGAAAAACACCGAAACACCCCAACTAGATAATTAATTTTTCTATATAAAATGCTTACATTATATCAGTACATCTCAAACTTTTCTTAACAGTTTTTGTAAAAATTTAATTTATTGACGACATCGTTTCATACAATAAACATACCGACTTAGTCCATCGACAGTTGGATCTCATGTTTACATGCAACTAGTAATAATGACACCTGGCTAATGTCTGTTTTAAGATAATTAATAATAATTACTATGGCAGCTTCTTCCAATATCGAGCAGGTGTTTTTATGTTTGAATTTTTGTTTTAACATATTATTATGAGACATTTCCCATGAATCTCTTTGACAACAAAATGTCTTGCAACGAATATTACCTACGCATTGTTTGTCGAAACATATTATTCTTTCCTCTAAGTGTGCTTTTACACCGAATCTAGAAACAGAGCATACTTTCTAACTGATTTGGACACCATGGAAACAATAAAACACAAAAACTAATCAATTGATGATGAGTATTAAGTAGTATCCATATCAACGATCAAGAAAATATACTCTACTTCCAGCTCTGGCTCTATGCTCCTTCCTTCTCATCCTGTGTCAGTCCACTCCTGGATATAGACCTCTTCCAGACTCTACCACGTTCCCCGTTCTTGTGCAACCTGCATCCACTTCGAGCCAACGGTTCTTACGAAAGTCTCACTGATTAAGTGGTGAACTTCCGCGGGTACCCTTTAATGGAAGTGGTTGGTAATCTAGCGGTTACAACGCCGACTTTCGTACTGTTACTGGGTTTAATCCCAGGTGCCGACAATCTTCCTTTTTCACGTCATAAGCTTTAAGTAGCTTACTGTGAAAGAGTCAAAGAGTTTATTTGTGTTCACTTTAAGAGGTGATGCCAAAAACTCGAAAATTCTGACGCCGTATTCCGAAGAAGGTAGGCAGATAGTAGTAGGTACGGTCTTCCATTCATTGCTATGCAGAGAAACCGCCTTCGTTTCAAGAGCTAACGTTCCGCATACATTTTATCACACAGACTAGTACAATACTAAACATCATCAATATTCTCATGAAGTTAGTTAAAGAAAACAAAATAAATCGATGTAATTGCGTGAATTGTTTTGGAAGCGGTCGATGATACACTAGTGAGGATAATTAAACGTGACAATTTCGTCTCATAGCCTCCGGTCTCATTAATAACAATATAGCACTCCGAGTCTTATTATAGCCGTCAAATGCTTATTAAGATAATTAGTTATTAACTTTAGTCCGGTACCTCTCACGGTCTTACACTAACACTACACACACAAACAGATCGTGCATATGTGGTCCGTTGGTATGTTATTACTGACAACAAATTATCATTTCGGTGTACGTTAGGGTGTTACACTTATAACAAATAAATATAATCTGTGGCGTATTTCATGGTTATAGACGAGACGAAACGGAGGGATTTCAATCACAATCCCGAAATACATCGAACCAGCGATTTATTATATCTGCGATATATTTTTACTATGTCTGATTTAAAATAACTTGATATTTAAAGAGACAACTCGATTGGACATAGAAAGTATATCACAGCTTTTTTACTCTTATTTACGTAGATTTTTAAATGAGAAAAGCAACGAATTATACTAAACTACCGACATAGATTTGGTGGCAATATTATATTCATAATTTTCCCAGGTGTCGACAATCTTCTTTCACGATACAATATTTAAAATGTTTACTGCGAAAGAGTCAAAGTGTAAAATTGTGCTCACTCTGAGAGAACACAAACTCATTTTTATCAACAAAAAAAAATATTTTCTTTTAAAATTCAACGATCACGGGGTTAACTGTTTAAGACTGGCTTCATCACTTCAGGTGGGTGTAGTCCTAAAAATATTTTGTCATATTCTTAAAATCCTTGTAGAGTGCCTTTCCTACATGACCTTACAGTATATCGCGCTTCAAGAATTAATACATCATTAAGGTTTTTGATTGATTTCTCCGTTCATTCTTTCTCAATAAGATTTAATCATGGAGCAAAAAGGTCGGCTACGGTAGTTTATTTGTGAAGAAAGTTGAAATGAACCCATCAATCTCAATTTAAACTCAACAAATGCAATAAGGTTTTGTAAGCATGCTGAAATATAGGAATTCTTGACAACATTCAAATTGCATCATAAAAATATTGCGGAAAATAAAAAAAAATGGAAAAGAACACATTCAATTTTATAAAATCCAGCCAAACGAATGTTTTAGTTAAATTTTGTATTAAAATATATATCACAAAACCGGTCTCCTTTTTCAAACAATCACGAAATTATTTACGAGCGTTTTTTTTTTCTAGAATAAAAAGCATCGAGCGAACGATAATATTTCATCGTAAAACATCGTTTCCTCCCCGCTCCTCCGCTGCACATCGTAACGATACACAATTTACTCTTGACTCCTAACAATATAATAACTAGTTTAGGAGTGCCCCAAGGGTCTGTTCTCGGACCGGTATTTTTTATTATTGTTATTTTAATACATATTGTATAATATGTTATTTCGTTATTAATAGGGCTGACATATTTTTTGATAAATATTTTGGAAGCTTTGTTTTTATTAATTTTATTCAATAAATACATTTTTTTAAATCTGATAATTATACCGTCTATTACATCTTTTATCATTGTTTTATTTATGGCGGAAATTTTCAATGTTACAGATTTATCATCCCGATTACCTTAAATGAATTTCGTCTTTAGAATGATTCATAATTCAAATAGAGGCATGATTTTAAACAATTGCGAAATTGCTCAGCGAAACATCTAATAAAAATCACGATGCTCATTTGAATGAAACAAAACCTTAGAAATAGAACGTAGGATAACAGTCGTCCATGTATAATTTTTGCATCCATGAATGATCCAGGGTATTGAAACATATGGAAAGTAGTCACATTTGAGAATATAATTTTAAGGTATCGATTAAGAATTTTTGCCAAATGATGATGATAGCATTGACACTTAGCACCCCTAAAACAGAAGCGATGTCGCGGTCATTTTTCATCAAATTTTAGCGCTAAATCTCACACAGATATACGGAACATCATTGTTTCACAAAACAAATTCACATATCTACATATTTATAACACGACTGTTATCTCACTGTATGTGTATAACTAACTATAGTGGATATCTTTTTATCACAACATTAGACGTAATTTTTTCACTGCTAATTGCAGACTATTTGAAGCGTAGACAATAATCATGGTTTGGTTTATACTTCTACGACTATCACTCCAACTGCTAAACTTTGGTTATCATTTTAATCAACATAATTAAGCATTCAAGTGCCACAGATATCATTGTCGATAAAAAGGCATCTTGAAGAATACCCATATCACGTTATTGGAGCGCTGAAGATTCTATATTTTTGTGTCAGGATTTGTTTTCTTTACGTTGTTCAGTGTTATTTTGGTGTTTTCGTTTGATAAATAAATCTTTTTGGTTTGTTGTGTAATACCAATTTTACGAAATTTCATATTCGTTTAGGGGATCACTAAGCAGCAGTGGCAGTGGGCAGGTGATGTCACCACCAGATAGGAAACATAGCGATGGGCGCCCAGAATCCTAAACTAGAGACCGTGGGACAGAAGAAGAGAAGTCTCCCGGCACCGAAAATTATGAACGGATGAAATTATTCCTGTCGCGGGTAGAAAGTGGCAAAGAAAATCCCAAGATAGAGCGGAATGGAAGAAGATGGTAAAGGCCTATATCCAACAGCAGAGAGATGGCTGAGGAAGACGAGGAGAGGAAAGAAAACATAGCAATTCAATCTGTCCCCAAACGGGAAGGCAGAGGGATAGACAATCGTCGTCGTATTATTTCTTAGCCATTTTACATTCCTCTTGCATTTAAGTCCCAAGAAGTCTTCCACTTCGTCAAACTACTCCTCACTTTTTTTTGGCTGACGGTCTACTTTTCGGAGTCCTTCAGCAACAGGCAAGAGTCATGATACCATTCCGTTTTATCAGTTTATTTGAAGATGTGACGAAGGTCCCCTTTTGTAGGACTAAGCAATGTGCGAGAAGTTTACAATGAGTTTCAAACTTGCAATGGGTTGAGGATTCGTGGAGTATTTGATTAAGTAAAAGTGCCAAAAAAGTTTCAAATATTTGACTCGTGGAGAAAAATAATAATAAACCACGAAAGTATTTAAAAGGATTTTTTAAAATAATTCATTATAATATTATTTATTTATTGTACAATTAATTATTAAACTAAAAACATATTACGTAAAATTAACGCAATTGTCACAAATACAGACACAATAATAATATTTTAATAACATAATTAATTAATAACCGCGTTTAATTCTTGGAAAAACACAATAAAATGATATTGCCTGGTTTAACACCAAAAGCTTCATATCATAAAATAGCACAATATTATTGTTGAAATGATTTAATTATTATTTTAGTTAACAGATTTAATTAAATTAACCATATATCAACAACTATACTGTTCGATTTTTAAATGGTATGAAAAACCACTCCGGGTTTACGACCGTCTTCTACTGTTATTTCGAAGGCTAGCTTAATATATAACACTTTCTATACAAAGGTGTCAGTATAGCCGGCGGAACTTATTGCCTGAGGCAATTTTTTCCAGTCAACCGGTCCCGTCCAATCTGAGACAGGCCAACCCCGGGTAGAAATTTCAAGTGAAAAAACACTTAGAAAAACTCTGACCCGACCGGGAATCGAACCCGGGACCTCGGATCTGAAGTCCACGCTAGTACAACTAGGCTACCGAGGTCGGTGTGATCACTTTACGTTAACAACGTTCGCCATTAGGTGGTAATGTTTAAATTCCCGAATGTTATGAGAAATTTCAACATGATCAACATGTGGAAAAATCCCACACCCTGCCCGGGGCGAACCGGCGTCCCTCGTCGTACCGTGCCAAGACGGTGACCACTGGGCCAACTGCCCCGACGCTAACTCCTTCATAATACGTGTATATAACAAGTAGATGTTAATGAGATATTTATTTATTTATTTATTTATTTTCTGTCAAAAATTAAGCATTGTTCACCATTACAGAGTAATCCTTTGCGGTAGATATAGAGCCATCTGTGGGAATTTTTTGAGAATAATTAGACTAGAGCAACCAATTTTTTATAGACAGCTTACGGAGTTGTCATATAGTTGGCGCCAGCATATGACTATCCAATTTTGTATTGGCTTGATTTGTACACAACGTTCTAAGTTTGTCTAGATTCTTGTGTCCATTTTCGACGATATATTATCAACAACTGATGACTGATTATACAAAATTAAATTAAAAATATTTCACAATAGAAGACTCTTCGATTCAATGTCAACAGAACCCCTATTCTCTGTTTTATCGGAAAGTAGTCACGGTAGTAAAGTGAGTATTACACGATACATTTTGTATGAAAAACGCCTATACGTATCGAATGCGAGAATCGCTTATGTTTCTAGAAATATCTCTGTGGCGGCGCTATACACGTTTCCCATACAAAATGTATGTGAGTACACTTTACTACCGTGACTACCTTCCGATAAAACAGAGAATAGGGGTACAGTTGTCATCTCTAGGGCGCTTTCAAAGTCATAGACTACTTTCAAAATTATACGTCCTTCCAAAGGGAAATTAAGGGAATAAAAACCATTTTCACTTCCATAGATAAACATATAAAACTAATGTAACAATAATGGGACAGAAAAATAGTGTAGACCGTTTTTAGGACAATTATCTACCTCGAACTGTAAAAAAAACAACTAACTAAGTATGTACCTTTGTATAAAAAAATGTACGTGGACAAGTAAAAATGCTTGATCATTCCTTTTTGTACCTAATTCCCTCGCTCTATTAACAATTTAAAAGTTCCCAGGGAACCATTAACGAATATAAGAGCGAGATGTTGTAAGTTTGAAACTGTTCGTAATATTGTTCTATGATTGGTTGAACTTTATTATTATTTCAAAAGTATAGAATGTTTTGTGTTATTTGAATTGAATTCGAACGAAATGATTCGAATTTCAAAAAATAAACGAACAAAAATAATTCTTACGTTAACAAACTGTTAAAAATAAGGTTCCCCGTTAATAAATATCCCGAGATCTAAAGGAGATGCCTTGAAAATGTGTATACATACATAAAGGATAATAAAAAAAGTAAATCTGTGTCACTTCTTCGTCTCGCTCTCGCCTAACCTTGAGACATTGGAAAGACAAAGACATACGTATATACACGGCATTATTCCTGAGACGGAGTCATAAATTATCATTATAAGCGTATGCGGGTACAAAACAGAACAAAAAAGGAAAATAAAAAAAAATGACTTGAGCATTTATTGCCTTGGACCATGTAATGAATTTGAAAAACGTTCGTCGAAAAGTTCGTTGTGACGATTTGATACACGGGTCAAATTCTACTTAGAAAAGGTTGCTTTTTTACTCGGGTTTCGTGTTAGCTGAATTGAAATATACAGTTCGAAATCTCCATCACACGATTTTTTACGAGACGCTACGTACTTGAGAATTCTCGGAATAAGTCTGGATGTTCCGAATAAAAAGTTCTGGTTCAATAAAACGATTTATAAAATTGGTTTAAAGCTAAAAAATTGGAATATTCTATTTAATATAATAATATAATATAACACTTTTCTGTATAAAGGTGTCGGTATAGCCGGCGGAACTTATTGCCTGAGGAAATTTTTTCCAGTCAACCGGTCCCGTCCAATCTGAGACAGGCCAACCCCGGGTAGAAATTTCAAGTGAAAAAACACTTAGAAAAACTCTGACCCGACCGGGAATCGAACCCGGGACCCCGGATCTGAAGTCCACGCTAGTACAACTAGGCTACCGAGGTCGGTTTTTATTTACTTCTACTTTTGCAGTAGAAAACCCAACCAAATAATATATTGGTAACCAAGATTATGTAAAAAGAATCAAAAATCATAATTAAATAAGATTGTATAATATGACTCTCACATCATGAAGCTGCAAAGAGAGGAACTTTCTCACCATTCTAAAACTGCCAAGTGTTCCTAGATTGTCTTCAAGGGAAATGGAAATAACACTATTGGTTGATAAATTGATTCTTATTATAATCTCAAAGCCAGCCTTCGAAAAATTCAATAGTAACCTGTAAATACTGACAATTTTGGTTAAACGTTATACCTAATGTACGTTAATAATCCTTAATGAATTCATTTAAGGGTAGTCTGTTAAAATTTTGAGAGAACCAATTAGCAACAATTGAGCGCTTGAAAATAAATCTGCATGCTATAATTTAACGAGTTTCGAGCAGGTGAATCCTAAAAATTACCATCATCATCTACCTAAATCAACCTTTTTTTATCAAAATGATTTAACATATAGGGGTATTGTAATCGATTATAAATAATTAATGATTCAACAGGGTTGCGATTTGTGAAAAGGATATTAGGTAGGTACCTATATAAAAATTATTTAATTTGTTAAAGGATAAGCAGGCTATCCAGTTAAGTTAGCCAGAATACCATGATCATTGCTTGGATATTAAATACTGAGTTTTCTCATTGAAATTGACTTGAAACTTGGGGAATTAGATAATGGAACACAGAGTTCGAATTGATGTTGTCTAGCAGATCTGTCAAACAAATTCAGGTGGTTTTTCAGAGAAAAGACAATTTGAAATGTTTTAGAGAACACTAAGAATGAATCATGTAAAGAAAATAAATTTCTAGCGATCTAATGAAAAGATAATTCTGCAAGTTTTAATATGATAAAGGAAAAAAGATAAACAAAGCCAGCCTTCGAGAGAAGTTGATGAATGACTTAAGCCTGTTTTGGTGGAAACAAGTTTTCTGAACGTTTGAAAATTAGAGGCTAAGAAATTCTTTTTCGACCAAAATTTCAACTTCTGTTACCTCGATACATCCCTAAAGTGGGGTAGTATTGACTGTTTGATAGATAGGTGACCTAGACATGCCGGATCGTATACTTAATCCCGGGAAACTGCTCCATCCCAGTTAAGGCAGAATTGCATCCAAAGGAAGAAATTTCTAGTCGAAAGCGCTAAATATTATAAAACAATCGTGTTAAATTCTAGATCACAAAAGCCAGGCATACCTACACCCTGGTATCTTATGACAATTTAATGAAAAATGCTAAATTATTTGGAGCATGTTTAATTTTCAGCTACAGGCTACATATAGTAATAAGCGTTGTAATTGATTACCAAAAATGTTAATATTTATAATTTAAAAAAAAATATTTTAAGAGTTAAGGTCAGATTGATATCCCTAAAAAACATCAACACAATAATTACGATGGGAGTGATTTCATTTTAAAATAAATTCCATCGAAAGACAGATACCGTGGTTTAAAACGATTCACACCTGCAGCTAACTAACATCACACACTTACACCATTATAATACCATTACATTATTATCCATGAACTAAGCATCTGAATATCTTAAGTTAGTTAGTTTCTTGATAATGTCAACACAAGATTGACGAAAGGTATGATGGCACTCATAAATGTATCATGAATGTGCAACTACGTCGTTGATATAAATTCCTAAAATAAATTTAATACAATAAAGTATACTGTAAGTATAGTAAGTACCAATAAAGTATACAAGGTCAATACATTTTTATTAGATTTGGGATTTATTATCTTACTAGTATTGAAATATGTAGTAAAACTATGTAGATGAAAAGTCTTCCATCACCATTTTTACGAACTTTAGGACAGTTTACAGATTTAGATAGTCCATGTTTGTGTAAGTCGTAAAAAAAAAACGATTTTTTAATGAATTTGGGCTACCCTCAAATGAACACAAAACACACTTTACACATCTTTGAATGCAAAGCAAAGCTAGTTTTGTGAAAGTGGACAATATGGTCGGTACCGGGTAATCGAACTTACAAGTACAGAGACATAATAAGAACGTTACGCACCGACAAAGCCAATAGCCAATAAAGATGAGACTTCTAAAAATGGCTATATTTATATCCTGGCTCTAAATACATGACAGCAGTCGCAGCATTCAAATTTGGTTGCTCATTAAGTAATTACTAAATATCTACTTGTTTTATACCTACATGGGATTTTTTGACATGTTGAGAATTCTCATGATTAAGAGTTGGAGTCGGAGATTTAAACACAACCACCTAATGACGAACGTTGTTAACGTAAAGTGATCACACTAAGCCAGCCTTCGAAATAACAGTAGAAGACGGTCGTAAGCCCGTAGTGGTTTGTTCCATTTAAAAATCGAACATCAGTAATGAATTGTTAGTCATAAGTTGTTTCATATTCGTTGAACTTCAACACGCTGCACGTAAAAAACCTGTCGACTAATACCACTGGGCTACCAAGCAGCTCGAATTTCTTGGATAACTGATGAATATTCACATTGTGAATGGATACACAAACAATTCATTTATCGCACAATTTTATTTGTAGTGCGTAATATGTGTAGATTTGTACGTATCTGTGTGGTTAAATCCGGTGTACTAATTAATCAATTCTGAGGATCACGCATGCAGGCGTGTGTTGGTTAACCGCCATTAACTTTGTTCCCTTCACGTGCACAACCATCAAAATATTTAACTTTTTTTTTTTTTTTTTTTTTTTTAATTGGCAGAACTATTTTATAAAACAGTTTCCTGCCATTCCCAAGTGTTTGAAAATTAAGGTTTTATCTTACAAATAACAAACAAAAAAAAATATCCACTCAATTAACCACTCATATTTAAATATTAAACCGCATTTTAAGGGTGTATCATTCAGCGCCGTAATGTAAAAAGGAGAAAAAACATACATATTATATTATTTACAAGCATCTACATCAACAACAACAAAAAAAAACTTATAAAGTAGAGATCGGAGATAAGGCCCTTCGGCACTACAACAATACTATCTACAGTGTGTCCATGAGACTTAGCGCCTGCATTGGAACAAAATAGAAACAAACTATGTATATCAAGTCTACCAGTGGTGGAGAGTTACAAAATATCTGAGCGAATGAATTTATAAAATAACAAAATATAAAAATAATTATTATCCCTTATTGGACTATGGAAAAAAAAAACATTTCAAATTTTAATATTTACATATATTTTTTTTTTTTTTTTTTTTTTTTTTAATTTTAATTTTTTTTTAATTTAGGTATATTTTTTTTTCCTCTAAAGTTAATTATGTTAAGAAAAGGATATAAAGAAGATTAGAGATGAGAAATAGTTAAGTCGCTAGATTTTAACGTTATTTTTTGTTATAAACTTTGATATTAAATTATAGATACTAGGGTTGAATTCTGAAAGAATTGTATTTATAGATGTTGGAAATGGTACTTTGAGTTTTGTCAAGTCAGAAATAAAGCCCGGATAGTTATTCCTATCCTTACAGGAAAAGAATATGTGGTTGACAGATTCTTCCTCCTCTCCACAGTCACATATATCCGTCGTGATGACTCCAATTTTAAATAGAAATTGTTTAGTGCACACATGACCGAATTTGATCCGGCATATGACTGATGTATTTTGTCTGCCCAGAGTTATTTTATTATACCACGGAACACGATTTATTGTGGGTTGGATCTGTTTATATTTTGAGGGTGAGGCATTCCATCTTGTTTGCCAACTTTCTAGTAAGTGTTCTTTGCAAATGAAAAATATATCCGAAAAGGGCAAATGTTGATGCGCAGAGGAGCTAGGAAGCTCTGATGCCTCCCTGGCCAAGCAGTCGACAGTTTCGTTTCCCCCTATACCAGCATGTCCCGGGACCCACCCAAGGACCACGTTACAGCCCCGCTCATGGAGGCTGTATAGGATTTGTTTTATTTGCAAAACGGTAAAATCTAGAGGGTAATTAAAGGATGAGTTACTTATTTTTTGCATCACGCTGAGAGAGTCACTCAATATAATTGTATTTTTAAAATTGTTCTGAGCGATAATGTTCAAAGCTTCAAGGACCGCAACGGATTCAGCAGAGAATATTGATAATTCCTTCGGTAGCGCAAAGCGTTTTTTGTGTCCATCACATTGATTGAATACTGCTGCTCCCGTTGAGATCGCATTTTTATCCTTGGATCCATCAGTAAATAAACGAATGTATTCGTTCCATTCTTTGTTCATCATTTCATCAAACTTTATGGATGCGTTGGATACATGTTTTGAGGGAAAAAATTTAATAACCTTGGGGCAATAAGTAAGTGAGGGATAAGCGACCGTATAAATAGGGAGTGTTGCATATCTTTTAATGTCTTTGGCGTATGAGTTTAAGGATTCGTAGCTGGACACCAAGTTTGGTATTGGTTTTTTTCCCCAAAATCTACGGTTCTTTTTTACTATGTCGTGGAGGTCACGTATTTTGCTGATTATGGGGTTATCACTCAAAACGCAGCTCCTTATGAAAAATTTATCTGCTAAGAATTGCCTTCTGAGATCCAACGGCGGCTCTGCTGCTTCTACTTGTAATGCTTCCACTGGCGATGACTTCATAGCTCCTAGGACAATTCTGAGGGCCTCATATTGGACTCTATCCAATTTTTTACAATTGCTTTTAGATAAGGGTGACATAAGGAAGCCGCAATAGTCTAATTGTGATCGTATAAGGGAGTTATACATTAGTTTTAAGATCTTCGGATGCGAACCCCACCAGACCCTTGAGACCGCTCTCATCGCATTGAGTCCTGCTTGGCATCTATTGGCAATGTAGGAAGTGGCAGCATTCCACGTCAATTTAGTGTCCAGAATAACACCCAAAAATTTTATCTCTTGTGTCTGAGGTAGTGGACTATTATTTATAAGTATGTTACAGGGCTTTGGATTTCTTGCTTTGGAAAATATAATTGTTTTGCATTTGGAAGGATTAAATGTGAGTCCCAAACAGCCTAGTTTGTCGGCAAGTATTTTTAAGTTGGAGTTCATCGTGTCTTCTGTTTTTTTAATGTCATTACCTACGCAGTATATGAAAAAATCATCGGCATAATTAAGCAGTTTGATACCCGTTGATAAGTCTTCGAAAACGTCATGGATATATATATTAAATAATAAAGGGCTTATGACGGACCCCTGTGGGAGTCCCCTATAGACAATTCGGTTGTGGTAAGTGCCACCTGGGCCTTCCACGAGAATTTTCCTTTCACTTAACAAACAATGTAGAAAGGACACAATTTTGGAAGGTATGCCTAATTTTCTGAGTTTATCGCCCAAAACCGGAAGCAAAACGTTATCATAAGCCCCAGAGATATCCAAACTGACCCCCACCACATGTTTAGATTCAGAAAAGGCTGTCAAAACATCAGTAACGAGGTGAGCGACGCTTTCCATAGTGGATTTTCCCTTCCTAAACCCAAACATTAGAGGAGAAAAACTCTGATTTTTCTCTGCAAACCAATCTAGACGTCTTTTGATCATATGTTCTAGTACTTTAAGCAAAACGCTTGACAGAGCGATCGGCCTGAAAGATATGTCTTCGGGGATACTACTTTTATTTTTAGGTATAGGGATGATCGCTTGGCTCTTCCATGAATCTGGTACTATACAACTGTCAAAGCAAGTGTTCATTAACTTTAAAATATAGGTGATTGTTGAACTACCACTATTGTAAAGAAGACTGTATGGGATTTCATCAAGTCCAGGAGCTGAGTCCTTAACAGATCTCAGGACCGAGCTGAGCTCATCCAAAGAGAACTGCGAGACCAAGAAAGAGTTTCCATCATCTTCCTGGGCAGACCCGGAGACATCCGGATCTGCTGTAACCCTTAGCAAATGTGAGTTATCTATAGAACTCATCTCTTCCATGTTCGGGACATAAGGGGGAGCCAGCTTGTTAATGAAGACAGAGAAAGGGAATTCAGAAATTTGGTTTGTTTTCCTGCTTTTAAAAGTGCCTCTGAATTTTCGTATGTTAGACCATACAGTACTGATTGGAGTTTGAGGGGACAATGAAGTGCAAAAAGCTATCCAACCAGCCTTTTTTTTAGTTCTGAAAAGTCTTTTAGCTTGGGCCTGGGCATTTTTTAAAGCGATAAAATTTTCAAAATCTGAGTAAGATTTATATTTTTTAAGCACTTCTCTGCGGTCCCGTGTCATTTTATCACAGTCATCATCCCACCACGGAACAAACGGTTGTTGGGCCTTTTTAAAAGAAGTTTTATTTTGGAAATCGGAAATTTTATGTAACATTTTATTCAGAGAGTCAGAACACTCATTTATATTATTGTTTGTTGGTTGAGGGAGGGAACCACAAGATTCCTTACAATAGTCATTGAAATCTCCCCAAAGGGCATTCTTTAACACTCTCCTATCTATGTTCTTTTTGTTCCCCGTAACTGGATTTGTTCTAGAAAGTTGCTTAACCCTCCTGATTTCGGGAGAGCTCCATTCCAATAGAATTGGAAAATGATCGCTACCACCCACTTCATCCAACGTATTCCATTGAAATAAAGAAGCTACATCACAACTGGTGATTGATAAGTCAGGGATGCTTATCTGCTGATTAGGGACTGGGATTCGTGTGGGAGAGCCATCATTCAACACACAAAGATCAAAATCATTTAGATATTCCACCATTTTCCTGCCCGGAGCACCCGTATTCTGGCAACCCCACAAGTGGTGATGCAGGTTCAGGTCCCCAAGAAGTACCAACGGTTTCGGAGACTTTTCTAGAACTTTTTTTAAGTATGGGATAGACTCTTGTGTAATGTTTGGGGAAATATATATAGAGAGAAATGTGGTATTGAAGATCCTAGCGCCAACGATTTCGAATGGACATTGTGGTGGCTTAATAGAAATACTGGAAAAGGGAAGGTCATTCTTAATGAGTAGTGCTGCCCCTCCATAGCCTGCAGGCCGATCATCTCTCAAGCATGCAAACCCCTCTATGCAGAATGCCCTGTCTTGCCTAAGCCAGGTTTCCTGCAGGGCCATTATTGATACGTTATAATCCAAAGAGATTTTCAAAATATCTTGTTTATTACATATAGCGCTTCTGCAGTTATATTGTAGAATATTGATTGAGTTATTTACCATCATTGATAATTAAAATAATATTTAAGTGTAAGAATAAAAATTTGTGTGAAAAAAATAAACAAGATCGATGTTAAGAAACAGTGTTAATATTCAGAGTCTTCGTTAAACGCAAGTTTTTTCTGGGATGATAAACAATCAGTTATATTATTAGCAAGTTGCCTGTCGGCGCGAATATTTTCAAGTTGTGATATTATTAATCTATCCGATGTTGGAGAGGATACAAAGTTACCGGCCGTTAGATGGTCTTCGAGATTGGTTATCGCGGTGATAGCCTCTACAATCAGGTTATTTGCTTTAAAAAAACAGCCGTCTTCTGGTTGGGGGTAATTGCCATTTGGTGCTACTAATATTGATTTTAACTCATCAACGATTTTAGAAAGGAACTTTTTTTGACCGTTTTCTTTCGTTATTGATGGAAGTTGGATAACTTTCTTTCGAGGACTGGTTTTACTTGCAAAACTTTCCGATCCTCGAGGGGGCGCTCTCGGGATAGACCGAGTAGGGGACCGCGGAGGTGGACCGTCTTGAATTGGCCTTCGATTAAGATTCTGTGCAGCTACTGCCGAATATGCTGGTTTACTTCTTGGGAATCTTAAGCTTGCTTCATAATACGATATAGAGTTTTCCGCCATCACTTTTTTAATATTTTTTTGTCTGGCTAATTCTGGGCAAACAAAGCTCACTGCAGAGTGCCGACCACCACAGTTTACACATGAAACCTGATCTTCCTCGACTGTACACTTTTCTCCAGTATGGTTGCCACCGCATCTATAACAAACTTCTTTACCTCTACACTGCAGTTTAGTATGGCCAAATTTACAGCATTGGTAACACTGCACTGTCGGGAGAACATATGTCTCCACGGGTATACGATTGAAAAATAGGTAAACATAAGATGGCAATTCTTGTCCTTCAATAGTCATTACAATTGATCTAGACGGCTTCCAGACTGTTTTATCATTTTCTGAAGTTTTGAAAGTTAGTCTACGCAGTTTAATAATTTTACCAAATCCTCTGGGTGTCGAGATGTGTTGGAGCAAATCCTCTTCTGACATGTCAACTGGAATGTTTCTCAATACCCCCATTCGGGACGAAAGATACTTTGGTATGAACGAAATATAGCCAGACTTACTCAAACTTTCATCTTCGAGAAAACTATTAGCCGCGTCTATGGTATTAAATTCTACAGCAACCTTTTGTCTTCCCACAGATTTAATTCTAGAAATGTTTTCACATTTTCTTCTATATATAAAGGACCCGAATGAAATTGAATCCAAGCTAGCAAAACCATTCTCTGTCTGTTTTTGTACATGAACAACAAAAGGAGCTGAAAAAGTGGTATTATATCTAATTTTGTACTCTCCGCCACTGGAGTCTTTAATGCTAACGCCATTATTAATTCTTTTTGTCACTGGTACCGCTATGTCATCGTCTGCTCCCCGTTTACCGACATGCGCGGTGGGGGGGTTCGGACCCCCCCCACCCGCAAACTCCATCTTTAGTGTAGTTCTCGATATATTTTAAATAAAAATAAACGAAAAGGAAAAAAACAAAAACATAAAGGAACTTATGTTCCTAAGAACAAAATATCAAAACAAAAAACAATTCAAACAATAATATCTAAATGAAAATGGAACGAACTCACCAAATTAAACACAGTAAATATAAATAATAATTCGTCAATAACACAGCGAACAGACCGACGTACGTTCTGCGCGATGTCGTGAGCAAAAAAAAAAGAAAAAAAAAAAAAAAAAAAAAAAAAAAAAAAAAAAAAAAAAAATATTTAACTTAAAGCACATCATCACGCCATGTACCTCCGAGGGTTTAGCAAAGAGGATAAAGCTTCTCACACAAAGATTCCAAGATACTTCTGTATTCATCCCGTTGCTTGCACCAATCTATCTTTCTATCTATACTAACAATTCCTTTGGCCATCATACTTATAGAAATCCGAGACAATCAGTTATTACGCAATATTCAAAACGTATGATAGTCTTAAAATTAAGGACAACTTTGATTTCATAAATTTCCGCGAAAACACTTAGATCCGTCCAAAATCAATTGCTATAATCTTAAACAAGGATAATACAAGCGAATCAGTCTTGTTGATAATGTGTTATGTGTTACAACAGACACGAAGGGTAATGAACCTGGATCCTTTATATAAATAACATTGAAGTAGGTGTGTGGACCAAAAAACAACACAGATATACCATTATGAACAATTCGACCAACCAAAAGGTACACTAATAACAACAATAATTAGGGCTGTACAACGGAACATCGACGCATCTGGTTTTAACGAAAAATGCATGTTACGTAAACATTTATAAATTAAGTGGTGTGCTTTCATCAAATACTTCTTTCTTCGTCAACGGGATGATTTGGATGTCTAAGATTCTCAATATAGTCTTTGTACACCTGGGACCCTATTCTCGAATATCGATCGATGGGCTTTCTAATAGAATTTTTATGACTTCCGCATGAGTTCTTTAAGAAAACATACCCATCGATCGTCGCAGTTTTTCGCATCAATTAATTTAGAAGTGATATTTCTGGTGTTTCTCTGAGTTTCCCTTAGCTGCATTACCCATCATTCTGTGTTCTGTTCCATTTCCGATTTCATACTTTCATTTAAAAAATGGAACACGAGATAAAGGGAAAATATCACCAGAATCTGAGATAAGTACCCTTTTTATTATAATTAATTATTTTAAACAAACATAAATTAAAACAAACAAATTTTGAAGATTAATTATTTTGTATGAGTTGGTGTATTCCTGTAGTACTTAATTTCATTTTAATGCATGGTACTCTCCGAAAGTTTATATATGAGATTAAAAATAGAACAATGTTAAAGAACAAAAAATGCGGTTCTTTTGAATTTAACCAGTAATAATGTGTGTTGTTGAAACTGAAGGAATAAGGTTGTACTGATTTATTTTAGAAAGAAAATCGATGTTTCGATTGAGCGATGGCACATCCCTATAAAATGATACAAGGCAACATCTTCTCGTTAGGATAATCAGAAGAGGGTGTTGGGAGGGAGGGGGTAAACGTTATCCAGAGGGGAACTTGTTAGGCGGAGTGGCCCGTACAGCGCTGGCCGGGCACCACATCTAGCGCCTGTTAAAAAAATGATCGATGATGAAAATTAGCATATGGTTGTGTGAATGACAGCGGGATTATCATCACTATAGTTGAAAATTGTGGTCAGTCGATATCAGGCAAACTCAATCGATGGTTTGCGAATTTCGTTCGACATTATAAGCATGGAACTGTACCCTTATTCTGTAGCAAGTGTAAGGTAGTCACTTGAAAAAAGTGACTATTATGCGATACATTTTGTATGAAAAACGTCTATACGTATCGAATGCGAGAATCGCATATAGCCGTTTTTGATACAAAATGTATCGCCTAATAGTCACTTTTTTTCAAGTGACTACCCTACACTTGCTACAGAATAGGGGTCCTGAAATGGGCAAGAACACATGTTGCAAGATGAAACCCTTGGATTTAAAGATGATGACCCTGGGAAAATAACAATGGTGTCAAAAGACCTTTACAATGTTGTCAGAAGTCCTTTAAAAATAGAGTCCAATAACAGTAACAGGTTTTACAACAGTTGTAAAAACTGACTGCAAAAAGCAATTAAGAAAGTGGAAGAGCTTGATTAAGGCCTGCATCCAGCAGTACATTAATGGCTGAAGAAGAAGATGAAAGAACTAAGATACTCTCAATAGATGTTTTTCATTGGATTAAGTAGGTACTTATTACTTCTTCCAATCCTTCGAAACAGAAGCACGAGGGTTGGTCATGTCCAAGGTGGGGTAGGAAGTCATTCAAAAAGCGCAAAATCGCGAGCTTTTGTTTTCGAACTATGACCTTAAGTATGGTCACGAGGAATGTTTATATTCAAAAGTCGAACATTGAGAAATTGTATATTTAAAGTTGCTGAAGAAAATTGAACCAAATTATTATAATCACAGGAATTGACCAAAGTTTTGATCATTTTGGTCAATTTATTTGTAGTTATTCAACACACTAGACAAACCTTTCGTACATTCACATTTACAAAAAAAAAAATACAAATATATACATATTATATATTTATATCTCTCTGTTATCTCTTTTTATAAAGGTACCTACTTAGTGTGATTTTTTTTTTGTATAAAAAATTATGCCTTTTCCGTTTTGTATGAAAAGGATGTAGACGTATAAAGCTAGTGTCAATGATGATTTGACATCTTTAACTTCCTGGTCACATAACAAATATTTCACATTTTTTTTAATCAAACGCTAAAACAAGCGTGCAAATAATTATGCTTAGCGATGACTCAAACCTTTTAAGTCCGTTTAAAGTCAACAATGCTATACAAGTCATGACTACAAACATGGAGGTTCTTTAATCATTTGAGGATTATTGATTTTAGTTCGTTAGTCTGATAAAACTTTACTTTGAACACACGGCTAACTGATTTTATGAAAACTTTAAGTAATTTTACGTATATTCTAACTTACAAAAACTAATACTTTTGACACCTATCACAATAAGCAATGCTTCTCACCGGGATTCGAAAACACGGCTATCAATAGGTACTCAATCTCTCTAAAATCTATATAGAAACTGACTTGTGAGCAAAGATCCAAGGTTTGATCCTTGGTCGAGTCAGAATTTTTCGTAAGGGTCGAATGTGAAATTTTTACCCGGTGTTAGTTGTTTCAGAACGTACGGGATCGGTTGACTAGAAAAAATTTCTTCTGATAATAAGTTTCGTCGGCTTTATAGACACTTGTATAGTAAACACAGTGCTTGTATCTGGGTCTACCAAAAGTGAACACAAATACACTATTGACACCTTTCATAGAATCCAAAGGATGTGTTGTGATAGAGGAAGATGGTTGGCAGAGGAGATTAATAATAATTATTCAATTATTTTTATTTAATAATTATTCTGTTATCCGGAGTGGAGAAGAATCCAATAAACCGAGCATCATGAAAATCTTCTCAGAAGATCTCGAGTTATAAGTGTTCGCACTAACCCGACTTTCTTTTATATTATAGATTTAAACTTCTAGTGTGAGCTACGAATCTATAAAGCTAGTAGGTACTAAGGATATAATATTTGTACGATGCCTATACAATATACTCGAACAATCTTATTCATACTGTTTATTTTGATTTAAGCATGACCATATTAATTAGACATAGACTATCTGTCTGCGTGCGTGCGTGCTCATACCTACTCGTAGTGTCTGAAGATGGTACACTAGTGGGAGTGTCTACGCTAAGGTGACGAATAGGTTTGCTCGGGAGTTACTGTCGAATGTCACATATGAAATAGCGCTCTGTCCGAAGTGTATTAATTGTTTACACGTTTTAGACTCGTACGGGAAGAATAATTTTACAATACGTCTTGTTATGAAATAAAACGAGACGAGAAAATTCTTCTCGTAGTAATTATTATTGGTCTTGTTTTGGACTGTATTAGTTTCGAATAACTTTCGAGAAACGTAAATGCGTTCACAACTTGCTTTACTTGTAAAGCTTCACTATACTTGCCTTCAGTTTACTATGAAAGAAAATATTATTTGCCCCGAGTAGTACCTACCTACTACAGTAGTAAAAAAAGGCTGACTGAAGACGGAGCCTAGACAATTAGGGTTTCTATGAAGGAAATGGCGCGATGCTAACCTTTCATTTGATAAGGTCAGGCGTAGAGTCCATAAATATTACCTACTGTAAGAAATGTTACATTTAAATGGGCCCAAAGGGAACACTGAACATTAAGTTAGACAAGTTAGATAAATGTTAGACAAGATCTGTTAAGAACATTTCTAGAATGTATTTGGGAATTGGACCAGTTTTCCTCGTTGGATACAAAAAGGTATTTTTTTAAAGGTGAATTATTGCAATATGCAAAACTCCCAAAATACAATAGCAGGAAAGGGTAGGAGAAAATATTTTTGTGACGAGAGTTTTTAGGGTTGTGTGAACCCCGCAGTTTCCATCACTGTGGAATTTGGAAACGTGGTCGGATACAAAATATAATGTGTAAGCAAAATTGTGTGATAGGATATCGTAATAAAATGTATTCTTATTTAACTACAATTAGCACATAGCTCTAATTAAACACTCTTATTTTTTACACATAACTCAAATCTTACGTGCAATGACGAAATACAACATTATTATCTACAATGTGTTTTATATAATAGGTATGTGAGGAGGACAAGCAGTGTGAATAAAGATGAGAGTGATTAGCATAACACATACCAACATATATTTAATATTTACATAAACATTTTACACCTACACGTTACATGTTTGGACCAACAACGGAACTAGACTTTTATACATAATACATGACAGCAGTCGCAGTCTTTAAATTTGGTTGCTCTCTTGTTCTCAATAATTTCCAACTTTTATCTCTATATCTCATTAATTATTAAATATCTACTTGTTGTATACATGTTCAACATGTCGATAAATCTCATGATTAGGAGTTTCGGAGACTTTGTTAAGGTAAAGTGATCACACTAAGCCAGCCTTCGAAATAAAAGTAGAAGACGGTGGTAAGCGGACCGTATAGTGGTTTGTTCCATTTAAAAATCGAACATCAGTATTGAATTATTAGTCTTATTAGTTTCATACATATTCGTTTTATACATAAGATACTTATATTTCTATGAATCAAAAGTCTTCAAATCTTCTATAGATATAGAAGGCGTTACTAGAAAGACCTCGTAGAGAGAGCAGATTTTGAAAGGAATGAAAACACAGCAGCTGATTCTATACTAACAAGCTGACAAACTCCGAGGAGATGGCTCATGAGATGGAGAGCTAGCTGGACATTTTCCAGCATCCTAGGAACAGGATAAGATCTAAGACAAGACAGGACTCAGTAGAAATAGACGAAGAAGATATTCTCACATGTGACATGTCGTGTTTTCTTCAAACAACCCTCACCCTCGAATTGACCAATTGTAATTCTTCGAAAAACATTACAATTGTAATGTTTGCGTGAAAATTTGGTATTATAATAAAATATTCCTCGTATTTTGTAATATTATGTAAGGATACCTGTTGTTATTTTAGAATATTTCCACCTCCACCCACGCTTATAATAAGGGTATTTGAATTGTGGAATATTATTTATACAAGGGAGCAGATGCATTACAAACATAACAAAATGTGTTCTTTTTTTGTCCATAATAGATTGAATAAAGGTAATAACATGGCGTAAAGGGCAGGTAGAAACACCTTCGTAATCAACAAGTCCGTTTGTGATGGCAGGTAGCATCCAAACACACATCCCCGATCAGGGGTACTCAATGCAGACTCCGTAGCCTATGAACAGTAACCCCCAGAATGTTAAACAGATCGTCAACGATTTTTGGATAGTTTAAAAAAAAATGGATTCTATTATACAATTTTTCCATTTGCAAAATATTCCATGTTATTTTTCAAACATATATTCTTAAAAGTGGTTGTCAGGTACCGACTTTCGTTTTAGAAGTCCTAGGGTCGATTTCCAGCAGTAGGGTCCCTATTGCATTGCACAAGTTTTGCTTTCTGTGAGCCAACATTCAATAAAAAAAAGAAACACAAACTTTTATTAGTAATCGCTTTTTGGCCTAATAATACGCAATTTGACTGATTTTGCCTATAGTGAGTACAAAAAAAACAATTTAACCCATCAAAATAAACAAGAATCCAGATCCTAGCGAAATACGAGTATCTTTCGTTATCAAACAGAATCCTCCCAAAATATCTAAGTTTATACTATAAGAGGTGTTTGATAGACCAGCGGTTACGACGCCGGCTTTCGCACTGTTTCGTGCGGAGGTCGTGGGTTCGAATCCCGGTCGTGTCGACCATTTTCCGCTTTCACGACACAAGCATTTGCTTACTGTGAAAGAGTCAAAGAGTGTATGTGTGTTCACTTCGAGTGAGCACAGATTCATTTTATATAAAAAAAAAAAAAAGTGTGGGTTGGTGAATCTCACGTTTTGAATGCTAAAACTTGGTTTAAAAAATATCTAGAATGAAAGCGTTTGAAATAACCTTACATCACAGTTTAGCGTGTGTAGGCTCCTTTTACAGTCATTTATTAAATAAATACGTGCTTACAAATTATCCTCCAATACTTTTTCGAAGAATCAATTATTACTTACGACTTTCCCTATTAGATGGCTTCTCTGAAGGTTGCGAATTATCAAAACTTCAACTCATTTTCGAAATTCTTATCAAGGACCATCATAATATTTACTCACTCATAATCAAATAAACAATAATTTTGAGAAATTAAGAATGAGAAATCACTCTTTGAGGGTGAAATACCTAATTAATAAAAAAAAGAATGACAAAACAACAACATTACAAAGTTTTGAAAATAGTTTTAAATATTTTTTCCATTAAATATAAGTACCTACCGTAAGCGTTGCAAGAATGATTTTGAAATTTTCAGTGGTTTTGAGAAGGACCCCAGCGAATATAATATTATCGTTTTCTACTATTATTTCGAGTTTTAGATTGTTGTAATGAATTTTACGTAACAAGGGTTTCATGAACAATAATAAATTGGTGGATGGATAAAGCTATGAGTGAGCTGCGAGTGCTAGGGATGTGACTTGCGAAGGATGGCAGCGGACAGGGGGAGTGGGAAAATTCTGAAGGTAGCCGAATGAAGGGTAAACATAAAAAGGATACAAACAGTTACAAAAATGCCATGCCCACTACAGGAATCGAACCAGCATTTTATTGTGCGGTTATCCATAGCTTTTGATTAAAGTTTTAATGGCTAAAAGCGAATGCGGTTTGCAAGAACTTGTGACGCGTGTTTATCAATATTGTGAAATAAATAGTCTTAAGATGAATGCCAATAAGACAAAAGTGCTTGTTTTTGAAAGAGAAGCTTATGAACGCAAATATTGTATGAAAGTGAATGATGAGAACTTGGAACAAGTGGATGAGTATGTTTATTTAGGTAGTCTATTTAGCAGAGATGGAAGGAAGGAAACTGGCTGGTAGAAGGGTTGGCGGTGCACTTAGACCGTTTTACGTAGAATTATATAATTATTGATGAGCAAAAATTAACGACGTTTTTGAGAAAATTTTCTGAGAGGGTAAGAGCAACCATTTTCATCTTGGATCCAAGCGATTGGTTACATAGCCTCCGATACCTCAGCAGATACCGGTCCCAATACCCGTTTATGAAGCAGATCCATCGATCTACTTGAAGATCAAGAAAAATCATACCAATTACATAGGTCCAATGGCAATTCGATTCATAAAAAAAACATCGTGTGACGGATGTTAAAAAGGAACAAAAATGTCAACCGCAAAATAGCATAAAAAATCCGAGTTAAAGTGGTTTACAGTGACATATTGTCCGCCTATTCAGACGCAACTTCTTTCAACCGAAGATTAGATTACAAATTGTAAAAAAAAAATAAAGTATTATACGATACATTGAACAATTTATCGGGCGGAAGTTGGACACACAACACAAAATAATATACGTGACGCGGTGAGTAAAAACATGATTATTGTACAAAAAATATGTCACAGGCAAGGACGTAGAAAAAAAGTCATTGAATGAGGAAAGATATCAAATCTATGTACCTAAGCATTACGAATAAAATAACAGAAGAAGAAAATGTAAGATTTACGACAATATGAAAACAATTTTCAGCAGAATGTTAGATCGTTTGAGGTTGTACTTCCGAAATATATTTTTTGGTTCTAAAGAAAAATATTTTTTTTTTAATCTTAGAGTTAATTTTTCCCAAATATCTTTCAGCCCAGTAATAATAATAGTTTGTTTACAAAAGAAGACACTTAGAGAGTACTTCATTATATAATCTAAATTTAAAAAAAGAACGCCTGCTAATTTCAAAACATAAACAATACAACTGAAATCAACATTGAACACAACCTTAAACCCCACTGACGAATTTAAAGGTTAACAAATGGAAGCATTGATAAAACAAAATCATGAAAAATTAAACAAAAACATTCGAAATTTGAATACTAACACAGCAATGGCAAATAAACTAAAGTGTGTGAACATTTGCAAAAAAAAAAAAAAAACACCCTGAAATTAAATTAATTCGTACCTAGAAATGATCGTTTCTTTGGCTGAAAAAGATACAATAACGTCATGAAATCTTCTCAAATTATAGAAGAAATGTTTGAGAAAAAAAATAGTTACAAATAGAATTCCGAGTAAAGTTCATAATAATATTGTGTGTAAGCATTCACTAACAAAATAAATAATATCCCTTTACAATAAAATAGATGCGGGTGATCGACGAAATATTTTACCTGACCCACCAGGGTTGATCAAATTCTATAGCGCGCATGTGCAATGGATCGGCATGATCCTAGATAATTCAATTACTCATTGTGTGTGCGTTGATCAAAATAACAATCAATTTATTGTAGAAAAAAAGAAGACGAAACGAGATCCGTCAATACAAAGCAACAAATGATCGAAGAATTGGATCGACAAGGTGAAGGTAATGTTACACACAATAGATCTTTTAATGAAAATATCACATGACGATTTTAATCCGGCAACCGGCTATAAACACCCTACCTCCATTTCAACGAATATATTCGAAGGACCAAAATCAACCTGAGTTTCACGATTTGTTAAGTTTTTGGATGTGCACGTACAGCTAAAGTTACTGGTTTGAGGATAGTCTTGCTCCATTCATAGAAAGAAAACGTGATCTAGGCATTTGTTTCTTCTTTCTCGTCTCAGTCAAAACATTTACTTATCTTATCATTTGCTATAATTCTGAATTTGTCATCAGCCGTGGGCTAGAGTTGAATATTGTACTATGCCAAAAGGGAATGACCGATTAGTTAAAAACGTAAGCTTTCGCATTAAAGTTAATGAAGATATTTAATCTTAGTAGTAAGGACAGTACCTATTTAAATTCTATATCCTTGATCTAAAGCCAGTGTTAAGAAGGATCATTTAAAAAAAGAACCTTGCTATTCAAGGGAGAGCAAAAAATAGGGACGTACATTTGAAAATCGTCTAAATGGGATGCCCTTTTATAGTTTTGATTCGATGCGCTCTCATAGATAAACATCAGCCTATACAACAGAACTGTCAAAATATTCTCAAACATTGCTGTATTGCTTCATTCGTCGGATGGTTAGCGTTCATTATTGTCCATACAAATATTACAATAAAAAATAACACAGGCACTCATCTACCCATCACGCAGAAATAACATTGAAAGTAAGAATTGTTGATCCTGGCAAACTCGAACCCATGTCTTTTATAGTAAACTATTCAATGAATAAACCAATTGTTCATACCGGTTTCGCATTTTATAGGAACCTTATGAAAGATTTTGCCTATTCCGGGTTTTTAAAGATAAATCTCCAAAATTATTGATCAAATCTGCAGTAGAAAAGAAAAACATATTGACTCTGTGTGGGGTTAAGGAAACCATTATCATTTGAGAAGGCTGTTGAGAAGAAAAGGGTCACAGCGGTCACAACGCCGTACTTTCGTACTGTTTCGTGCGGACGACGTCGTGGTTCGATCCCAGGTGCCGACCATCTTCCTCTTTCACGACACAAGCTTTAAGTAGCTTACTGTGAAAGAGTCAAGGAGTGTATTTGTGTTCACTTTGAGTGAGCACAGATTCATTTAAAAAAAAAAAAAAAAAAAAAAAAAAAAAAAAAAAATGAATATTGAATCAAAAACTCACCTCGCTCTCTGTTAGGTCGATAAGGCTGGACTTCTCTTCCAACAGATTCTCCGAGCTCCTCTTCTCGTCCTCCCCGTCTCCCTCATCTTTGAAGACCTTCACTTCATCCGTCGAACCCAGATCGTCTCCGGCGCCCGGGCCAGCTGGCCCCGCGTGTGGCATCTCCTCACGTACCCTCCCACATTCCCCCTCCTCCTTCACACTCCTTTTATCCACTACTACGTCTTGCCTAAAGCATCCTGTCCCAAAATTTTCTTCCACACCTTTACGAATACTGTCTATTTTATATAAGTCCTCGCCAATTTTGTAAGAGTTCTCCTCTCCAATCTTGTAAACCCTGGCGTCCGCCGTTCGTTTCTCACCAATATCTTTCCTGAAGCATACCGCACTCAAATCTTCAATCATTCGTAACTTGTTGGGAATGCCGAAGGGGTTTATCGGATCTCTGATTTTGAAAGTATCTTTGCTAATGACTTTCTTTTCTATTTGCGTTTCAAGATCTCCTCTGAAAAGGTCCGTTTCTAAATCGTCACTCTTATCACCCTTATCCAGAACAGCTCGTTCATCGCTGCTACTCCTGTAAAGACTGTCTTCGCTGATTCTGTAATCTTCAATCTTGTAATCTATATCCGTGCCTATTTTGTTCGGCGTACCAGCGGCACGCCAGTTTACCTCCTCGGCACCTATTTTAGATATTTCTTCAAAGTCTTCTCTAAAACATATCTCATCTGGACGCTTCTTGGTTCGGGCGAGCAGTTTTAATATATCAATTTTTGTAATTTCACAAGAACATTCTAAACTGAAAATAACTGCAGAAGCTGCCTTGTATTTGGTAGCCTATGATCGATTGGACATCATAGAATATCGATCACATATCAATGACGAATTTTTTGCAAACGGAAACAGAGATTCTTCACTGAAACGGACTGTCGGATCTATGCGGGGGGTGAGGAAATCGCCACAATATATATCTCAACGCGAAACACTGAAATAAAAACAAAAACAGCAATTAATAACAAAATCAGTAAAATTAACCTAACACAATTGTCTTAGAAATATCATATTATAGAGAGTTTGATTTCATTTTTATAAACATAAAAAGATCGATTAGTTGTCACTATCATCTGTAAACTTCGAGCAAGAAAGCGTTAAAACAAAAATACCTAGATCGAAACGTTTAGCGTGGGAAATAACAGTATTAATGTTTTGATGCAATGTGGAATGTCATCAGCAAGCAAGTGACACCGTGGAGTCAAGTTTCAATTCTAAGAATCCGCGACAATTATTAGAATCAAATACCATCCACCTTCAATAGTTACACTTCCGACTTTCGTTGCATATTTGAGATTCGTACCACCTCAGAACCAATAATCTTGCGTTAACTTATTATCTGAATGAAATTTTTAACCATTAGACACGTTTTGTCACTTTGGAGTTACTTCATAACAGTCCCTTTGAACTTTCTTAAATATTTTATTACACCTTACATCGTAAGTGTTATGTTTAGTGTAGAATTAGAAGCACAAGTTTCGAGAGGATCAGATCTCCCATCTTCAGGTGCTAGCAAATAATAAATAATATGCTGTTGAATCTTAACCATGTGCTCCTAAATTTTTTAAACTTGTATCCAGGAGAAAAGGCACATATGACATTAAAGTCAAGGATATTTCAACCGTGAAAGTAAATTGTTCCAGTGATTCAATATCAGGAATAAGCTAGAAGATTTCTTACGGAGTCATAAGATAATTTGCATTTATGTTTGTATATTATGTAAAAATAGTCAGGATAAGATTTTACTAGAACTCATCAAAATATTTAGCGATAATAATTGACGCGCATAACAATTTAGTTTTAAGTGTAAAGACATAAAATTATAATCGAAATTCTCTCAACACTTTGGGATCGATACAAGATAGGTCAGAGATCTTACACACACACACATACTGAGGACTATTAAGCTCGGAGAACCGGTATCCAAACTTTATTAATATTGGAGTAATACGAACGTGTTACACATAAAAAAACAATACTAACGATGCTACGTGGTCAACACTCGTACTGAGACACCTGTGAGAAATGAACGACGAACCACAATTTTTAACAAGATTGTATTGGCGTAGTAAAATTAATTTAATAAGAGACTAATCCCATAGTCACACAGATCATCAATAATTAATGATCAACTTTGATAACATGTTATATTTGGAATTCTCAATTTGAATTTTGCTGATAAGGGCTGTTTACATGTTGTTTAGTGCAGGTGTTAAGTGAGTAGTAGCAAGCATGTGTGGACAGCAACACATTTGAGAGATTAGTAAACAGTCTACTCATAGAAACGACTATTCTCGCGCTCAATCAATTATATACCTCGATGTCGAAAAATGAAAACAAACAACCAATTATTGAACTAAACGCAGAAACTAAATAGTGTCAACGTGCCTTAATATTTAGCGGGTTCATAAAAGGTCCTGGATTAATGTAAAGAGAAATAGAGGATCCATTAATGAAGTGACAGCTAAATAACAATAACACGTCTTGGTTAGGTTCTTATAATGTTTACTAACCCACTATAGTTTACCATTATAAAGAGAGAGGAAAAGAGGCTTCAACTAAACTTAGGACGAAGTTAGGATTTTGACAAAATATGAAGTCTTCCATTTTGATTCATGCGATCAGAGAAAAAAGGTGACATTAGCACATCTGATCGTGAAAAGCAAAGTGGTTGATTTAAGAAGTATTGGCAAGAGACAGAACAAATAAGTGATATTTGTTTAAATTTATCAATTCGCGATAATCTCTAATATAAATTAAAGTCGGGTTAGTGCGAACACTTATAACTCGAGATTGGCTCTACAGATTCTTCCGATGTGTAATTTATTGGATTCTTCTCCACTCCGGATAACAGAATAACTAATAAAAAGTTGAAAAATGGATAAGAAATAATACAAAATATAATATTAAAGTTAGTATGGAACGAATTTCATACGACGCCATCTTTGAAAAAATCTAACAACGAAATTATTGTCTTCTGCGCCAGCACCCTCTCATTCTCGCATACGTAATTGTCCATTCTTACAGTAGCCAATTTCACTTACTCCAACGTTTCAGGCGTTGTAAATTTTTTTTATGCAAAGTCAACCAAATGGCGCGCATATAATATTCTCGCGTTGATCCCGTCTGAGCTTTGAATACGAATGAAATATGGACATTTTAGAATTAATATTTTAATGATATTATTTAGCTAATTTATTTTTGTTTCTGGAGGCGCAGTGCACAATAAACGGGCCGCCTCTGGTTAGGACCAAAGGTTCCACAGGACAACGTCTGTCGGGAAAGGTAGCATAAAGTATAATATACAATTACACTATTACATAGTGTATCGCACAAAACAATTAAATCCTGTATAAAATGCAGACTTCTTGGCTGGGCCAAATAATTGATCGAGCAGGAATATGAAGCATTGATCAAATATGTAGAATGCATCTGATAAATAATATTACTGCTAATTGAAAACTGATGCATGGTTGGAAGATTCACATTTATTAGTACTCTCTGTCCATCGTCCAAAGAATTTGTTAAGACTGTGTAGGTAACTTACAAAACAGTTGAATCCTGTATTAAAAAAACGAAGAAATTATCTTTAGATAGGCGTGCGAATGGTTGAGGTAATATATTACCATGTTAAGAGGCATACCGAGATAATTTTTGTAAATTACTGTGTTGTTTTTAATACAGCTCAACTCATTTGAGATATGATATTATGAATTACCCACAAACTGCCCACCGTCGAGACTTCGAGACATTCTGTTGTAGACCTACCCACATGTACAAGAAGCACAAACTCGTATATCCACCAGAGCGTGAATGTGTTAAAACACATTGAGGCAAATTGTTTATGGTGAGTTATTTACATCACTACGCGTACGGCGTATGAATAGACACATCACTACCAAACCACCAAACTATCCACGTTACACATTTAAAAAAGGAACGAATACAGTTAGTCTGCGATTAACGTGTTTCGAGCCGTTTCAGATTGAGGAATTCAATGGCCGCTTTCATCATACTTAGAACTTAAACAATATTTAAGAAAGAACTATGCGAGACGATGAGAAATTCGAAGACATAATAGTTATATTGGAGACCATAAATCGTTATCAGCTAACATCCTAAACCAATATAAACAACTGAATTATAAAGTTTTAAATAATTTTATGTTAAAAAAACTATAACTAAGATTTTTTATCGATGTACAATTTTGTACAATGATGAAGCTAATTGGACAGAATACAATTATTCAGTGTGAACAAAGAAAAATGGCGGGATTTTCTATTCATACGGGTCTAAAAAAGGACTAAAAAATGAGTCAGAATATTTTTAAGAAAATCAATTAACCTTTAAGTACTGACGTGGTTAGGCTAGGTTATTAATGGTGACGTGACGACTCACAGACGGCCTTTAGTAGTAGGTATTATTTAATATATTTTCATATGGATAATATTCAGTGAATTATTAAATATGTTTTAACAATATTTAGGAACATGATGAATAAAAAAAACGAAAGAAATATATTCAAAATTAGTATTTATTTGGCTTCTTTTAAAACCTTACCAAATAACAGTGTTAACATTTTGACTTATCTTTATTCTAATTTTTTAACATTATATAGGAATTTTCAAGCTTGGAAATGCTATAAAATGACTCTTATATTAATGAATTAATATTAGGAAGAAATAAGTATTTGTTTATTAGCCTGAAATGTTAATAGTATCAGCGCAAACAATGCAAATAGTTTTAGAACATCCGAGATAGATTGGCTTGCAACATGTTACACACGTGAACTTAATATGCCTCTTGGGTAGCGATGGTCATATTTTGCATGATTTTTTTTACCATTTCTGTGTCAGCATGTGGAGGACTTTCAGATTGTGGGGCAAATCATTTCCAAGAACACGCTTTATTGTCAATCTTAGTTCTCTTAGCAGACGATCATTCAGATGAGGTCGAACAAATAATCGAGTAAGATCTTGAAGGAACCTTCCTCTAGGGCCTAGATGTGGATCAAAGAACGACAAGATCTGCTGACAGGTTCTTGAGTTGACCACTTGAAACCATTTTTGCCATAATTATATTTTTGGTTACCAGAACATTGATTAGAAAAACTTGCTGAATGTATTGGTGTTTCTTCAATAGTAGCCGGCAGCTGTAATATTAGAGGCAATCTGCTTTCATCTTCAACCTCAGATTGCTCAGATTCTGTTTCATGTTCACTGTACAATTGAAAATCCGGATCAACTTGATCGTCATTGGCATCACTAAAGTCACCCTCTATTTTTTTCCTCACCATGTCTGTATCGTGTTGTCAAAGTCAGGAACCCTGTTAGATACCATCCTTCTCCTTTTAGCACTACTTCCAGAAGTACTTGGTTCGTCCATCTAAAACAATACACTTATAAGATTTCACGTGACGTCCAAAATAATACAAACACTAATACTGACCTCACGTCTCAGAGACACCGGAGTACCGTACACGTAAAACTACTCACTCGACGCGAGCCTAAGCGTAAGTGATAAATCAGGATCACAAATCATGAAGCTAGCGGAAGGCGCGGGGATAAATGATTTAAAATGACGAAACCATGTCCAAATTTGTGACAGCGCCGTCTGTGGGACACCCACGTCACTACTTAAAGGTTAAACTTAATCCTTATCAATTACGAATTATTTGAATGTTCTGACTGTGATATAATATAGTGCTTTAAAGAGTACCACATTCTTCAAAAATTCAATGTCTAAAACTACTTAAATAATTAAGTTAACAAAAAAGTTAACAAATAAATAAACCATGTCACTCTATGCTATACCGATTTAATTTTATACTCGGTTTAGTGATGTTTCATGAATACCCCTTTCGTAATTGGATTGTTTCAAATTTGTTGAAATACTATTTTGTTTAAAGAAATCTGATCAAAGCAAAGCTAAACTAAAACTTCGAAACCCATTGAAGCTGTTATGATTGATTCATGGTCACGTTATTGTATATAAAAAAGTGATACTTTGATTTAATCAGCAGATGAATAAAGTAAGATAATAAGGATCACTTTGGTCAATCAATGAAAATGCACTATATCGACAGGATTAACGTTAAATAAAGCTACAATAATCATAGGTGGTAGTGTGTCCGGTACATCAAGGAATTCTCAATTTGAATTTTGATTTAAATGCTGCACATGAAGCGTTTTAGAAATAGTGTAACCACAGACCAATGATTGGATGAGAAAGACACTGCGTAGGTACCCACAAATTGAGTGTTGACCTGTCAACAGCTTATATTCTTGAGTCTACACTTTATAATATAACATAACAATATATTATTTTATTATGATTGTCACTTTGGCCGACTAGTCTCAGACAAATGATTATTGACGGAACTTTTACAACTGAAAATTTATATTCAACATAGAAAGAGTAAAAAAAAATCACGAAGTTCAGATTTTTTCAAACAAATGAGTGTTGGTGTGGTTATTTTGACGCCAACATACCTACAATTGGTTGATTTTCCATTGAATAAGGAAATTATTGAAATAATTTATGCTGTTCAAATCTGGTTAATTAAATTTCAACAATTCTATGATACTGGATGTTTTAAGAGCATAATAGTTTGACGTTTACAAGGGGTTTGTTTCAAAGATTATTCCTTTATAATAAATATTGAAAATCTGTAAGCTTTCGCTTATTTTAAAATAAATGACTCTACACAAAACAAACTACTAGCGCCAGTGAAAAAAGTTGGAATTATAAAATTTTAAATATGGAATTAGGAATCATATTCACGATTTTCACACTACTTGTTATTAAAAACAGAAATTTATAAAATAAATGAACTCGTATTGTATACAGTTTCGTCATTTAAAGGAAAGCCAGTAATAGTTATAATACTTATGTAAAGGAAGACGTGTATAACGGAGTCAAATTTCCTTAATTTTGACACTCGAATAACAATTGAAATTAGGTGGCAATTACCACGATCGTAGGAGGAAGCGCCTGTCAAACTCACAGTAGGTACCAGGGACCAACAACGTTTAAAACCATCATCCTATTATTAAACTCTATGACTTTTACGGGTACAATCTAGATGTAATCACATCATTTATTAAACAAATGTTTTAGTTATTTTAATTTGTAAAACATTTCAGTATTGAACATGTCAAAACATGTTTTCGGAAGCCATATTGGAAGTTTGTTTGTTTATTGGCTTAGTAGGGAATTTAAATTGGGTTTTGAAAAAAGAACAAGTTATTATCGAATTATAATGTTTCAAATCTGTACACAGATCGGAAATTTACACAGGAGGAAAGCATGGATGCTTTAAAATTGAAATCGACAGCAGCGCTCAGAATAATATATGCGATAAGTTTTGACACTACCGCTACTATCAATTTTATACTGAATGAATATTTTACTACATGTCCAGTAGGAAAGGCAATATTATTATTATATTTTTCTATCAACTAGATTTTATAGCTTATCAACAAAAATTTTAATCTTTTAACATTACATCGATATGTGATGTAATATTTAAAATTTTATTTTTTTTAATAAAAATAGGCCTTAGATGTATTTGTATAGAAAGAGACGATGTTTTCAAGTACATACCTACCTATTAGTTTTGATAAGTTTTATACTTCGGTCACAAAATTTACCGACCTCGGTAGCTTGATAGGTCCCGGGTTCAATTTCCGATAGGCAATCAATCAATCAATCAATTCTCCCTTTTACGCCCCACTCAGGGGCATAGGGAGGCAACAAGAGCTCTCCATTGCGCTCGATCTTGCGCAATGTTTATGACCTCCTCCCACACCATGTCCATGTCCCTCAGCTCTGCTTCGAAGGAGCGGAACACAGTGTGAGAGGGTCTTCCTCGTCTTCGGGACCCTGATGGGAGGAAGAACAGCGCTCTCCTCGGCCAACTGTCATTCGGCATCCTTAACACATGTCCCAGCCAAGTCCATCTCCTCCCCACAATGGTAGAGGTGACGGGCTCACGCTGGGTGCGCCGGCGTATAGCGTCGTTCGTGATGCGGTGGTACCATCTTACACCCAGAATTCTCCTTAGGCACTTCATTTCAAAAGCTGAGACTTTTTGTGCCTGGGCTTTGGTCAGGTGCCAGGACTCACACCCATAGAGGAGAATGGGCAACACAAACGCATCAAACAGTTTACATTTCGTCTCGACACTAAACGCCGACGCTTTCCAAATCTTGGTCATGTTGTTAAAGGCGCCACTTGCCATACCGATACGTATCGGGAGCTCAGCCCCGAGGTCACCAGAGGTGGTAATGGTTGCTCCCAGGTATTTAAATTTATCCACCCGGGAGACCTGGTGACCGTCGATGGTTACCGGTAGCTGTTTATCGGGGCAGGCATTACTCGCCATGAGCTCCGTCTTACTGGCATTGACTCGAAGGCCAAGGCGTGCCGTTTCGTCGCAGAGTCTTGAAACACTGCGCTGTAATTCCTCCACTGTCGTACTGAACAACGCTAGGTCGTCCGCGTACTCCAGATCGCACAGTTCGCCCATTAGACCATCTCTCTGTGTTATCGGTATACCTCTTGCTCCTTGCATGGACTTTCTCAAGAGGAAGTCCATGACAATAATAAATATAAATGGAGCCAGTACGCAGCCCTGTCTGACTCCCGTAGTGATCCTGAAAGCTTCAGTAGGACCACCTGGCGTTTTGACGCTACACTCGGAGTCTTCATACAGGGACTGCACCATTTTTACTATCTTCGGAGGTATACCGTACAGAGCTAAAATTTTCCATATCGATGGTCTATGTGGGCTGTCGAAGGCCTTTTCAAAATCTATGAAGCAACAAGCGACTGGAGAGTTAAACTCTTTGCACTGCTGAAAGATGCACCTGGCACAGAAAATTGGGTCCGTGCAGGACTTGCCAGGTACAAAGCCGCATTGTTGCTCTCTCAGGACAGCCATGATAGGCCCCCGAATGCGGTGTAGTAATATCTGAGATAATACCTTACCGGGAACACTCAGTAGAGTAATTCCACGGTAGTTTCCGCATTCAAGGGGGTCCCCCTTTTTAAATATTGCGACGATGGATCCATTCCGCCAATCTTTTGGGCACCTCTCCTCTTCCCACGCCATTTTAAATATATCAAGAAGTGGTTGGCCAAGGGTGTCTATGCCTTGTTTGAGGAGCTCTGCGTGGATTCCATCGTCTCCTGGCGCTTTGTTGTTTTTCAATCTCATCACGGCCAGCACCATCTCGCTGTGGGTCGGCGGATCTTCACATATCCCAGTCGCCTGAGGTATATTCAGACCCGCCAACTCCTCCTCAAAGTTGTAAGGTGAGGAGGGTTCGGGGCGGTTCAATATTGACTCAAAGTACTTCCTCCATCTCCCTTTAATCAGTTCGGGGGCAGTGACAGTGGCTCCACGAGAGTCTCGTATTGCCGTCACGGGTCTTTTTTGACCCCTGCCCCCGACCTCCCGGGTGATTTCGAAGAGTGTCCTCGAGTCATTACCGAGTGCAGCAGACTGTGCTCGCCGTATCTGAGAGTCCAGGTGTTTTCTTTTATCTGTTCGTACAGAGTGCTTCACCTTGCGGCTCAGCTCCCTGTACTCAGACACCAAAGCGGCCAGTTTTTGAGGGTCTTTTTCGCTGTCTCTGAGGGTCTTAGCCTTCTGGCGATCTTCGATGAGACTCCAGGACCCATCGGACATCCATATTGGCCTCTTTTTATTCTTGTAGCCAACAGAAGAACGTGCGGATTCCATAACCGCGTCGCGAAAGCTAGTCCAGGCTGACTCAATTGGGGCAGCTCCGGGTGAATCCTGCAAGGGGGCAAACCTTGTGCGTAACTCAGTCTCGTACTTGTGGCGACACTGAGCACTCTCTAACCTGCGTATGTCCAGCGGGCGAGGAGCAGACGATCTTGGCTGGAAATGGTGAAATTTGAATCTGAACGAACCCACAAGGAGTTCGTGATCCGTGTCCATGTCTGCTCCCCGGCAGGTGCGGACATCCCGCAGGTCAGTTCGGCTGCTAGCCCTTACCAGGAGGTGGTCTATCTGGTTTTTCGTTCTTCTGTCGGGCGAGGTCCAGGTGTATTTATGGATATCCTTGTGGGGGAAGAGAGTTCCCCCTATTAAGAGTCCATGGAGCGTGGCGAAACCAATGAGACGGCTTCCGTTATCATTCATCACTCCTAAGCCATGCTTACCCATGACGCCTGGTCCATTCTGGGGGTCGTTGCCAACCTTGGCATTAAAGTCCCCCAGAATTATTAGGCGATGGCGCCTCGGAACATGGGACACAACTGCATCCAGACTGTCATAGAAACAGTCCTTAGCAGCCGCGTCCCCATCCTCAGTGGGAGCATAGCATAGAAGGACCGTCAGTGTTTCGCCACTCATCTTAAAGGACGCACTCATCAGGCGGTCAGAAACAGGTTCCCAACCAAGAAGGCAAGAGAAGGCATATTTACTTAAAAGTAGAGCGACGCCACGCATCCGTGCAGTCCGGTGGCCAGAGTGAAGCATGACATAATTGCCAACGTCACTCTGCCCCGAGCCTGGGATGCGTGCCTCACTCAGTCCCAGGATATCTAGTCCATAATCTCCCGCCAACTTGGCAGCAACAAGCTCCCCGCCCGCCCTCAGAGTGCGGACATTCAGAGTCCCGATTTTTAAGCTCTTGTTCCTTAATCGAGCCGTGGTCAATACAGGGGGGACACCAGCTGCCTGAACCCCCCCCCCTGATGGGGTCCAGGCGTCCGAGGCTTAATTCTGTTGCCTTTTCTGACCGATTGTTTTAAGAACGTGAGGTGGTCAACCCCACGGTCCCGATCTGATTTTTCGATTTCCTGCCTCTTACAGGATGCTCGAAAAACCAGCAAAAAGAGCAGAGGTGCTATTCTAAGCCGGCAACCCCACGGCTAAAGGCAGTAAAGTTTTAACAAATTTTCTTGTTATTAAAGAAATAAAACAGGTAAAAAACGGACCATGTCAGTTAAAATGTTAAAACGACGAACTCAGGATCGGATCGAATATGCATTGATGATCGCCATCTTTCGGTATGAAAGATAAAAACTTATATATTGGCACAAATAGATAATAAACAGCCGAATTATTGTATATAAATATAGTGGGTAGTGCTATGTGTATAATAGTGTGCTGGTGCTAGTTAACATAACATAGTACAGAGAATAACAAACATTTGTAGCACCACACGCGCGATCTGTTTACTTACTACACTAATAATCATACTATTAGGATTTTGGGTAAGTACCTTATGTTCCTGCTAAGATAACAGAAATTGAGAACCACTCGTTCTTATTAATTGAGTACTAAAACCATTTTTTGTATTGAATTTTACTAAAATAATACAACTAAACTAGGCAAGAGGTTTTGCGAAAATAATAAGTCAAATGTTTTGCGAAAATAGTAAGTCGCATGTTTATACGAACAGTTGTTTCAAAACACAGGTAATGACTAAACTGTAACAAGAAATAGGTACCTACTAGAGACTTAATTTGAAAAAGTTTCAAAATAAGAATTATACATAAAAAAGTATTCCTATTTGAAAATACAACAATCTTATATCGGACACAGACACTTGCATACTGAACGCATGGGTGACTAAGAGGCTTCCAACTCATGGAACCATTTTAAAAGGAAGTGCATTTTCTAGTTTGGGCATGTAGAGAGAATGACTAAAAGGATATAAAATCTGAAAGAATGGGTGCACGCAAACGAGGCCGATGTCGAATGACATGGTCCGACCATATCGGTTCAGTCTTAGAGGAGGGCCAAGTCAGGAGCAAAAGGAATAGAAGAGCATGTATGCGGAATGTTATGCGTTTGGAAGAAGTGAAAGAGGTTTGTTTGGATAGGAAAGAATGGAAATCCGTACTCTCTGCCTACCCCCTTCGGGAAACGGTGTGATGGGTAAAAAAAAATCTAGTAAGTTACGTAATACATGTAATTTAATGTATTTTTTTGTTATTTTTTTTAAACAATACTTTTTTATTGGATATTCACCGCAGTATCGTCACGCTTAAAACAGCTATCTTTCTAAAAAAAACCCTTATTTAAAAAAAATGAATTAGGTAAGTATTAAGTATCTTTAAGAAGAATACCCATTTTCGTAATATTCTGGGCTATACTAAATATTTCAAATACGAATAACTACCAAAAAAAAAAACTAAATTTATTCGGGAAGTTATTTAAAAATGGAATCCAAGATTTACTCGGGAAGTTATTTAAAAATGGAATCCAAGATTCATACCAGACCAGAGAAACAAATAAGAATAGAGGAGTTCATAATATAAAACATACATAGTTAATGAAAAATATTCTAGTTTGATTTAGATAATCTATGGTTGCGCGTAGCTATGTAAATCCGATTAAATCCATCTACACACGATTGTACTGTGTATACAAACATACCACAATATGTGTATTATTACAAACGATATGATAAGTGATAAACTCAATACACAACATGGTCTCTATTGTACATATTATTTATATGTACGTACATCACAAACATACCAATATGTGGTGTGTTCAATCATTGTATATCTTTATCTAATTTTACACCTAGCCATAGATAACGCACTACTCACGCGGATAAATTAACCAATCAATTTACCTTTTTTTGAATTTGGAACTGATTCTACGAATGTTTGAAAACATTTTACATCTGTCAAATATAATAGTTTCTCGTGTGATTTTAAGTATTGTAAACGTTTTTAAAATGTAGGTACTTAAATAAAATATGTATATTTTCTTTAATGAATTAAATAAAATTATTGGACTTAATAATAAATAATGCTATAAATTGATATAAAAGGAACTAACATATAAGTAAACAAATAAAAATGCAAAGACATATCACAATGCATTATCCACAAAATGTCAAAGCTTAAAATTTGTTTAAAAATTATTTGTGTAATTAAAATCATTGTAGGTATAATGGTGTTGTTAAGTTGAATTCATAGTAAAAAAATTTAATTAGAATTTCCCAAAATTTATTGAATAGTGGCGGGAAAAATAGAGTGTGTACCTACATACAAATCATTATATGGTCACAAGTTGCAATTAATTTGAGTATTTAAAACAAATTGCAGTGATATTCAAAAAGGGAAATACCTATGCTGGTTAGAAGAGATGGGCATTATAACGACAGCTGATAACAATAATAGCTAAATAAAAATAACGTATTTAACGTTATTAATATTAAACGTTATTTATAAATAATAGTTGAATAAAAATAATAGTCAGGGAAATAAAAAATAGCCTACCCCTATTATGTATATGTCACGTAATATTATGAAACTGAGAAAAGGACCTTTTTTTTAGGAAAAGTTAAGTTTCCAGATACCAAATTTTGGAAACGACCTTTTTTTTTTTTAGGAAAAAGTTAAGATCCCAGATACCAAAATTTGGAAAAGACCTTTTTTTTTTTTTTAGGAAAAAGTTAAGTTTCAGCTTTTAATATTAACGTTATTTGCAATTAACGAAATGGCTATAACGTTTTTGAATTTAAGCCGTTAGTCCCATCTCTAATGTTGGTATTTTAATTAATCGCAAAAAACGTTTGTGCAAATTTTAAATATAAAAAAAAAATATTAATCAAAGTTTGGAGATAGCGGATTTTGTCTCGATATTGTAAATCCAAAGTTTATAATGCGAACACTATTGAGACGCCATCTTGGATTTAATTCAAATTTAGAATTGAAGTTTGAACGCTCCATCCTTTACTGGAAGAGAAAAACATTTTTACAATTTCCGGTAGACAACTGTCAAATTAAAATCTTCATACATGACTTGTTTTAACGGCGCTCGTATCGAGTTTCTTGAATAAGTTTGTTATAACAATGTTTATTTTCGACTTAATTTATTGCACACTACGAAACCAGATAAGAAAAAATATATATCACAAACTGGTTTATTTATAAAAAAAAAACTAGAAGATTTATATTATATATTAGTCACCAAAAGAAACGAATTCCTTGATGCAATCAGACTTCAACCTTCTTTTGTCCTTCCAAGAAAGCGAGATTCTTGATAACGGTAGAGCATTGTTAGCGACCATAGCCTTCGGAAATGATTTTTTTACTCAAATCTGGTCACAAAATGAATATTATTATATAGAACAGTTTCAATGTTTTATCAACAAAAGGCGTGATGTTTGAAGGATTTAGTACGAATGAATAAAGTATGTCGATACAATCTCGTGAAACTATACATCAATATCGATTTTCAATTTAAACCCGAAAAAAATATTCTTCGACATACATCAGCGGAATATGTTTAATGTAAAGATCGTATTTCTGACAAAGTCTTTGATACAAAAAAATATGTACGGTAAATGGGTACGGAACTGTTTCAGAGGAAGGATGCACTAAAGAAAAAATAAAAAGAATAAATTAATGTTTTAATGATCGATACAAGAAAAATATTGTAATAAACATAACGCCATTATTTGAATTTCGAAATTGTCAAATTCTCCTTGTTGTTTAAAAATATTTTGAATTTCGAACGTGTCAAATTGTTCTTAGTGTCATAAAACGTTTTGAATTTCGAAACCGTGGTGTGATTCATGCGTATGTAAACAGTGCGTTGAAAAAAAAAACACAAAATTGTTCGAGGCAGGTAAGTACACAGGTGTAATGGACTCATAGAAACAGTAGAAAATAGAAAGGATTCGTCACCTTTGGATAGTAAAAATGACGAATTTCAAAAAACCCCATCTTTTATTTGCTTACGGATTTGCATCTCTTTTGTATGTTGAACAAAGAATTTGATGGCTTCTTCAATCTACCTTTCGCTTCTTAATTATTGATGTATAAATGAATACCTCTCGCTCTTAATAGTTCTAACAATATTTGCCTATAGGTATATGCGGAATTAACAGTGATTCACTCACAAATATAATATTTTTTAGCAAAAAAATATTATATTTGTCATAAAAAGGTGCAGAATTTAATTCTTGTTGCTTCTCTTTGATTCGCAATAACCACTTTATTGTGACTTATTGACTGAAGAATTCGAATTATTACTAGTTGTTTTGGGGCTCAAATTGAACCTTATTTTGATAAGAAAAGTTTTATATGTGGGTACCTACGAAGATTTTTATTAGGACTATTAATGTATGATTTGGGAGTGTTTTTCATTACCATTCATAGTTAATCTGCAAGTAATAAAAGAAGAAGAGAGTGAAAACGTTGAAAATTGAATACTTGCGGATTAACTATGAATGGTAATGAAAAACACTGCCCTGCAGGATGAGATGTAGGCATTCGATTAAAATTAAACGGAGCACGTCTATTCTATCCTGCAGTATGACAATATGATAAAAATGGATAACAGCGTGCGAAATATAATGGAATGTATTTTTAATTGAAAGAGGTTTTAAGCTGTATTTCTATATAAAAATATAGTTAATGTCTGTTCTTTCGACCTACGCCTCGAGTGGCACGGCGCGGGGATATAAAAATAATATTTTGGTAGTTACGTTGTACAAAATAACCGTAAAAAAATAATTACAAAATATATTGTATTAGAATATGAATTTGTGCATAGGTGTTTCTAAAGAAAACATATTTTATGCCAGAAATAAACCGACAACGATAATCGAAAACACGCAAATCGCGGTACGTTTGTGAATGTTTGAAATTCGAATGTTTTGACGGATTATGAGATAGGTAGGTATAATAATACCCAAAGGTAGACTCAAATGGATTTTAGGGGTAGATATACCCTTATGAATCCTTCATTGAGTGGTTGGAATGGCGAATTCGTATCTTTGATTTCACATCCGAATTGCGGTGTGCGAACACTTGTTTGTTTTAAAAACATTCCGAGAAAAACGGAACCAATCAGTTCCATACATCGATGGAAGGAAGAAACAAGGATGATTCATATTTTGGGGAAAGACCGGAAGTAAAGCTTACTCATACGATGTGGCCACGAGTCTGTGGGGTACCCAACTGCACAGGTATAAAAAATTAACTATTTAAAAAACAATATTTTTTTTTGCGTTGAAATTGAAGAGTTCAGAAAAGGTGGTAAGATCTACGATAGAAAGGTGTTTATTATGACGTGGTAAACTATAATGATGAGTCAAATCCAAGTGGTTGGTAGATCAGTGGTATCAATCGACCGCTTTCGTACGTACAGCGTATTAAAGGCTGTGGGTTCGAATCCCGAAGCAAAAAATTAATCGGGACCCCCAAAATCAATCATAAAAAGCTTATGAGTAGACACTCTCTCAACCCGGTGGCCCACTACAGTATGGGGTTTAAGCAGGGCCCCTTACCTACAAAACGAAACTTACTGGTCTATATCGTGTACAAAGATATACTGTACATAGATTCATGATTTATTCCAACCACGACCTTATGATGTCCTGGATATTTGTGTTGTCACGTGTATAATATACACAAACTAAATCACTACGCAATTTTCGCAATTACACAATGTGAGTGCGAATTTACTGATGTCTGGGACTCTATTCTCGATGTCGATCGATGGATTTTCTTAAATATTTAATCCACGTTTGTTATGTATGTTAATTATGGACAACTCAAAATACCTATTAGGTACTAATCAAAAAGTGAAAATATTGTAAATTATTTTAAATAAAAGTTGAATTGTTTTTGGTTAATATTCATTCATAACTAGTAGATACTTCGTACTGCGGACGTCGTGGTTCGATCCCAGGTGCCGACCATCTTCCTCTTTCACGACACAAGCTTTCAGTAGCTTACTGTGAAAGAGTCAAGGAGTGTATTTGTGTTCACTTTGAGTGAGCACAGATTCATTAAAAAAAAAAAATATCCTGCTCTTTTCTGTCACAAACAATATCGTTCCAGAAATATCTTTGTGAATTTCGAAGGTGTTATGATTCTTGCTACTAAGGAAAGGTAGATACAAAATATGGTTTTAATAAACGATAATAAATAAAATTAACACGTAAAGCTTTTTGGTATTTTATGAGGAAAAAAATATGTACTTAGGTACTTTTACGAAAAACTGTGAGTGACTTGTGCTTCTGATATTGTGCATACTGTTAGTAACCATAGTCGTTTTCGTGTAGTTGATTGCAACATACAATGACATATTAAGTTCGAGCAATGGTTAGAAAAAGATTTATTGGAATCGAACGGATGAGCATAAAAAATGAAAAAAACGAACTTTCCATGATTTGTAATAAATTAAATACGTCTATGGATTCCGGATAAAATCAATAACGCTTTCAGGTAATATGAAAATATTTTCAACGTACTAAAACACAAAATATTTAATAGACAATTAAATTGCTTATATACGGTAGGTAGGGTAAATAAAAAGCAGTTCAAAATGATTATTTATACATACGAGAAATAATATTATGTAAACACCGCGAAATTCTATAAGGCAATGCGAATTTCAAAATTTGTTTTGAACAATAATTATTATTGAGATTTGTTTTCGACAAGATGTGGCTACATATAAGATCTTTCAAATTCATTATTTTTTTAAATTTATTTTTAGATTTACATCTGAAAAATGTTTTTAAATATAAAACGCTGACTTACAAAAAATTCAACAAAAGCACATCAGATTTCTAACATACATAAAACCTACACAGTTTAAATGATTATCTTTATAAGACACATATAATTACGCATATTTTCTGATATTGTCGAATAAAAGATTTTTTAAATATAGGTAAATATCTGCATAATGTCGTAATTAAAAAGTAGGTAGGTACTATTATTAAATCATCAATATCTATTTATATAGGTACCAATAATTTTAATAATTTATTATTCGTTCTACATACCTATTTGGTATTTTCAAAAATATATAGGTATCCATTGATTAAAGGTACATATTATATTTTAGCTAGGTGTATAAGGCAAAAAAATCATAGATAGGTATGATGCGTGTGTTAATTTTTTTTTTGTAGGTTATGTTTTGAATGATTTAGGTATGTTATTTTATAAAGAATGTTGGCCAAATTATTATGTTAATTGTTATTTATGTATCGATAATTCAAAATCAATGGCGTGCTTAGAAAATATGGGATAAGCAAAACGGTCGTATGTACTATACATACTGTAATCACTATAATAATGTGTAACGAAAATACCTATAAGTTGAACGTTTTGACAGATAACAACGCTGAGCATAGTCTATAAATTAAACATTATCTATGGTAATTACTTATCAGACTTATCTTTGCCGTATACCTACTTACTCTACCTACACCTTATCTTATAGATTTCAGACATAGGTAGGGTACCTATCTATAATTTTATTGTTCAATCATCGACATATTTTTTTGACAGTTTTTCTTAATATTTTGATTTGAAATATCTCAATATTACATGTACCAACCTACCTACTTAATTGCAACCGGTAGTTTTCAAATGTCAAATCACGGAAAAAATTGCCGACGGCAAGCAGTGACGAAAATACATTCATCTATTTAAACCAGTAGATACCTGCCTTGTCCGTATGCAAGGAAATTTATGTTCTTTTTAAGAAAAGTGACAGGTATTGTAATATTTTTTTCTTTTGACAGGTTTTGGGCGCATAGAGTTTTTGTAGTTCTAACAATATTATATTGCCTACACAATAACTTTTTGAAAAAAAAAGTGTTCTATGTTTATGTACTTAGTATAAACAATATTATAATTTTCGTAAGGAATTTGTTTTTTTATGATACTATAAATCGTTAGGTATGTGTTATTTTTTATGAAAAAAAAAATGTGAAGGTAGGTACCTACTTACCTACAAAATGTCAAAACGTTTTTTTGTGTTAGTCAAAATGCCTAATTAATATTTTTGAAACATCTAGGTAGGTATGTAATTCAATTTTGATGATAGATAACTAATATTTACCTATTATAAAACATTAATTTGCGCGATACTAAAATGTGTGTCAAAGTATTGATAAGGTAAATTTATTTGAGACTGTAAAACTTATTATGTACCTACCAAAATATTAAATAATGTGTGTATTTGCAAAAACCATCAAAAGCATCGTTTAATAGTAGGTATCTACAAAGTTCTAAGTGAGAAATACTTAATAAATTTAAAAAAAAAACAAAGTACCTAAAATGTGATGTAATGAACTCTATCACTTACATAAATATACAAAACATCAATAATAAAAAGATAAATAAAAAGAAATAAAAATAAAATAAATACCTGTCAAAAAAAATAAAAAAGTAATCCAAATCATACAAAATGAAAACACTAAAAACTTGCAAAATAAACACAAAATAAACCACGGAAATAAAAAAAACAATCACGTTTTGAATATACAATATCAAAAAAAACAACAGTTGTAGAAAAAATATAACTCAAAAAAATCAAAATAAACTTCTTATAACTTCACTTCTTCCAAGTACTAAACAACAATAATGTAAAACTTACTTTTTTATACAAACTTTTTTTGTTTTAATAAAATTCTAAATAAACTTTGATATTAACGTTTAACTCATAAAATGGACACTTCATAAAGAGTTTGCACTTGTTTTAAACTTTGTTGCAAATTTATTTAATGTATAATTTGACAATTTATATCTTTTACAACTTCGATATATTTTTGTTTTGATTCAATACATTGCATCGACACAAACACCACCCGCGACGATCATACTCGAACTGAAAATGCCGGTCTCGGTGATGCCATGCGTAAAAATTATTTCGCTACGGTGAGTGTAACTAGAATATCGTAGTTTCAATATTCTAAAATTATTATTTTGTAATGATTTAGGATTTGAAATAAATAGATATGTATTTAAAATAAAAATAATATGAATAATAACAAAAAACTGTTGTATATTTGCTTAAATGCAAGAAATTTTATGTCATCTTTGACTGTTTAATTTGTTCGAAACGCCTGTTGTTTATGTCAATATAAAAATATTAAAAAATACTATTAAAAAATTTAATTCGTTTAAAAAACATGATTCTAAAAGTTTCAAATGCATAATACAAATGCTTTGGATGAAAGTGTGTTACTATTATTGATTTATTTGTAGGTTATGATAAAATTTGGTCATATTTATCTAAAAGTTTATAATGTTGATCCGTAAGGATAACATTTCTTGAGATAGCAACACAATAAACAAAAGAACGCAGTCAGCGAACTTTGTGGGCAGGCGATATCTCGCGCTTGCGCTCCGTCGTGTGTAAAAGAGAAGAAGCGCTACAGCAATTTTCCTCGACGCTGGTGTTGGTAAAGGACGGGGATACAGCGCTGTGCTAGACAAAGATAACGACACACCCGCCTCTTGGAAGCTGCCACAGGAATGATATTGTGAAAACGGTCATCAAATCAAATATAAGGACATTCCATAAAATAATAATAAAAAAATATTTATCTGTAAAAAACACTTTTTTTTTATAAAATTGGTTGATCTTACGTATACCGTTGAATGCATGGAATTTAGAAAGCTGTATCCCTATTCTGTAGCAAGTGTAGGTAAGTCACTTGAAAAAAGTGAATATTAGGCGATACATTTTGTATGAAAAACGTCTATACGTATCGAATGCGAGAATCGCATATAGACGTATTTGTGCTCACTTTGAGTGAGAGCATATTCATTATAAAAAGTCGAGGAAATATGGACAGTTTGACAAAATTAGCAAGTACCCACCAAATTTTTATGAAAATGAAAGTGTGTACAACAATGACATCACTGTGTAAGTACAATTTACAGATTCCAATAAGGGTTTTATAATGGTTTTTTTTTCCAGTAACTAGGATAAATCAATTCATAGTATTGGAATTAATCACAGCAGATATTAACGAATGTAAACGGCTTTTAAACGGAGCCAATGGAGGCTCTTAGACCGCAGGCCTACTGTTCGTGATCTGGAGATTATTTCCAATACTTTGGTACAATAATTTACAAAAAAAAAAATATGTCACTGACCACTGACCAGTTTGTTCTTATTGCTTACCCATTCAGGGACATGTTTGTGAAAAACAGTTTACTTAATAACATCAAACTCTCGTTTTTTTCTGATTTCTCACCAAAAATCAATAATTGTGCTATAAAAAAACGAATGTAAAATTAAGTAAAAATTATTTTTCTTCTTCATTTATGAGGCCTATTCTATCGAAGGTATTCTTGTGATATGGGATCATAGCTGTCTCGCCATATTTTAGGTGGTCTTCCTCGAGGGCGAATCTCTATCGTGAGGCTGGTTGTGCATGGCGATGGACTGATAAGGGAGTGTGGTAGTGTCCATTCTCAGGACATGTAGCGTAGCTATATAATTCCCTCCTTCGCTGTCTTCACCATCTAACTATATCATCTGCACCACATATTTTGCAGATTCTGGTTGTCGGGTAAAATATAATGTTGAAATTTAGGAGTATTGAGGAGAAGTTTTTTTCCATGTAGGTGATATTATGTACGTTTACTACTCCTACACGGTATTTTTTACCCATCACGCCATGTCCCGTAAGGGGTAGGCAGAAAGAATGTACCTACACTCTTTTCTATCCAACCATACCTATTTCTTTCGCTTCTTCCACCGACATTACATTTTTCATACACCCCCTCATATTTTTCTCACTTCTTACCTGGCCTTCCTTGAGAACGGAATCGATGTGTTCGATCCACGTCATTCTCGGTCGCCACGCTTTCTTACATCTCCGTTGTTTCTCCTACACGGTATGATAGTAAAAAATCAAATTAATGACAGGAACGATTCGACCGACCTCGGTAACCCAGTGGTTTTAGAAAGGACCAACTTCTGAATAATACGTACAGGGTTCGTTTCCCGGTTGCGTCAAATTTTCGTTTATTGCTATTAATTAATTCTACCCGGATTGGCACGTATCACATAGGACAAGATCGGTTGACTAGAAAGAATTCTCTCATTCAACAAATTCCGCCGGCTACTACTTCTTTCTATAGAAAAATTTAAAAAATTAATTAATTTAGTTTATTTATTATAGTTACCTTAGTTTCAAATTTTTATTCTGTCATTGATTTGCGCGTAGTTGTCGAATCGCTGAGTGGGTACTGTACGTGTCTGGTATAGGTAGGTAATTCCACAAGAGAGAGTCTACCACACGTGTTTATATAAAAAAGAGACGGATATAGTGGCTTGTTATACGAGGCTGCATACGAATTGTTTATCGTTTTCATATAAATATAACATTCGTCGTCTCGTTCTCGCCTCGTTAGCGCACCACTACACGCGCGCGCCATGTTATTTGTTGTTCTTTTTTTTTATTTTTCAAATTATTTTCGAAATTAGAATGAAAGAAAAATTAAATTGTACATAAATAGGACCATTAGGAAGAAAATGTTTCACAATGTGGATGTATATCAGAGGCGCACCACGGCTCTAGTACCTACCTACCTACCTACATAATTGGTGTTAACAGAATCGTAATCGGAATAGATTTACAATTTTTATGTCAATAATATATAAATTATGGTTTAATTTATAGAGCATGATTTTGGGGAATTAGCGCACTATCCTGCGCAAGTCTAGAGTCCTACCACATTATGCAAACTTTCTTCATTTCTGGTTCAAACTATATAGGCACATCGCACATCAAAATATCATTTTTTTTTAAACGAATTTGTGCTCACTCAAAGCGAACACAAATTCACCCTATGACTCTTTCACAGTAAGCTACTTAAAGCTTGTGTCGTAAAAGAGGAAGATGGTCGGCACTTGGGATCGAACCCACGACCTCCGATACGAAACAGCACGGAAGCCGACATATGTCTGATTTTATACGGTATTCCATTCCTTCATTCACATAGATTTTTTTAATGAATTTTTTTTAAATTAAAATATAAAAATATCTAGTTTTTAAACAGCTAAACACTCTCAAATTCTTCAGAATAAAAACCCATCACACAATATTGATAGTTTATGGCTACTAATATGTATAATAATTAATGATATTTCCAAATTCTCAGCGAAGAAGAAAAGGAGGTGTTAAAACGTAACCTTGACACTCTATGACGTAATGCATCCGGAGTCTTTATGGACCCACTTAGGTACACGCCTCACCTCTCATAGATCTGCTTAGTGCCTTAACAATATTAAGCAGATCCACATTATACAAGCTCGTTTGGATATAGAGCCAACATTAAAGTAGCAGGAGCTGTTAATTTGTCACTGCTAAATTTTACATTCACGAAACATGAATCAAACCAAATTAATAGTGAAATTTTAGTAAGTAAGTTCATCAAAAGAAATACTAAAGTACATAACGTATAACTAGAGACTGGAAAATAGTGGTGTATATTGCGGTGTTATTTTTTGTGAATTTCGGTGTTATTTTTGGAGAAATTCGGTGTTATTTTTGCTCAAAAACACGGATATTCGCGTTATTTTTTCAACATTGATTTGTTATAAATTAAAGTAGATGTTAAAGCAAAACAAAGAATAATAGCGATAGTTAGTATTTATAGTATGATTAACCATATTTATAAACATACACTGCCAAATGAATGAAAAAATCTGGGCAAAAAAGTAGGTAATAGAATAAAGAAAGTACTTAAAAAAATTAAAAATCCCGTGCGCTCCTTTTTACTGCTTTTCACTACATACAAAAATGTACTTTTCTGATTGGTTGTATTATATAATCTTTTGTGATGAACTGGCCATACGCTAAGTAAATAAATGTTATTTTTACAAAATCACATTATTTTTGTAAATTAGGCATGAAATTCGCATTTTTTCCTCCAGAAATCACATTATTCGCGCTATTTGCGCAAAAACTTCGAAATTCGCGTTATTTCCACAAAAACCTCAAAATTCGCGAAAAAAAATCGTTTTATCGCGATCGCAAAATTTTCCAGTCTCTACGTATAACTACTTGTTCTTATTGCAGTTAGTCCCTAAATTATTATATTCTCTCGGATTATGGTAGAAGGATTATTATGCCTTTGATGTGGAACTTTTTTTATTTTTATAGCTCATCAAAATAATAATTATCATAATTTTTGGTCAAAGATGTCCTGCTTGTTGTGGATATCTCGCCCGCATCTTTTTTCACTACTGTCGCCGTATCTGTTTTTTTTTTCAACACAATATCTGCGGTTTGTATACCCAACCATCGAAATTTTCGCCATTACTAATACACATGTCCAATGGCGTCATTATATCTGACAGTTTTTGTAGACCCATCTGGTCTGAATCAGGATGTGAGAGAAATGGTTTTTAGTAAGGGCTCACTAAAACTACTTCGCCGTTGTATGAAAAAAACAAGTAAAGATCGCGTTCCTCGATCTCTCAGCAACAACAGACTTCTATATACGGTTATTTAACTAACTAAGGCCCAAAATTACAATACAGGCTTAAAGTCCACCTTAACGGCGAGGAGCACATTAAGCTTCGCTTAACAAAATTATGCAAATTACAATGTCTCCTTAGCACGAATTTGGGGCTTATCCTACTCGTTAAGTTAAGGGATACCCTGGGGTGTCCTCAACAGCGTAAAGCTCGCTTAACTCAGTTATTTTTTTTCTCGCTAGGAGGCGCCACAAGTCACTATACGGACAAACTGACATTTAAAATGTCATTATATAAATAGCCGCGCAATAATTACGCTTTTTGAAGATGAAATGTCTAATTAATTATGATTCATTACGCTTATATTTTGTTCGCTGTTGCTTGGGTTGTTTCACTAGCGATTCTATTTGGATTTATTCGTGACCCTTTCTTTGATTATTTGACCACCACATTGTCTTATATACACTGTTCGCTCTGTTTGATAATAATTACAAGATCGTTTTGCTTTAACCTAGTTGAATGTATGATATATATGATTATGTTTATTATTGAACACATCTTTCACTTTCCGTAGCTGTATCTTAATTAAGTTAAATAATCGAATCAAGGGTCGTAACACATAAATACCAAGTCAGAATCCAAGAGCGAGCATCCATAAAACCAAAACAACAACACAAACAATGGCGCGCGTCCCGGTCAACATGACAGATGTGGAGCGTAATGCATAGATAAAAGACAAGTAGGACTTAACCAGATATACGAACTATATTAACTTGTAAGCTTCCTCAATAAAGCTTCAGGATAAGCTACAAATTGTAATTTTGGCCCTAGCTCTCCCTTTTAAACTTGCGCAATGTTTATGACCTCCTCCCACACAATGTCTTAATCCCCCAGCTTTGCTTCGAAGGAGCGGAACATAGTGTGAGAGGGTCTTCCTTGTCTTCGGGACCCTGATGGGAGGAAGAACAGCGCACTCCTCTGTCTTTCGGGATCCTTAACACATGTCCCAGCACTCCCAGCCAATAAGTCCATCTCCTCCCCACAATGGTAAAGGTGATGGGCTCAAGCTGGGTGCGTCGCAGTATAGCGTCGTTCGTGATGCGGTGGTACCATCTTACGCCCAGAATTCTCCTGAGGCACTTCATTTCAAAAGCTGAGACTTTTTGTGCCTGGGCTTTGGTCAGGTGCCAGGACTCACAAACCATATAGGAGAATGGGCAACAGTTTACATTTCATCTCGACACTAAACGCCGACGCTTACGGTAATTTAAATAAAATAATTTATTTGTTTACCTAGTCAGGTTATTAAATTTGTGGAATAACAAATAAAATGTTTTATTTAATTTACCGTATTTAAATAATTCCACCAAGAATGCACGTTCAATTCGTTAGACTTCAATATAGTTGTCTTGTACCTTTACCGACACATTTCTGTCTTATAGTTTTTTCTTTGGGTTGTGTTTTACACTATCTACAACACATGGTACCGGCGACTTTCACGCGTAACTACAACCCCTCCAGATACACGTCACATTGTAAGGCCCAGTATGCACATGCCTTAAACCTGTACTCTATGATATCTATCATATAGCACGGGCCGGGTGTGACGTTAGAGGAAAAATGGCCGCCAGCGCTAAGGCCTTCTTATATAGGTGGTGTTGGCCCTATCGCTCCAACAACCATCGTCTCCGCAGCAATCCTGAGATGGTCTCTCCATTAAGTTAGTAATCTTCTTCTGCCTTTTTTCCTCCAACACAATCTAGAACTACCAATTTTACCTGGCTATCTCTACTTTATCTAGCATTGTGTCATTGGACTTGAAAAATTAGTTTCAAACATGAGATCTGAAAACGGGGAATAACGTTCTTTTTCTATAAAATCTATGTATTGTGAGTTTAATAAAATCAGTATTTCCCTTTGTCACGCGCGAATGGCTGGACCAATTTCTCTTATCCTTTTTTTTGTTGGATTTCATATTTTCAGGAGAAGGTTGTCATAAAAGAAAAAGTTGCGTGGGACTTTGAAAATTTGAGGAAACTTTGCGTAGGTAACTTTCTTATTTATTTTGACAATAAGTATAAGTAAGCGTTTCTTTTTATACGCTATGTTTACAGTACACCTATTCTCAGTTTTATCGGAAGGTAGTCGCGGTAGTAAAGTGAGTATTACACGATATATTTTGTATGAAAAAAGTCTATAGGTACGTATCGAATGCGAGAATCGCTTTTGTTTCTAGAAATATCGCTATACACGTTTCTCATACCTACAATATGACACGATACATTGTATCGTGTCATACTCACTTCACTACCGTGACTACCTTCCGATAAAACAGAGAATAGGGGTACTGTAAACATAGCGTATAACAGATGCATCAGTCGGAATTTTATAGATAATTTTAGAATTCAAAATTCATAGTAAGGACAACGCAGCGTCTGTCGGGATAGATAGATCGATGAAATTGTGACTGTGATTTTATAAGTAACGCGTAGGAAAGAGAGAAGTGAGTTAGGTTAGGAGCGAGAAAGGCTGAGGTGTGTGGAGCTAGTGATGGGGCCTACCTATTAGATGATTTAACATCACGATAGATCGATACAATCGATATTACTATTATTATTCTTATATCACATATATTATATCGTAAAAATATATCCAGTTTATTAGTCTGTCACAGGGGTCGGCAACAGTTGGTTTGTGTTTCATTTATACCTACCCAGTTTTGGATAAATCCGTTGACTGATGGTATGGATATTTAATAATGTATGAGAAAAATGTTGCATTCCAACTATCCGTCCAAACTACAGACCTCCTAGATTTTCTGTTTTAGGTACATTATCTTTTTTTTTATTCAGGCGCTGAATTTGCCTCAAAACAACTTGAAAATAGACATCGCGGGAAATGTTTTTTACTTTATTAATTTTCTGCATCGGAATTGTTTGATTGTAGAGAATTTCATTTGAAGGTTCAAGATGAAAAATATTACGAAGGTTGATAAAAAAAATAATATTATTTATGTTGTTTGAATTTGAACTTTTTTTAAAATTCGAACATTTTCCAAAACGATGCAATTATCTTAAAGATTTATACTTGTAGGTAATTAAACACATACTATTCCAGCAATATTTGACGTCCCCGATGAAATGCCGAGCCACAACGAATTCTCAAAACATTATAATTTATCAATATATTTTAATTTTTATAATAATCGAACCATAATAATGATGATGAGCTGATGCGCTTCATAAGACTATGTGATGCTGAGACTGATGCTTGAAATTTCAATACGTTTATGTTTTATAGCATACATATTTTGATCATCAACAAAATATATAAATAAAGTGTTTCTAGGACGACACCTTATGGACACGCTTTGAAATAAAAACAATTCAACGAATCTCCTACCAACAGTTATGTACTTCTGACCTAGTTATAAGTTTTTATAATTTTATACCTCGAAATGGTGTTAGTATTTAGTTAGAGATTTATGACTCGCAGTATATATTTTTATATTAAACACTTGGATATGTACGAACCGGTACCTATACGTATATGTCTTTATATAATAGGTATACAATAATAATAATAATAATTTTAGGCTTCAGAATAGTCATTTTATAATTCTCTATGAATATGAACGCATGGATATAAAAACTAAGTAGATAGTTGTGCTAGACGATGTGATTCCTTGCATATTGATTTGAACGTGCCTCAAGGTTCCCATTAGTACCGATGGTTCCCGTTTCGTCATAATGTAATACAAATTGTTCATACATAAGATACATCTCCGATTCACACAAGCGACTAAATAATGTATGCGTCTGTGTCAATGCCAAATATAACGAAGTGAGAGAAAGTATCAAATATGTACAATGTACATATTAGCGCTAGCGCCGCGAGTAGCCACTTTTTGAACTGTGAGTAAAATCCGATATTAAACATTTTAAAATCTCCCAGAAGACATAAAAATGTTGGTTAAAAAATAAATCATTACCGCCATCTATTGAATCTTTCTACCAAAATATCACTACTATTACAATAGATGGCGGTGGCAGTTCTGCCTAAAAATCCTTTCAATACTAACTTTAAATGTATATTTCATATCTTTCTTATTCATTTATTCAACTTTTTATTTGTTATTCTGTTATCCGGAACGGATAAGAATCGAATAAATCAATAGTTGGAAGAATCTGTTCAGCCGATCTCGAGTTATAAGTGTTCGCACTAACCCGACTTTCATTTATATAGTAGATTACATCAGTAACGTTTCTAATTTCTTCTCTATCAGTGGTACTAATAGAAACTGCGGTTATGACGGGAATAGTTATTATGGCATAAATCGCTTATACCACGCACTACTAATAATCATCCCTATTCCGTGTTATAACGGTATTGCAGAATAGTTTGGCAACCTCGCATTTATCAATGAAGCTTGTGGTTGTTCCATACTACGGGGTGGATTTCAAAGAGTCTCATTGAACGTCGCAATTACTTCTTTATATCTGGAGGAAGCCAGGAATAAAGTTGGGATGGAAAACATTCTTGTTATAGCTTATTACTTGTTTTATTAGTTGGATTTTCCCGTATTCTGCGTGTATTCGAATAATTAACGTTCTATTAGTTGCTGCGGCTGTATATGTATAAACTATCAGTGTGCGAAATCTTATCTGTGCAATTTTCGTAAAAATATCACAAAGTTTTTCCTTCAAGTACCTATTAACATATAATTTTATCCTCGTTTCTGCTTTTTTGTATTGTTGTAAATTTGTGCCGTGTCTTAAATAAAAATACAGTTGTGATAATTCAAACTTTTTAAAATAAATCGTTAATCGGTTCGAAGGTTCCCTCGAGGAACCAAGAAGCGAATAAATTGATTCGTGGGAACCTACCGAATTTTCTCAAGTAAATATTTTAATAACATAACATATAGTTTATAAAATTATACGCAAATATTTACCCAGGATTACACTACTACTTTTACACCCATACTATATGTATACATCTACGAATATCTTCACAGTTTCTATTTAAATGCTAATGTAGCAGCATAATATACCTACTAATATAAATTATTTTATTTTTAATACCTACCTATTTGGAGTTAATCTTTTGAGGCAAAATGGAGCCTTCAGTCACATACCTCAGTGACATTGGTGTCATGAAAAAGGTTTAGAGAGCCGATTAGTCAGTTGCATTTCGGGAACGTTTTGATTAAACCATTTCGAATTGCAAAATTAATCATGATTTTTTTTCACTTAAGCAATGATTCTTATTACAATAATTAATAATTGCCCTTTGGCCCATATCCAGTCTTCCTGCCGTTGTCTATTTTTCGAAAGTAAGATAGTGGGCACATCTGGAAAGTTCCTCCACACTTCTCAGTCTTGTCAACTGCTATATGATCCTGAAACAAACACGAAAACTGCCTTCTCCCAACATCTTGTCAACATTTTAATAGTCAGTTGAAGCTATAGGTGGACTTCTCCTAAGTAGATCACCTTCCAGGAATTGACATTGGTCATCGATTGCCAATTAACTATCGTTCAAATCCTTCAACAATAGTAAGGAGGTGGAGATTCCAGAGGAAATGTCATGACAGTAAGAACCTTTGCATTTCAGCTCTAACCTTACCTACCAACAAGTAACAGACCTTGTTATATGAGACTCCAGCCTAAAGCTTTGCACAAATGGTCCCAGCAAACTGTCTTAAGGAAACCTTGCATGGCTACCAAACATGCTGAGCTTTATCCTATTCTCCTGCGTTCTAAAAGCCCATCCATACTCACCAAGTCCTATATTTACGGAAGGAGTAAACCTTTCTGCTCAAAAATCTACAATCCGAGTTGTTATTCGACCCGCGCCGAAGGATAAGTGACTAACGGAGGCAATAAGTCACCCTGATACCAGGCAACCTCAGGGTGACTTATTGCCTTACATGGGGCCTCTGTAGGGGTGGACTCTTATTTCCCTAGCTCTGGCTATAGAGGATGCACCTGACACCTCTGTGAAGGGTATTGAAATATAAGGGTGAAAATTCTCAGCCAACTGCAGTGCCCCATAAAAGGTCTCTGCAACCGCCTATCTTAGTCACTCCATCTCATAGGTGATATGGAATTCGCTTCTTAATAGCATCTAGATCTAGAACCTAGGAGATTTGGAATAATATGTATTCTTATTGCCTCCCTGTGCTGTGGGGTCACAAAGGGATTTGTTATTTAGATGATTTCTATAAAGCAAGCATGGCACTATAAAGTAGGTATAATATGTAATGTTATCAAAATATTGCAGCAGAACGGTAAAGTTCTTTATCTGGCTTGTTTACGTGTTTGAGAGTAATAAGTCCTGGATAAAACAAGTCAAGTGCCCACCAACACACGCCTGTGCGGAGGTGTCCGTGCACGCGATGATGAAAAGTGGCCTCACTTGAGACTCTACAATAAACTGAGAAGTTGTGCATCCCTCTTAAAGAAGTCTCCTCATATATGTATAACAGCGTGATACCAACCCATTTTTTTTCACATTTGATAAACATGTAAGATATGAATGTGTGTAATATTGTAAAAATCTTCAGTTGAGCCTGCCTAGTTAAACCATACATAGTTTTGCAGAAGACAAATATTTTACAGCCAGAGGCAGAAGCACAAATTTTTCTTCTTAAATAATTTGGATAGGGGATTCATGGGAATTTAGATGTTTAGAAAAAATTGACCACCAAGCGTGTAAAAAAAGGTGTAGGCAGAGAGAACGAAGATTTATTCTTTCGCCGTGTATAATTGAATAAATAAATGAAAATCTCTTGCTAAACTACCTGTTTATTTTACTTCTGAGCATTCTTGAGGACGAAATTGATGTGATCTATCCACGTTATTTGAAATCGACCAAATTTCCTCACGCATTTTTTAAACCTTATCGTTTGCCTAATTCTACTCTCTCCCCCTCTCTCTCTCTCTCAAAATATCCATGCTGTCTAAATTCATTGACGTTTATTTTCTAAAAACGCTTGCTCATTCTTTATCAAAAGTTCAGAATGATGGCGTACGATGTTCAAGCAGAACAGTTAAGACAAGGAGCAAACATATGTATTTGGAAAATCTCTCACAGATTGTCTGAAGAACTTTTGAATAAAAGCGAGATAATATGTGAGATTTTGAAAGATGCAATAGTATTTTGAGGTTCGAGTTATCTGTCTGTTTATTTCGTCCTACTACAATACCCAATGGCCACTTAAGTTTTGCAATTTTCTTTTTTTTTATAAAATGTATCTGTGGGGCTAGTACGAGTTTCATCGAAAGCTATTTGCACGTTAATAAGCGCTTATTAGCTAGCAAATAGTGTTCTTAAATCACACGATCAAATCGTTCGATCATTTTTGTATGGAAATTTTTCGAAACTGTTTCGATGATCGTTTTGATATTCGATCATCGAAAACTTATACTAGGGCTACTGTCTTCACTCAAAATGAACACAAATATAATGACTCATTCACAATAAGCTACTTAAAGCTTGTGTCGTGAAAGAGTAAGATGGGCATGGCCAGCACCTGGGATCGAACCCACCACCTCAGCAGGAAACTGTGCGAAAACCGGCGTTGTATATCTACTAACCACTTCTTATTCAATCAAGTCCACCAAGACATTTAATGTTTTCGTTTTATCTTTAATTAAGATTTATCTCAAACATCCATCAACTTATACTAACTTATTTCAACTATGTATATTTTGTTACTGGAAGGATACATCTGCCGTAGACACTTTTTTCAGATTTAATTCATGCATTTCCGAATCTTGACATTGCATATTTTTCTAGGATGTTCGGCAACTTGATTTCCTTTCCTTTCCGATCATAATCAACCTTCATTCATCATTCATCCAATATTGAACTAATGCCTCCTTTATCGTCCTTATTCAAACCACACCACATAAAAAATCCAATACAAATCCAAGCTCCCTTTAGACCCCACTTAGGGGCATAGGGAGGCAACAAGAGCTCTCCATTGTGCTCGATCTTGCGCAACGTTAATGACCTCCTCCCACACCATGTCCAGATTTCTCAGCTCTGCTTCGAAGGAGCGGAACACAGTATGAGAGGGTCTTCCTCGTCTCCGGGACCCTGATGGGAGGAAGAACAGCGCTCTCCTCGGCCAACTGTCATTCGGCATCCTTAACACATGTCCCAGCCAAGTCCATCTCCTCCACATAATAATAGAAATGATGGGCTCACGCTGGGTGCGCCGGCCTATAGGGTCGTTCGTGATGCGGTGGTACCATCTTATACCCAAAATTCTCCTGAGGTACTTCGTTTCGAATGCAGATACTTTTTGTGCCTGGGCCAAAGTCAGGTGTCAGAACTCACACCCATACAGGAGAATGGGCAACACACACGCATCAAACAGTTTACATTTCGTTTCGACACTAAACGCCGACGCCTTCCATATCTTGGTCATGTTGTTGAAGGCGCCACTTGCCATACCGATACGTATCGGGAGCTCAGCCCCGAGGTCACCAGTGGTGGTAATGGTTGCTCCCAGGTACTTGAATTACATAAAAAATAACTCTCTTCTATACGTATAGGTGTCAGTATAGCCAGAGGAACTTAATACTTGAAACATTCTCTACCAGTCAACCGGTCCCGTATAATCTAAGACAGAATTCCAGCCCCGTGCATAGTGCATCTAATTTCCAGCTACCCTTTTGGCATTATCAAATCACTTCAGCTGTCACCTTCCAAGTTTTCTACTACCTATTCTTCTGAAGCTCTATGAGCTGTTTATCACTCACTATAGCCTCCTTGTAACTAACAAAAATCTAAAAGCCATAGAATTAACAAGCCCATTTCACACTTAGCACTACGCGTATATTTATTTTATTTTGTATGTATATATTCATCTATCTATAGATCCACACATTGTACTATGGGTATTGGGTATGTAGGTAGGAAGGCATATTTGAATACCACAATGAGGTGTGTATATTTTTGTATATAATTTATGTATTATATTTTTTTATTCCTTGTATGTATCAGTTGGTAGGTACCTATTATTTCTGGGTTAGCTGTTAGCCTCTCAGTGTGCTTCCTTGGGGATGTCGCACTTGTATGATGTAAATTTAATATAATAATATAATTATTTTTATAAATTAATAAGGTTCCCTTGTCCAAACAAGTAAGACGAGTAAGATAAGTTTGGGAAGAAAAAGTCTACTTGAATAACGTTGATCTATAAAATTGTTTCCGGTCTAAATAAATGCTAAATCGGAAGTGAAAGAAATAGGAGAAGCTCCTTGTTATGTAGTTGGAAAAGAAAAGATTCGAAATATCAGTCTTAAGATCAGAATGGAAACAATAGTCAATAAGTTTACAGAATATCTATAAAAAAGAGTTAGAAAAAATACTTCTTAACCTGTGGGGCTAGTACGAGTTTAATCGAAAGCTAATTGCAGGCTAATAAGCGCTTATTAGCGTGCAAATAGTGTTCTAAAATCAAATGAATGAATCATTCGATCATTTTTGTATGGAAATTTTTGAAACTCTTTCGATGATCGTTTCGATATTCGATCATCGAAAACTTATACTAGGGATACTGTACATTAAATCTTAAACGTAAGCAGCAAGTCGGCATGAAAAGAATTCCTACCATTTTTTTTTGATAATCAAAAAGGCAACCTAAAAAGCAAAGGCTATCTGAATAAAAGCCTTTGCATTTTAGGTTTTTTCGAAGTGGTTGGTAGCCTAGCGGCTTTCGTACTGTTCGGTGCGGACGTCGTGGTTCGATCCCAGGTGCCGACCATCTTCCTCTTTCACGACACAAGCTTTAAGTAGCTTACTGTGAAAGAGTCAAGGAGTGTATTTGTGTTCACTTTGAGTGAGCACAGATTCATTTTTATAAAAAAAAAAGTTTATCTATGTCTATGAGGAAAGTTACATATAAGCTTTATTTTTCATGTTATAAGTGTTATAACATTTCACATGCGTTATTTTTTGTACAAATATGCATCGACGATGTGTGATTTTTTTCGATGAAGCCACGTCCATCTCTAAAAGAAGTGTTGTTATTTTTTATATTTATTTTGTTTGTAGTGTAAAGGTTGGTTGGTAGGTAGGTAGGTCCATTGAATGTGTGCTGTGTGTTGTGTGTGTATCTCGCAGGTCCGTGTGTGCCTTGCTCGGGATACATAATGGAAACCTGTTTTGGGATTCGACCCGAGTCATCTCATCAAACCAGATACATTTTGGACTAATACCGTATGCGACATTTTCAATTTAAATTATTAAAACATTTTTTATTAGGTGCTAATTATTGTGGACATAGACGATATAAATACAAAAGCACATAATCTCGGGTATTTTTGGTTCGGTAAGTACTTACTTTTATTTTTTTACTTTTCTATCGTTGGTTCTTGGTGCATTCTCTATAATTAATTTTTTGTTAGAGTGACGCTTAACATTCTAACTTTCAACAGCATTAGCTCTTTTGCTGTATTTATTAGTTTTCCATTAGGTTAATTTATTTGAAAGATCTTGATGGAAGGAAAAAAAACAACGCTCAACTCAGCCAACTGTCATTCAGCATCCTTAATACATGTCCCAGCCATGAGCATATCCTCTCCATACTGGTGGAAGTGATGAATCTGCGCTGGGGTTGTCGGGGTATAGTGTCGTTCCTGATGCGGTGTTGCCATATACCCTGAAGTATAAATATTTTCCTGAAGCACTTCGTTTCAAACGCAGATACTTTTTGTGGCTGGGCCTTGGTCAGTAGGGTTATTCTCATAGCGGTCTTAATACGCTCCTATCTTGATTGACAATATTAAAATGGCGGATTGGTATTCACAAAACAAGATATCTAGCAGATATCTTAAAAATTCGTTATGTCTGAAATATTAGTATGAAATTCTATGTAATCGGCATTCCCGTAACTATCTTACAAACGTCAAATTCAAGGGCGACCTGATTGCGATCATGTATCTTAATCTTATCGTTAAGTGATTTTTTAAATGCGATTGATTACGGGAATAAGGCTCCAGGTGCCAGGAATCACACCCATACAGAATGGGAAACACGCACGAATCAAATAGAACTTTAAGTTATGAAACACTACATCAATTTTTTTTTCAAAGAATTAAAGGACGGACTTTTCTTAAAGGATGTGGTCCAGCAAAACCACGAAAACCATTTTCAAATGCAATTGCAATATCTACATTTTTATACTTATTGATTTTCTGGTAAGCTTTCATACATAAAGGTCCTTAAGCTAAAATATATATTGCATGTAGCAGATTATTAAAAAAATGCAGACACCAGTCAATTTTTTATGTTCATTTTGAAATTTCAAATTCGAACTCAAGTCACTATGAGGTTATTAGCCTAACCGTTTTTACTGGTGTTTCGAATGCTTTTGTTAAGTCTAAATTACCCTAAATAACATAAGATGTAGTTGTAACTGATTTTCATATTAAAAATAATGATAGATGCATTTTGGGTTTGTTCCTGTTTGAGAGAAAAGTCCACCGCTTACATTTTGTTCTTAAATCACTCGAAAACGAGTGCAGAGCTAAATTTTTTTTTTATTCTTTGTCTTTCTAGGGTTAATATAGACGGAACCAATCTGAATAGTCAAAACGAATTCTCGAATACGGGTTATTAAAAAAAATGTTGCTTACAACGTGCTTGTTAATCACAGTGAACATATTACACTAACAAGCAAGACCAAAAGAATTATTGTGTTGATTAATAAAGTGTAAAAAATATTGTGATATACTGAGCGAGGAACAGGCAAGGAGGTGGTGGGTTGTGCGTTGGTATATTACTCTTTATAACACAAACACAAGTTATATAACGTAACAAGAATAGCCACAACCGGGCGTGGTGATTCGAAAGACGTAAAAAATTCACCTATTAAAATATTGATGTTATGAATATAATCTGATTATTTTTAAATTGGAAATATATTTTAAACCTGCAATTTGTAGCCAAATAATACCTATAATAATAAAGATTGATAACGTTCGTAACGTTTCCGTCTTCGTTCGGAAACACGAGAGGGCAACAAAAATCTATACCATAAACACGTGAAGGAAAAACTTTGTGACTGTTTTTGCGAAAATTGCGCGAACGGAGGAGTATGAAATTTCGCACGGTTATAGGGGTTTATATAGAGAAGGCGGTGGCGAATGCTAGTATTTTTTTTTAAATTATCAATAAAAAAAGATTACAAACACTATACCTACTGTAATATTCTTATGTATTTGATACTCACGCAAATTTCGTTGTATTAACATTGACCCAGACGCATATATTCTTTTGTTAATCTGTGGTCAAAGTGAGAATTGATTAATATTGTTTGACTATAAATAATAATAGAAAAAAACTTTGTACATGTTATCAACATTTCAATTTTGACGTATCCATGCCATTGTTTTTGAAAGAAAATTGTGAAATAGCACTCGCTCAGTCTTTGACAAAGAAATCTTAATAATTTTCAAACTTATAATTTAAACAAAGTTATGGTCGAATTTCGAGCACTCGTCGACCACTACTTAAAATTATTTCACAACATTCCAAGTATTTTTGGATTTTTGTGTGTTTTTCCGGGACATTCCTATTTGACATTAAATTTATGCGTGCTACATTTTTTATGTTTAGTTATTTTTTTTAATTTTGAACCACTACGGGCTTACGACCGTCCTCTACTGCTGTTTTGAACGCTGGCTTAGTGTTAAGCATCGTACTCACTTGCGCCCCGAACGTGTGACATTGCATCAATTTAATCGAAAGGTTAAGTGTATACGTGATTCGAAAAACGCGAGCGGAAGACATGCATCCCTTTGATTAAATTGATGTAACGATACGCGTTCGCGGCGCAAGTGAGTACCTACCGAGCTTTACATAACCAATTGGCACCAAAATAGAGACATGATATTATAATTGATGTATTTATCTTGGAGCAATGGAACCATTTTTTTTTAATGAATCTGCCTTCTATCAAAGTGAACACAAATACACTCTTTGACTCTTTCACAGTAAACTACTTAAAGCTTGTGTCGTGAAAGAGGAATATGGTCGGCATCTGGGATCGAACCCACGACTTCCGCACGAAAAAGTGCGAAAGCCGGCGTCGTCATAGCCGCTAGTCTACCAACCACTTCATTTGACTCCAGAAGAGTTGCAACTACTGCGTTCAGTGTCTAATCATATTTTTGGTAACATTATCTATCCGACAGATGTGTATAATAAAATTACATCCTAGCTACGATTAATAATTATCGAAGGTGTAAGCATCGGGTAGCTTGATAATAATATGCGTACTAGAATCCTGTCGGGATTTTGAATTTGATCCATTTGATCACCTAAATGCCAAACATTGTCAACACAGCAAACAATCTACAAAACAGCAGAAGAAGACGATCGTAAGCTCATAGAGGTTTAATTTGAAAAAAAAAACAATCCCATTAATTTTATGATAAGATCAAAAAAGCTGGTGCATTTAAATTATGACAAAATTTATCCATGAAATTTGTAAATCATCTAATAGGTAATTAACTCAAAGGTAAGGCAGTTAACTTAAATTCTATAAAACTCACAAACTAGGGAGGGCTAAAAATACAAAAATTCCAGGTTCCATCATCTTCGAGCCCCAGCTTCCTCAGGTGTTCCCTAAGTCTACAGTGACCCGTTAAGAAGCCTGTTAGAGTTTTAAGACCTATTTTATACTCAGGCTCAAACATGTTTTGGTTCTTCTGGAGTTAAAACCACCAAGAAGATCCTTGGATTGCTCAGGTTGGGTAAGGTTGTTCCACTGCTGTGGGCCTTAAAAATACGCATGTTTATTTCTTCCAATATATGCCAATGAAGATCACGTTTGAAATTTTAAAATAAAAAACACAGAAATTTTACCTGGGAAGGTTTTAATAGGTCTTCATCTTTAACAGAACTCACTGACTATCACTGATACTGAATCATCTCTGTGCTATATTATAATAAGTGCGTCAAAATCGGAATCCCATACACAGGAGGCCCTCTGAAACCAGGCAACCTCAGGGTGACTTATTGCCTAACATGATGACGTGGCCCTCTGCAGGGGTGGACTTTTATTTCCCCACCTCTGGCTATGGATTGAGGATGCATCAGAATATGGAAGTGGAGGCAGTGGCGGATTTACCGTAAGGCCCAGTAGACCCAGGCCTAAAGCGGCCGGATTTAAGGGGCGGCCAATCGTGACCAAAAACTTTGCTTACGTGACATCCCTGAAACCTCGGAAGATAATAGGTCGGGGTTAAGACAAAATGAATGAATCCCATGATTTAACAAAGATTAACTAAGTATTGACAAATAGCCAGAAACAATTTTATTTAAAGAGGGTTCTTTTTGTGTATTTCCGCCTTTTTAATGCCATTAAAATCAGCCAGATTGCTAGATAGAACCAGTGAAAGTTGAATTTACCTACTTACTTAATATGAAAGGAATTTTTCCCTGGCATGATAAAGTATTACAATCTTACAGTAATTACAGTTAACTTAATTTCTGAATAAATTTCGATAACAGTTGGCAGTAAAGTGTAAATTCATTGCTTATTCTAATAATGAGTGCTGAGAAAGGGCGGCTACGTGGACTGGTGCCTAGAGCGGCCAAGATTGCAAATCCGCCCTGAGTGGAGGGTACTCCTAGTACCTTCACAGAGACGCCTGATGTAGAGGATATACATAACATCGAAATCAGTAAGGGGACCTTAGATCACATGACCAAAAAACATTGTTTAACTGTGAGACCTATTCTTCGAGGCCATAAAATGTACGATCAAGAGGACTTCTTGCGGAGGGCACGAACCGGAAAGAGGAACTGAAACTCTATAAGAGGCTTCTATATGGATCCGTGACCAAATAATTATTGGAAAAAAATATTAAAGGATGTCACAATAAACCTATTTTGGTCACACAAGGGCCTAAAATGATGCCTTGACTTTTTTTATAAAAAAGTGTTTTATCTATTTTTTTTTTATTATTATAGACCTCCACCAGGACTCGAGTGATTTTGGAAATTTATCTAATTGATAACGTTAATATGTAAAAGAATGAAGACATACAATATAATATCATATGGGATATTTCTCATAAATTATGTTGTTGTCGATATAAGGTTCAACTGACATCTATCGAAAGTTTTGAAAAACAAAATCGTTACCTTATTACCCTGTAACGAAACTCTGTTTACAACAACACCGCCATCTTCTGTAAAATTATAAAAGTAAATGTTTCACACAAAAAGCATTATACTTTCGTGATATTTCAAAAGATGGTACTGGAATGACTTTTTTGCGGAAAATTTTAATTTTGTTTTGAGAATATACATTTTCAATTCTTATTTTTTTATTTTAATCAATGAGTCCTTTCCACCCGACACCCGAGATCAAATGATTTTGGCCAATTCTTATTCACTGAATACGGATAAGACACGTTTATAAAAAGTGAAATACACTCAAAATAAAAAAGATAAATGGCTTACGTACGAAAGTTATCATGTCGTACAAAAAAAAATCATGATAGAGGCTAGGATTAGAGGAATTAGAGAAAGGACTGAGGGAGAGAAAACCACAGAAAAAGCAAAGGAATATTAAGGAAAAGGGAAAGGAAAGGGAGGGCGGCCGTCACGTCCGGTGCCGACAGTCATCCAACGTCATGAAACACGCGGGACTCCAAAACATATTGGCCCAACGTATCAATATGTAGATAAAAGTTCTTGGTAGCCATCTGTAAGATAATGTTATGTAGCGAATAAAGTGATGGAATGAATCTGACAGCCACATCAATAGGGTATTTGACACTATGAAAAATAAGATACAGATTGTGGTCATCCTGTTTGAAAATGGCCCAAGAAAGCTTATTTATTTTATTTTACAACTTAAATAGGCTTATTTTTTATAAAAACACGTAATAAAAATCCAAATATTTCTATGGAACTAGTCACCGATGAAAACGCCTTGTGATTAGTTGTGGTCCCCGTGACGTCAAGGTGACGTCACCCCATGGTAAATGATAGTCATCAACCTCATACCAATACAGAAGTGTGACGTAAAATGCACCACGTGACCAGCGCCATTATACAAGACAGCGTTTTACGCGCGTTTTTGGATATTTAAACTTTAAACATGATTTTCATATAAAATATGGCATATCTTCAGAAAATATAAAGAGAATGTGCTTATAATGTATCGTAGAATAATTTAAAACGGATTCTGGAAATTAGTCAAATACCCTATTGAAAACTATCCAATAGATGGATATCTAGAAGATTACAGTGTTGCTATGCTAAAATCTATTGATTTCTAGGCCACACTGAAAATGCAGTGTGGCATTGTATTGATTTCTATGGCAATTTCTGCGTATTCCATAGAAATTTCTATGGATTTGGTTTTTCGCGCCAGATTTCATGTCAAATGAAGTCTTGTTTTAGACAATTAATGCGTGTTGATTCAAAATTTTAGGTTAGGTTCTAATGCTGTTTTTTTGTTACGCATATTATAAGTTTGTAATAGTATTTCTATAACTTGATGATTTAACAAAAAGTTTAAGAATATAACAACATTTCGATCACAATTTAGATTTATTCTTCCAGATCGTTTGTTTGAAAACCGGCAAATTGGTGTCTTTTGTCGATCGAAATTGAAGAAAAATACGATTTGTTCGAAGTTTCTAAATTATAATTCTTTATAATATGTCGAATATTTTCTCGTTATGTTTAATGATTATGTATATAATTATCATTTTGGTTTATGGAAAAATATGTAAATCAAAAATTCATCACATTCACGGCGTTACGGGAGTTTATAAACGTCAGTGAAGGCTATTTTGACAGCCATCCTAGAGATAAATCGTTATCCAACAGAAGGTAACGCATGTTAAAAATGGCGTCAGATAACCTAAACATAAGCGATATCTACACATTAATGTTGCAAATATCTCAAGGAAAGCCTCTTCTGTAAGATATATTTATCTATCTACTGTTGGGCCATTGTGTATTATAAAATATACTATGTGACCCGCCGGCGCCCTTCGAACTTCGACATAAACCCAGAATAATAAAAAAATAATTTTGAGCTATTACATGAATTTAATACAGTCTACGACATAAAAACTGAATTAAATGTAGCTAATAATTTATTGCATTATGTAATAATTATTAATGTTGATTCGGATGCGGGAGGAAGTTCGGCGGGTCAAAAGTTTGCAATAAAAACAATAATAATTCCTCTAAGGTTGTGTAATTTAAAAAAAAATCCTAGAGATGGCGGTGTATTAGAAAATAACTCACATATGAAACATGTTAAGTGATTGTATAATATTTTACAGAATTATTATAGTAAGATTGTGTTTTCACTTGCATATTATTATGTCCGAATATATTTTTTCACCATATACATGATTCTACAAAAGTCTCATATAATACTTAAAAATATAGCACCATAAAACATACATTCTCCATATTACTTACAAAATAATAATGTTAATCTATTTACATATTTTATTACCAACGGATATGCCGGATTAGTTTTGTACTCATTTAACAAACATATCCGTAACATATCGGAAAAAATATTCCGTCAGTTGGTTATTAATACCGGTGTCAAATTAGTGATGGCTCTATTCGAACAGAATTGGTTTGGAATCATATATGTGTGCATAAACTAATATATTTGCAGGTTTTTATACCCTGTATGATATGATTATACAAACAATATATCATATCCTTTTGATTATACCAAAAAGCACAGATAAGTTAGTGTATAATATTATAATAATAATATCACAAACAGAATCGCTCTCCAAGGAATAAAATGTCCTATGTAAAATAACGTAGTTATTACATTTTTTTGTCAGCAGATTTTGCAAACTCAAATGTAAAAAATTGAGCACCAAGCACCTCATTGTTGAGAAGAGAGTGTAAATAAGTGTGATATTAATTATTATTGACAATTATTATTTGAATGATGATATTGACGAATATTCTGAAATGAATAACAGACGATTGAGTTGCGTCCTATCCAATTTTTATTGAGACTTTTGACATTTCTGTATTCTGAAAATGTTTTTTATTCAATACATTAGTTACGTAACTACAACTGGCAACCGATTAAGTTCTAAGCAAGAGCTTCTTGCGTTGAGTTGGAACGTGAATTTGTGAATACCAGTCAATATCACGATACATATTTGATTATTTGGACTGATGATGGAAATATTAAGGGAATGAAATTTCACATAATTTTTCGTATATAAATATGTGCACAGCCTCTTAAAACATAGAAAAAATTATCATTATGAAGAAGAAAAAAATAGTTTAGGGTCGGTGAATTAAATCTTCCATCCTTTGCTAATGGCGTTGTTTTCTTTTTTCGTGTTATTTTTTATAACCGACAAAAAGTATGATTTATAACAATCAATCTATTAAAACCATGACCCTCTTTAACTTTCAATTCATAGAAACAATGAAGCATGATGAAATCAAAATACTACGAAATGCTTAAATTGTGGTTTAAATTAGAAAAATAATGATATAATTATTAAGTAATAAAAGTATATTTTCAGGTACATCCGCATGGCATTGGTGTGGCAAAAGTATTATGTTATCGTAACCTCGTAGACCTGCCACTTACCAGTACATCCCTGTTTATGATACCTCAGGGCCGATTAGGGGGTAGAAATTACTTAGCTATATAGTCTTTAAAGAAATTTTCATTAATTATTTTGTTATAAGAACAAGATTATGTTTGGATATTAACTACGATAATCTGTGAAAGTTTATATAAAAATCCGTCCTCGGTAGCCTAATGGCATCGGCACCGATTTAGATGAAGAGGTCCTGGGTCCATTTTTTGGTTGAGGCAAAATTATCTATGTCCCAGAGATTACGACTAAGCAAAAATCCAGAAATTGAACATTTTAAGGGAACAATCTAAACACCAAAAACCTCAATAAATGCTTAAAAAAATTAATAGTTATAATTGCTAAGAACCTTTTTTGTCAAATCCTGGCATCCAGGATATATAAATGGTTATAGAGACACCAACATTTAACGCACATGCATAGTTTTTTTTTTCTGGAATAGCTGAATAGTATAATATGGTGTATAACAGTTATAGTGTATATAGTTACTATGGTGCCAAAAAAAGAATTGAATCTGAAAATAAGGTACAATTTAAAATTTTACAAAAACTTTGAAAACATTATAAAAAAAAAATATTAAGATAATTTTTGTGCTTCTAAATAATCTAAATATTTAAAAAAAAAACTTGTTCAGTTATCAAACTATGCAATCTGTAAATTTCATTTAACTATCTCGATTTTAAAGATGTTTAATTTTCTATTTTTGAATATCAATCGGTGTTTAAACATCAACTGTCAGTTGTTTGATTTATCTAGATGATCGGAATTGTGTCGGTAGAATACATACATACATTCTCCCTTTAAGGCCCTCCGCACACCGGAGGCCAGCTCGGAGGAGACAAATCCGCAGCAAACCCAACCTGCACGAAACCAACCCTCTAGTTCGATCGAAGCAATCAAGCCGGCCCCACACAAATCAAGCCAGCCGCAGATCCCCCCCCAAACCAACCCGCAAAACCCGGGGGCCTAAACCCCACTTAGGGGCATAGGGAGGCACCAAGAGCTCTCTATTGCGCTCGAAGGCGTCCGAGGCTTATGGTGCCTTTTCTGACCGGTTGAGGTTTTGAGGACATGAGGTGGTCAACCTCACAGTCCCGATCTAATTTTTCGATTTCCTGCCTCTTACAGGATGCTCGAAAAACCAGCAAAAAGAGCAGAGGTGCTATTCTTAGCCGGCAACCCCACGGCATAATAGGTAGAATAGATAATTAATTTATCATTATACAAATTCGAATTCAATACACAAATTAAAGACAGGACAATGTCTGCTGGGAAAGCTAGTTTTAGAATGAAAAGACTGACCGTTAAGATCTGTTATCTCAATTTGCGTACTTGGTGAGTTGGGACAAATGACAAACGGCCACGACGTCAACATTTTAAGTTCGGACAAAAACATTGTTATTTTTGTTTTACGCTTAAATCAAATATGAAATATCTTAAAATATGGTATTACATAATACTGTAACGTGTCAAAATCATGACATGAAATATTACGTTTCTGCTTCGGAGGAACTATTGGATGATAGCCAATGTTTTCGACTGACAGTTGATGTTTGTCATACAATGTACGCTATACAGATTCTCGATACAATTTGATTAAATCATAACGATTGCTGCAGGAAGGCGTATAAAATATTAATAAGAGCTGCAATTAGGCTGAAAACAGACATATTTAAAATATTTCTCAAAGCTTAGGTTATTATGAATATTGTAATGGAAATTTGTGAAAATGGGCTAAAGGTTGAATCCTAATAATTAATAGATTCAAAAACATAGATATGTTTTTTTTTAATTTATTTTTCCCTCCAAACTAGGTCAAATCCCGCATTTGCGGGTTCCCGGGTTTGCTGGATTGGATTCACTAAATACATGTGACCTCTTCCGCTGATATTAACTGCCCTTCCACCTTTTTTGTGTCTGACCATCTTCTATCTTTTGATGTACATATTTTGGACATTTCTCTCCAAAGCTTTATTGTCGTAGTATATTCTGCAAAACTAAAAAAACTACGCTTTGATTTAGTTTCCTCTTAATTCTCATCTAGGCTAGGTATGGTGGAGTTGGCGCAGGCATTAATGCACTTTTCAGAAAACCGCAGACCAAATGCTCTCTGCTGTCTCATTAATTATCTATTAAATATCTACTTGTTGTATGGGATTTTTTGACAGGTTGCATGACATTTCAGCAAAACGTATAAGCTGACCCCATATTATTTTGTCATGTACACCCTCTATTTTGTAGAAGTACCGATTATTTTTGTTGATGAGTTGATGTCAAAATTTCAGTTTTTGTTATTTTAACAGTTATTAAAACATGGTCAATCAAAAAAATTCTATAAATTTGTGACAATCTCCACTCCTTTAACGAAGTGAAATAAAATGTTTATCTTTAAGCTTTCATAAAAAAAAGAAATAGGTATTCTACGCATTGTTTGTTACTGTTGTGCCGTATCGGCTGAACAGATTCTTCAGATGTTTAAATCATTGGATTCTTCTCCGATCCGGATAACAGAAAAATTAAAAAAGTTGGAAAAATAGGATAAGAATAATGTAAAATACAATATTAAAGTTAGTATGGAACGGATTTCCTGCGACGCCATAGCAACAAAATTATTGTTTACTGCTGGACCTGATGGTAGTTCCCTCTCATTCTCGCTTACGTAATTGCCATTCTCCCACTTACTCTACCGTTTCGAGCGTTTTAGAAAGTAATATAATTTTTTATTTTTTTTATTTCACCTTTTATTAACTTTTTATTAATTTTTGTTTTTAGGGGCGCAGTGCACATTATGCACATATGAACGGGCCCCTTCTGGTTAGGACAACAGGACAACGTCTGTCGGGAAAGCTAATTTTATATAAATGATGATGGATGTAGAAACGCATTCGATCGAAATACTCAACTGGCCATGCAATTTTACACTTCTGATAATTATTTTACTCCCATCTGTCTGTCAAAGCTTTGTTATTGTTTAATGAACTAAAAATAATTGTATTAAAAGTTATTAGTTATTCTTTGTATGTTGTATACTTTCTATTATTTTGTTTACTGTTTTTAAATGTATATGTATTTTTATCTACCCGAGACAGGCTTAGGCCTAGTGGGTTTATTCAATGTAATGTATAACTGATATTTGCAACTTAATAAACGTATAAAAAAAGGCTAACGCCGTAAATTAAAATAAATAAATTAATTATGAATTCCTAGCGACGCCTCTGTGTAAAGTTTCACGTCACATTTCTACCCCCATTGCCGTGAGAGTTTCAGCAGCGCGCAGTCGCGTTTGGGCCGCCGCTCTCCTTCATTCGGGAAATACACCTTTGACATTTAATACATCATAACAAAATACTATTCAAATATTCATGAATTTATAAATAAAAATAAGCGGTTTAATTCAGTGACGATGCTAGCTGAAATTAAATAATTTGTTAACATAACCGTGTTTAGTTAGTTTAAACCGCGAGATTTAAAAACAAATGAAGCCTTAAAAATTCGAAAATAGAACGAAAGGTTACATAACCTCACCGCCATAGAATTACCTTCGTGTTGTAGAAGAGATGTTATATTGTATCAGTATTGTTATATAATGTTCTAAACTCAAGATATATATTTGAAATTAAGTGCAATTTATTAAGAAGTTCGTGTTGTGAATGTAGGTATGAATTTTGAATTTTTATTATATGTATTTGAATTTCCTCACAAGTGCCGGGAAATTTAGACTGTCAATCAATATTACTTTCCTTGTAAACCTTCAGGACTTTTCAATGTTATTTATCCCATAAAATCATTCAGCAAGGACACACTACATAGGTACTTCTTTTTTCAAACACTTTTGTTTAACTTATTTGAATTCTATCATATAAATTTTAATACTCTGATAAGTTGATATTTTTTTAAATTTAAAACTTCCATTAGTTTTTTTTTATCTTCTGTTATCATTACATCATAATTTTATGCTACGAATTGGAGCAATCAGCGAGTCATGCTTTTCAAAATATTAATATATTATCTATCTATCTATCTCCGGCTTAAAATATAAAGTTCAAAATATATGTGTTATATTGAATTTTATAAGATTTACGTACATTTCGTCTTAATATTTTATTTTTATATCCGGTTGTACGAATGGATGGAATGAATACTTTTTTGAGCCAGATATTGACATTTATAAATAAATGGAAAAATCTTCTTTTTTAATTCACTCATTCTTACATACATTGTGGTAAAATTTCTGTTTCTATAAGTTCTTGTAATAAGTTATTATTCATAAATATAAAAATGAAGCATTTGTTTTTATATTAACCAATTCATACTCATATTTTTGCAACATTAGTTTTTTTTTTAATCAAAACTACTTAAAATCTGTATTTGGTATTTATACTCTACATGATGGTATAAAAATTGTCTTTTATGGTATTGATAATAATTTTTCAACTTGTCTAGGCGGCCTCTATACAATTCATATTCTATGCGGCTCTTTTACGTAATGAATGCAGCAGAAAACTTCTGTTATTGAGATGCTATTGAGAAGATTGACGTTGAGTTCTAATTAAAACTTATATAATATTATGTATAGGTACTTAAACTAAGTATATTAATTTTTTTTTTTTTTTAATTTTATGGCATTGCATCCACAAAGGATGATACAGCCAGAGTATATTATTATTAAAATGATTAAGATGGATTTGAATTTAGAACTTCTTTTTAAATAACAATGAATATGAAGATAAGTTCAAATTTAAATAAATTCAAATTTGGAACTTTCGTGAAATGAATTTAAATTTGGAGGAATACATGAATTGGAATAATCTCTCAACGAATTTGAAAAAAAAGTTTGATTGGTCGTTGAATATTTTCAGTATCGTGATTGGTTGATTTTTCTCATACAACTGAATGTTTTCCATGGAACACTAATTAGGTATCTTGTACTCGGAGACAGTTAAGTTGCGATAAATCATTGCAATGACGCAATTGAAGTTCTGTCCATGCTACTTTGTGTATTATTTGCATTTTTTAAATTACATTTCATATTTTTTTACTTATTGATTTTTTACATGAATAAGTTTTTATCTTTCTATATTGCACTTATTTCAATGTTTCGGGAATGAAAGGATTTATAGTGTAGGTCTGTTACATCATACATAAATGGTATACTGTAGTCTGTCCGTCTTTTGTGATTAAATGGGTTCTTCCTCTTTTGTTTGGACTGTGTCAGGTGTCCAATGTCCAGTACGAGCCGGAATGTCCAACTATCCCTCCCTGTTTTGTTAGCTAGAAGTTCTCTTAAGTGTATTTTAAAATATTGGATTTCACAGATTTTCGCTCAATTTTAAAAATTGTATCGTTAATTTTGATTTAAGCTGTTTTTGATTATTATTTCTAGGATCCTATAGGTACATTACCAGAATAGATCAGTTTGGATCCTATAGGTAGGTACATTACCAGAATATCTAGGATCCTATAGGTACATTACCAGAATAGATCAGTTTGTCTACTTATGCAAAAGCTCTAACAAAGTTAATCCTTTTTTTAATGAATCTGAGCTCACTCAAAGTAAACACTAATACACTTTAATCTAATCAAAGGGTTGTATTGTGAGTCAGCACCGGGATTCGAATATATGACCTTCAGTAAGCTGTGTGTACGAAAGTAGTCGACTGATACCACTTAGCTACCAACCGCCTCACTTAAATACCATTTAAATCGCAATTTATCAAAAAGTATTGTCATAGCATTGAAATATGCATTTTCTACTAAATTGGATGCTGAAATGCAGCGCATTTTCCATTTAACGCGGTGGAATGGCCTTCCGGCACCTTTTATCATGATTTTTTTTATTTCAAAGTCAATGAATCGCTTAAATGAAATTGGAATATAATTTTATCGTGTAAAAAGCTTGGCATGAAGTGATGAGGTCCGTCACTTCGTGTGTGTGTGTGTTTTTATAAAAAGCCCTGCTGAAAAGTCATCTATGCATGCGTTTTGTTGACAGAAAATTTCGAGTGATTTGTTCCGAATGTCTATTATAGTGTGTGTATTGCAGTTCATTGGCGTTCTTCCTGAATTTGCTAGGACTGTCATCGAATGAATAAGTAATAGAAAAGTGGATGTTTCAAATTAGGTACACCAATCAATCAATTCTCCCTTTTACACCCCACTCAGGGGCATAGGGAGGCAACAAGAGCTCTCCATTGCGCTCTATCTTGCGCAATGTTTATGACCTCCTCCCATACCATGTCCATGTCCCTCAGCGCTGCTTCGAAGGAGCGGAACACAGTGTGAGAGGGTCTTCCTCGTCTTCGGGACCCTGATGGGAGGAAGAACAGCGCTCTCGGCCAACTGTCATTCGGCATCCTTAACACATGTCCCAGCCAAGTCCATCTCCTCCCCACAATGGTAGAGGTGATGGGCTCACGCTGGGTGCGCCGGGGTATAGCGTTGTTCGTGATGCGGTGGTACCATCTTACAAATTACACCACCAACATAATATAGGTAAGCAGGGTGTAAATAGCAGGTGGTATGTTAGTAACATTATAAGCCTTATAGGGCTTTCTATTTTTTTATTATTTGTTAGGGAATAGAAAAACAGATAACTTCTAATGTTGTTAACTCAAAGTGATCATACTAAGCCAATGCAGCCATTTAAAGAACGACAGTCGTAAGCTCGTAGTGGTGTGTTTATGTGTACTAGTGAATTTTAGGAATCATTGGTTATTGTTTTATTCGTTAAAATCTACTTCTGAGAAAACTTTATTTAGATACGTTATGTATGTGTGTTTGGTTTCTTATTTTTAATAAAATTAACTAGATTATCATGCATTTCTGGGTGAATTTTATCTGAAAATAAAGTTCAAATAAAAACTTTGCCACATTTTTTTATTATCCTACATGGTCACAGGAGACTAAGAAAGTTTCTGTGAAAGGACGTGTGCCTACGAAACTAGTCAGGATAATAAAAAATTGCTAAAAAGTTATACAATCTTTTATTTGAACTTTATTTTCTTATTTTTATTTTGTGGTTGCGTAGCCTGGCGGTTCCGATACCGGCTTTCGTACTTTCGTATTGGAGGTCGTGGGTTCGATCCCAGGTGCCGACCATCTTCCTCTTTCACGACACAAGCTTTAAATAACTTACTTACAAAGAAATGTGTGTTCATTTAAAGTACCTACTACAGATTCCTTTAAAAATGGTTTAGATATTTGAATTTGGGACGGTGTATGTATGTCTTAATTGTCTTTCTAATGGAGAACTTTCTATGAATTCTATGTACAAAGCCTTCAAAACAGTAGATTGTGGAAAAGTCGCAGATTTATAATCAAATCATCTGGAAATAATTATCAGAACTATTATTCTAAAACTATTAATTATTTTTAATTATCTTTATTAGGTAGGTACCCATTAAACTGTGTTTTTTTCATTTCTCACTAGACAATTTGAATTTTGCGATCGATTTTTCGACAATGCAGAGTAGGAAAAAAATTAACTGTCCACTTTTTATATTCTTATTTAGGTAAGTGTTTTTGTTTGGTTTGAATAATTACTTATAAGTTCCAGTGGACGGTTCATTTTTTAACATTCATCTTTGCTAACTTCCCTACCACATTTTTTTTATTATTTTATTTTTTCTCGAATGATAGTTTAATGTTGGAATATGAATGGTTCTAAAGTTTGACCACTTTTAAATTAAAGTAAGTTTTCATATTTTGTTAAATAAATACCAATGACCCAAAACGACAATAAAACTAAAAGAATAAAGCGTGTAATAAAACACACTCCTAAATGGGATACTTGTTGTTAAATGGGTTAATCTTTATAGTAAAGAGTTATATAGTCACTATAATATTATGACGGGATTTGGTATAGAAAAATCAATACCTTTCCTATTAAGACGAGGTGTGTTCTGATTCTTGTACACTTTTATGTAACACCACTTTATACCGTAATCTCATATATAAAAATTTAAATTGTTTGTTTTTTATGTTCTGCTTACATCCTATTCTAATAGACAATGATTGCAGATTTCTTCATGTATTATGTGCCACACTGTGTCGTTCTTTTTTGAAACTCTTTGTTTTTCTGTGCTTATTCCTTACTCATCATGTTTTATTTAGTTTCTATAAATTCACTTTCTACAACTAAATAAATAACACTTTTTTATACATACATAGCTGTCGGTATAGCCGACGGAATCTTAGTTTCAAAAAATATTTTAGTATTTATTTATTTTATCTGTGTGCAATGATTTGAATTGTTATTCTATTCCTATATAACTTACTGTTTTCTGTAAAGGAACTTGTATTATGTATCTATTATATATTGTTCTAAGTTTTTATTGGTAACTTTCATTGTTCAAGTCATTCTTCCGTAAATATAATAAATAAATAAATCTGTGGCGGTAACGCACCGGGTATCCGCTAGTTTATCTAATATCGCACTTAGCTCTAGTTCTGGCCTGTATTAGACACGCCTAGGTCAGGGCCGAAGTTTATTTTTAAATCCAGTCAACGTAATGTTGTGCGGAATTTTGTTTTTTTTTTGTTGTTTTTCATTTCACACGTCATTTGGTTTAACATCGATTTTCATAGATATCTACTTCTAGGTATAATATAATAAAAAATGTTAAATAGCAAATAACTGACGCTGTATGAAGTAAGTAGTGTATTTTCAAATAACAGATCTCAAAAAATAAATGTTTTGGCACAATAAACTCAGTTTCGGTGAGTGTCATATATGACCCATATTGAATACCCAACGACGATTTGCTGTTGTATTCAATCCCAAATAAATGATGTCCCGCATATTTTTTTGGTTAGTGCTTAGTGATTAGAAATTAGGAAAACATGTACGAGCAGCGTCTACTTAATTTTATTAATGTTGTCTATTCCTACACTACACACAATAATTAATGTTAGTAATTATTATAAACATGAAGAACATTATTACAGTGTGAATGGAATAACTATAACCTTTTTTTTACCCATTTCGCCGTGTCCCGTAAGGGGTAGGCAGAGAGAACGGACCTCTACTGTTTGACTGTTTCTATCCCTTTTCGTTCTCTTGATATTATTTAGCAAAGTTTTTAGCACACTTTTTTCGCTTCTTCCACCGACTACATTTCTCATACAACCTCTCCTATTTCTCTTACTTCTGACCTGGCCTTCCTTGAGAACGGAATCGATGTGTTCAATCCACATCATTCTCGGTCGGCCACGTTTTCTTACACCGTTCCTTTCAGCCTTATAAATTATCTTTGTCATTCTGCTTGCATATATTCTTTCTACCATCTGAGCTTTTTTACTTTCATATTTGTCACAACACTAACATTCATCCCACCTTCTTTCCTAATGTTCTCATTCCTTTCCATATCCCACATATTCTTCGTAGAGCTCCCATCTCAACTGCATTTATACAATATTCTTCTTTTTTCATCCATCCCCACCTTTCGCATCCATACATAATTGATGGTAACAGAATTGCGTTATGCACTAGGTTCTTTGCTTGTTGTGAGACGTCGTTGTTTCTCATAATAGGTCTTAGTGCTCAGCCCACCCTGCTACCAACCACTTTCCTACGAATTGATTTATGTCAGAGATTATTCAATAGGTTATGTGACACAGATTATTCAATAGATTATGCCATACAGATTATCTAATAGGTTATGTCATACAGATTATTCAACAAATTATGTCATACAGATTATCTAATAGGTTATGTCATACAGATTATTTAATAGGTTATGTCATACAGATTATCTAATAGGTTATGTCAAACGGATTATTCAATAGGTTATGTCACACAGATTATTCAACAGATTATGACATACAGATTATTCAATAGGTTATGTCACACAGATTATTCAATAGATTAGTCATACAGATTATCTAATAGGTTATGTAATACAGATTAGTCAACAGATTATGCAATACAGATTAATTACCCAATAGGTTATGACATACAGATTATCCAGTAGGTTATGTCATACAGATTATTCAATAGATTATGTCACACAGATTATGCCATACATATTATTCAATAGGGTATGTCAAACGGATTATTCAATAGGTTATGTCACACAGATTATTCAACAGATTATGACATACAGATTATTCAATAGGTTATGTCGCACATATTATGACATAAGGATTATGCAATAGGTTATGTCATACAGATTATTTAATAGGTTATGTCATACAGATTATCTAATAGGTTATGTCAAACGGATTATTCAATAGGTTATGTCACACAGATTATTCAACAGATTATGACATACAGATTATTCAATAGGTTATGTCACACAGATTATTCAATAGATTAGTCATACAGATTATCTAATAGGTTATGTCATACAGATTAGTCAACAGATTATGCAATACAGATTAATTACCCAATAGGTTATGACATACAGATTATCCAGTAGGTTATGTCATACAGATTATTCAATAGATTATGTCACACAGATTATGGCATACATATTATTCAATAGGGTATGTCAAACGGATTATTCAATAGGTTATGTCACACAGATTATTCAACAGATTATGACATACAGATTATTCAATAGGTTATGTCGCACATATTATGACATAAGGATTATGCAATAGGTTATGTCATACTGATTATGCCATACAAATTATCTAATAGGTTATGTCATACAGATTATTCAATAGCTTATGACATATAGATTATGCCATACAGATTATCTAATAGGTTATGTCACACAGATTATGCCATACAGATTATCTAATAGGTTATGTCATACAGATTATTCAACAGATTATGACATACAGATTATCCAATAGGTTAGTCATACAGTTATTCAATAGCTTATGACGTATAGATTATGCCATACAGATTATCTAATAGGTTATGTCACACAGATTATGCCATACAGATTATCTAATAGTTTATGTCATACAGATTATTAAATAGCTTATGACATATAGATTATGCCATACAGATTATCTAATAGGTTATGTCATATAGATTATGCCATTTAGATTAATTATCAAATAGGTTATGTCATACAGATTATTCAACAGATTATGACATACAGATTATCCAATAGGTTATGTCATACAGATTATTTAATAGCTTATGACATATAGATTATGCCATACAGATTATCTAATAGGTTATGTCACACAGATTATGCCATACAGATTATCTAATAGGTTATGTCATACAGATTATTCAATAGCTTATGACATATAGATTATGCCATACAGATTATCTAGTAGGTTATGTCACACAGATTATGCCATACAGATTATCTAATAGGTTATGTCATACAGATTATCAAATAGGTTATGTCATACAGATTATTCAACAGATTATGCCATACAGATTTTCCAATAGGTTATGCCATACAGATTATTAAATAGGTTATGACATACATATTATTAAAAGGTTATGTCATACAGATTATCTAATAAGTTTTTTTAATTTTATTTAGGTAAAGATTTATGTAATACAGATAGTCATATAGGTTGTATTTAATTGGTTGTTTCATACATTGATTATGAATAGACGGATTTATTATGTGCAATTATTTTTTCATTAGTTAGTTTAAAATTCCAGTTTAATTGCAATATGTGCTCCAATTATTTGGTAAGTCAGCCACAATCTGAGTTTGTTCAATCGAACCTGTCAAATAATTGTAATTTTTTTTTAATTTACTGACCTTCACTGTTACGTGTTACTGGTCACAAACACTATGAATACACTATGAAACCAATTTAAAAGAAATGTTTATAAGACAATTATTTTATTTGAATTGACAAACGAATAGGTACATATACTTTTGATTGTGACTTTGTTAGTCCACTAACTGTATATTGTTAAGAATTAATTATGTTTTGTAAATGACTGTGTGATTGATAAAGAAAATTAAAAAAAAAGAATTTCATTAATTAAGGAAAAAAGCCTTACATTCTATAGGATTGTTTAATTGCAATATATCATCTTACCTAAAACTCAATAAATTTGGTTGAAAACTCTGATTAGATGACGTATTATAAGTTATATTATGTACTTCTGGCAGGCATTATGCGTGGAATGCTATTTGTTGTGTAAAGTGAATGAAAGGTGGAAAATAGTATCCACAGCACGTGGTAAGTAGTACTCTGTTATCTTCTCCGTAATTAGATTAAAAACGTTTGGATTACCGTAACACTGGCCAGTGGTTTTTCAACTTAGAAAACATACTTCTGGGTCTATATCTATATTATAAAAATCGAGACCTCTTTTGCGTGGTCATCGCATCACGCCTAAACGGCTGAACCGATTTCGCTATTTCTTTTTTGCTTTTGTCAGTAGATGGTTCTTTTGAAAGAAAAAAAAAAGAAAGTTGCGTGGAAAATAAGAAAACTAACTCTACGTAGGCAACCTTATTAGTATCTACCACTTTTTATCACATAATTTTTATTCCAATTTTGAAATTTTGACAGGATCTATCAGTTGTTAAATAGTTGGTGCGAGTGATAGAATGCGGATGGCCACGTTACATGGTAAGGAACACAGTTCAACTATGAAATCCTGTGCTCTAACTATGATTATTGAATAAGAATTTAAAAGAATGATAAAAATGATTATTTGATTTCAAATTTGATTTATTCACTTTCCACTTCAATGTTAACAAATTAGAAAAACTCTTGAAAAAAAATCCATAAAACATCTGCGTGCCAATATTTTTAATGTCAATCGTTGTGGGGTAAATAAAAATTATGTTTTATTAGAATTTTTCACGGATGGCGTTGTCGGATTAGTGCGAACAATATATATAACTCGATAACTCGAGATCGGCTAAACAGGTTCTTATCATTTTTGGTTTATTGGATTCTTCTTCTTTACGGATAGCAAAATAAGTAATAAAAAATGGATAGCAAATTATATAAATTATTGTATTTAAATAATTCCACCAAGAATGCACGTTCAATTCGTTAATTTTATAAATTATAATATTAAAGTTAGTATGGAACGAATGCATAGAATTTTTCAGAAATCAACTCAATACATTAATAATTACAAGCATTCGTTTTGTTATTATAGTAGATACCTAACTGTTATATTAAAGTTTGGTTGCTGAAAGTTTGAGGATCTGTGGTGCCCTAGTTTGAACTAAACACAAGGCCGCTCACGATGAGGGTGCTTCATGCAGCTGCTAAAGCTTAGTAGTTGAAATAAATGTGTTTTCATTTTTATTTCCACTACTCATTCTACAATATTTCTTAAAATTATTACTTACATGAAATTTAGTTCTCAATAAATAATAATTATTTTCCTATATACCTAGTAAAACATTGCTGTGATGATGTTAAAAATCTTATATTTATTATCCATTGATTGTAATGAAATATTTTAAAGAAGATTTCAGTCCTAATTACTCGAAGCCGTTAGGTACATACTTAACTCATCGTTCAGCAGGGTGATTCAGGAAAAAGTTTAAATTTAGAACTAGTCAAATATTTGAAACATCAGTGTAGGTACTTTGCACCAAAATTAATATCAGTAGCATGGATTTTAATGAGGAACTGTAAGTGTCCATATACACATCTTCTAGGTACCTACATTTGAGGTGTTTACCCTCGTTTAACCCCTCATAGACATGTCCGCTGGAAGACGAGGTTATCCAATTTCACTCCGTCTAGATATTCAACTGAAGGTTGAGTCATGGAGCCCACAGACATATAAAACCTATTCTTGCAGGGAACCTGTTCAATGTTCATAGATTATCGATGGGAATATGAAATGGTTTCCCTTCGAAAGACTTTATACAGCCAAATCGAGAACATTCGAATACATATTTCAGTAGCAAATAAATAGAAGATTTTCCTGTCATTATTGCAATTTCTTTTTTTGATATTCATTATCAAACGAAATGTGCGAATAAATGACACAAATATATCGCACAACTCGTTTGACCAAGTGTCAAAATAACACTTGTATTTTAGCGGTCCATATTTATTTTAATTTAAACAAGAATAAGTCTTATGCTCGACAAGTTATACTTCTACCTTATTGTCTATGAAGACAGATGACAGATCACATGGCTTGATGTTTATCTGTGTCACACCTCATTTGAAATTTTGCTTTTGTTCTCCGTCCATCTCGTACCGCATAGCTACCTATTTTCTCAACTATAATAACGAGAAAAGGAATTCTGTTTAAAATGATCTCGTTTCTGAAAAAAGATTCATAAAACGTTTTTTACCCTATATTCGGTTTGACCAGATCCAATCCAAACTCCATTTACGCCCCACTTAGGGGCATAGGGAGGCAAAAGAGCTCTCCATTGCGCTCGATCTTGTGAAAATCCGGATTGACACTGTAGCAAAATTTTTGAATTTTGAATACAATATTTTATTCTTACATTAAGTACGCTAATTTCTCATTTCACAATCGAACCCAACTATTTTTCAGAAATCCATCGTCTCAAAAATAAGCTGGCGATTATAGAAAGAACGAAAATATAACATTCCACATGATGTCCAATCAATTGGCCCTGTACATAAAAACATTCAGACATATTTCGGCAATCTATAATAATAAAGGAAAGTGCCTGACTGACTGACTGACTGACTGACTCATCAACGCACAGCCCAAACGGCTAATCGTAGAGAAGTGAAATTTGGAAATCAGGTAGGTCTCAATACAAAACCTTCCACTAAGAAAGGATTTTTGGAAATTTCACCCCTAAGGGGGTGAAAAATAGGGTTGAATGTTTTTCAAAGTATGCGAATATCTCGGAAACTAGACATGGTACGAACTTGAGATTTGGCATATGAATTCTTCTTTAGAAATGAGTGTTACATATTCGGCAATTTTTCCAAAATTTAACTAAAAGGGACGAAAAAGGGCACATATAAAAAGGGATGATTTTTAAGTGCCTCCTAAAAAGTTTAAAACTGGTTTTATCGAAATTTCAAAAAAATGATTTCTTCAGAAAGAGTCAAATTATACTATTTCGTTTTCAAAAGATATCAGTAATTAGAGGGGAGGGGGTGAGGGGCACTTTTCCAACGTGTATGTGTGTGTATCCGTCCCCTCTTTATAACTTTTGATTCGCTTGATACACAGATCCTAAAATTTCAGAAAATATTGAATACTTTAAGCATACAAAATTTGTATACTCAGAATGTTGAATTTTTTTTTCAGTCAGGGGTAATCAACCTTTGAATTTTTATTTAATTTTTTCATATATCTCAAAAACCATAAAATCTAGAACCCTAAAAATGTGTATGTATATAGAAAAATACAATATCTAAAATATAGTTTAACGAAAAAGTTCCATCATTTCTTAAACTTTTTTTATAAAGAAAAATATTTTTTTTATGACAAATTTACGAGTTTCAGTGCATATATTTCAGAATTTTATAAAAATATCGATAAACGACGAAACCCTCCAACTAGATAATTGATTTTTCTATAAAAAATATATACATCATAGCAGTAATCTCGAACTTTTCTTAACAACTTTTGTAAAAATTTAATTTATTGACGACATCGTTTCATACAATAAACATACATACACCACGAGTTGGTCCGGTGCAGCGTGTATGGGTAAGAACACGTAGAAAGCCGATTCCGATTTGCGCCGACAGGCTCATAGATCGTTGTCTATGGTTTCAATGTATTTAAATGGGCATGCCGGAAAGCGGGTTCCTGCTTTTTCTGTGGGTGTCCCCGTTCAAATGCATAGTAACATTCTTTGCGCAGGTCGGCGCGGATCGGAATCGGCTTTCTACGTGTTCTTAGCCTATGAATATATATGTACGTAGGTAGGTACCTACCCAACCCAACCTACTTTCTCCAATACACGTGTCGAAACTATTGCGTAATCTATAATAATAAAGGAAAGTGCCTGACTGTGACTGACTCATCAACGCACAGCCCAAACGGCTAATTGTAGAGAAGTGAAATTTGGAAATCAGGTAGGTCTCAATACAAAACCTTCCACTAAGAAAGGATTTTTGGAAATTCCACCCCTAAGGGGGTGAAAAATAGGGTTGAATGTTTTTCAAAGTATGCGAATATCTCGGAAACTAGACATGGTACGAACTTGAGATTTGGCATATGAATTCTTCTATAGAAATGAGTGTTAGCATATTCGGCAATTTTTCCAAAATTTAACTAAAAGGGACGAAAAAGGGCACATATAAAAAGGGATGATTTTTAAGTGCCTCCTAAAAAGTTTAAAACTGGTTTTATCGAAATTTCAAAAAAATGATTTCTTCAGAAAGAGTCAAATTATACTATTTCGTTTTCAAAAGATATCATTAATTAGAGGGGAGGGGGGAGGGGCACTTTTCCAACGTGTATGTGTGTGTATCCATCCCCTCTTTATAACTTTTGATTCGCTTGATGCACAGATCCTAAAATTTCAGAAAATATTGAATACTATAAGCATACAAAATTTGTATACTCAGAATTTTGAATTTTTTTTTCAATCAGGGGTTATCAATCTTTGAATTTTTATTTAATTTTTCCATATATCTCGAAAACCATAAAATCTAGAACCCTAAAATTGTGTATGTATATAGAAAAATACAATATCTAAAATATAATTTGATGAAGAAGTTCCAGGATTTCTCAAACTTTTTTTATAAAGAAAAATATTTTTTTTATGACAAATTTACGAGTTTCAGTGCCTATATTTCAAAATTTTATAAAAATATCGAAAATGCCGAAATGCTACAACTAGATATTTTATTTTTCTATAAAAAATACATACATCATAGCAGGCCATCGACAGTTGGATCTCATTTTACATGTAACTTTTTTTATAAAGTAAAACATTTTTTATGACAAATTTACGAGTTTCGGTGCCTATACCTATTTCAGAATTTTATAAAAATATCGAAAAAAGCCGAAACGTTTAAAACTGGTTTTATCGAAATTTCAACTGCAGATAGAGTCAAATTATATTATTCCGATTAGGGTGCGTGGTAGTTTTTTTCGAAAAACCATATCTCTTAGATAAATTAAGTGAGAAAGCTGTAAATTAATATATAGATTCTTACTTTAAAATAAAAATCAACCGGTTTCATTGTTTTGTCAAAGATTTATTTTAAGCAGTGTTATTTGTTCCCACCTGGGATACGAATAAAATAAAATATGGATGTTGTTTCCGAAATATTTTAATGATGATTTTAATTTATTAGTTTAAATAAGACGAATTAATAATGTATTTTTAGCAAGGAGCACAGTGCACATTATGCAGATATATCAACGAACCGCCTCTTGGTTAGTTTACTCACGATACATACAAGAGTTATCTTCTTTGACGAATTAGAAAATGCTAATACACAGTGAATGTAGGTGTCAGCGTTCCCCCAGTTTAGGAAGAGAAACCAAAAAGCACGTGAGCGAAGCCACGGGTAACTAGCTAGTCATCTATATATTAATACGCGAAGGAAAAACTCTGTGACCATTTTTACGAAAAATTGCGTGGACGGATGAGTATGTAATTTTGCACACTTATAGTTTATATAGAGAAGGAGAGGCGAATGTTAATATTTTTTTTAATTACCTATGCATAAAAATTGATTAAATCGATAAAAAAACCTTACAATCACTACTGTAATGATACTCACACACTCTATTTGACATTGACACAGACATTCATTTGTTTATCTTTTGTCAAATTGAGAATAGATTAATATTGTTTGTCTTTATTAATATTTTTATATATCAACATTTCAAATTTGACGTATCCGTGTCATTGTTTTGGAAAGAAAATTGTGAAACAGCGCTCTCTCAGACATTAACAATGGAACAAATGTTCAAACTTATAATTTAAATAAATTATGGTCGAATTTCGAGCACTGGTCGACCACTTGTTTTGATAAACACATCTGTTATTATAATATTGTGTTCACGAGTCTTGTCTTCCTCTATGACGTACATAATATACCAGACTTACTTGGAAGATATTTTTAGTATCAATCGTTTTGGGGTTGCATAATATTTATATTTCCGTTGGTGATTTAGTTGTATATGGCGAAGGTCACGCACGCACGAGCCACAAACATATTCATTTAGTTTTCCTTATAACCGCTCTATTAATCAAGCCGTTATCTTTATGAACATTTAACTAAACACCGGAAAATAAGTTAAATCACCCAGTTAACTCGGTTAAATTTGTACTCAATTTTGAAACTTGGCTGGAAAATGTTTTTATAACGTTAAAAACTGTGACACGCGGAATTAGAATGTTATATTTATAGGACAACTAGCTGACCCATCGAATTTCGTCCCGCCTTAAAGTCAATAAAATATTGCTGAGTAATGTAACATTGCTAACATACATGACTATAATATATACTCATCGTGAAAAATCTTAAGGTTACAATATTATGAATCAGTTATTTCAAAAACACCAAAACTCACCCACTTTATATATTAGATATTTATATTGAGAATAAGTAATAGTGACAGTAATTTATTTTTATATAAGTCAGATAATACAGACTTTTTGTAAGTGAGATGATACTCAAATAATTGTAAAACTAAAATACCAGAAAAGGATTCATGCATTGGTTTAAAAATACAAAAATACGCTTAAAATATGTTTGAATGTTATAAAAATATTTCTGAAAGCTTGAAAGAAATTTTATTAACTAGTTGCACGTAAACATGAGATCCAACTGTCGATGGCCTTAGTCGGAGTGTTTATTGTATGAAACGATGTCGTCAAAAAATTAAATTCTTACAAAAATTGTTAAGAAAAGTTTGAGATTTACTACTATAATGTAGATATTTTTTTTAGAAAATTAAATTATCTAGTTGATGTGTTTCGGCGTTTTCGGATATTTTTATAAAATTCTGAAATATAGGCATTGAAACTCGTAAATTTGTGATAAAAAAAATATTTTTCTTTATAAAAAAAGTTTGAGAAACCCTGGAACTATTTCATTGAATTTGATTTGAGATATTGTATTTTTCTATATACACACACATTTTTAGGGTTCTAGCTTTTATAGTTTTCGAGATATATGCAAAAATTAAGTAAAAATTCAAATGTTGATTACCCCTGACTGAAAAGAAATTTTAAAATTCTGAGTATACAAGTTTTGTAGACTTAAGGTATATAATATTTTTTGAAATTTTAAGATCTGTGAATCCATATACGGAACATATATGCTGCGAAGCCTCTAAGTTGGTATTTTTTGTCGTCAAAGTTTGAAAAACCGTATAAAATGTAGACCTGGCCATACAAATCTCACGTATCTTGGCTTGATACTGCCGATCTGTCTCGAGAAATAATTTCTCTTCAACAAATCGACAGTTGGATAATCTGCGTACCAATGGTTTGAAACTCAATGGTTGTCAAGTAGGTAAATAAAAAATATTGTAGGTTACTACACAGGTTTATCCCTCCATAGTAGTGGTTTTAGTCTTAGGTATCCAATATTCGAATCCCTTTTAAGACCACTTATCTTCAAGTTCTTTCCCCATATGTCCTGCCCGCCTTAATTTATTTGAGAAACGCGCGATAAGTTAAGCGATGCTTTTGTTATAAACTTACCTAATATTACAATTAACTACATCTATTGAAATTCAAAATATGGGAAATTGAAACTTCCTAAAAAATTGACATGTTTGCGTTGAAAAATGTGTTTTCATAGAAAATTCAATAGTCACCAAGTTATAAATTCGCAAAAAAGCTGAGAAGACCCTCAGAGATAGAGTAAGAAATACGAAGGAAAAAGGGATGTGCGAGGTCGTAGACATTTGAGATGGAGAAGCCAACAAAGGCATTTTGTTCCATTTCTTAGAAAATATTTCCATTCCTATCTAACAAAAAAATCTGTGCACAACATAACGATATGTTCATTCATATGACGGTCTAATTCCCCGAAAAATAAGTCATTATGAGTTTATTTACTATAATAATAAACATTTCAAGTACCTACAATATTAATTTTTGTTTTCATTTGTTTCAGTATTCTAAAACCAGTTCCACATCTTAATGAAATAAAAGTGTTAATTACTTTTGGAAAAAAATATATATAAATAAAGTGTATAAAATAAAAAAAATAAGTATTTTAATATAAAGACAGTGATTAAAGAAGACTGAAAATGAATAAGTTAATTTATGGAGCTGCTCTTCTATACATCTGCACCATTTTGCCCACCTCAGGTATGCTTTTCTAATATTTTCTACTACTTTATTTCTAGAATAAATATTTTATTGTCATTTTTTATTAAATATGATGAATAAGTTAAGCTTTAAACGAAAGCAGTCGATGTAGAAGTCACGAAGGGTTTTTGCAGTAATTTTGTAACACTTCATTTTAAATGAGTAAAATTTATATTTATTGCAACTTTGTAAAAGTGTTAACAATGGAGTATAAAATGAAGCACGACCGGTTTCCAGAGGATCAAACTTAATACCATGTATCAGTATTACGTATAAAATAAAAACGAAAGAGTCTTGTATAGTTCTATCACAAAATTTATTGTTCAAACATGAACCGGTTTTCGGAGACTACCGTCTCCATTATTACCGTATCCGTTAAGACTTAAAGTCTTAAACATTTGATAAAGGAGACGGTAGTCTCGAAAAACCGGTTCATGTTTGAACAATAAATTTTGTGATAGAACTATACAAGACTCTTTCGTTTTTATTTTTTAAATGGACTATCTATCGCCAAGCACCTTCTGCCCAAAATATCGAAGAGTATTGCGTATGTAGTATTAAGAGGATGTCTGATCCTCTCAATTGTTAACACTTTTACAAACTTACAATAAATATAAATTTTACTCAGATATAGAAGTGGTTGGTGGTTACGGCGCCGGCTTTCGCATTGTTTCATGCGGAGGTCGATCCCAGGTGCCAACCATCTTCCTCTTTCACGATACAATCTTTACGTAGCTTACTTTGAAAGAGTCAAATATCGTATTTTTGTTCACTTTGAGTGAGCACAGATTCATTATAAAAGTTATAAATTATTAATCACTAGTACATAATTGAAATCGAAAAACCAGATAGACCATCTCCTGGTAAGGGCTAGCAGCCGAACTGACCTGCGGGATGTCCGCACCTGCCGGGAAGCAGACATGGACACGGATCACGAACTCCTTGTGGGTTCGTTCAGATTCAAATTCCACCATTTCCAGCCAAGATCGTCTGCTCCTCGCCCGCTGGACATACGCAGGTTAGAGAGTGCTCAGTGTCGTCACTTGTACGAGACTGAGTTACGCACAAGGTTTGCCCCCTTGCAGGATTCACCCAGAGCTGCCCCAATTGAGTCAGCCTGGACTAGCTTTCGTGACGCGGTTATGGAATCCGCACGTTCTTCTGTCGGCTATAAGAATAAAAAGAGGCCAATATGGATGTCCGATGGGTCCTGGAGTCTCATCGAAGATCGCCAGAAGGCTAAGACCCTCAGAGACAGCGAAAAAGACCCTCAAAAACTGGCCGCTTTGGTGTCTGAGTACAGGGAGCTGAGCCGCAAGGTGAAGCACTCTGTACGAACAGATAAAAGAAGACACCTGGACTCTCAGATACGGCGAGCACAGTCTGCTGCACTCGGTAATGACTCAAGGACACTTTTCGAAATCACCCGGGAGGTCGGGGGCAGGGGTCAAAAAAGACCCGTGACGGCAATACGAGACTCTCGTGGAGCTACTGTCACTGCCCCCGAACTGATTAAAGGGAGATGGAGGGAGTACTTTGAGTCAATATTGAACCGCCCCGAGCCCTCCTCACCTTACAACTTTGAGGAGGAGTTGGCGGGTCTGAATGTACCTCAGGCGACTGGGATATGTGAAGATCCGCCGACCTACAGCGAGATGGTGCTGGCCGTGATGAGATTGAAGAACAACAAAGCGCCAGGAGACGATGGAATCCACGCAGAGCTCCTCAAACAAGGCATAGATACCCTTGGCCAACCACTTCTCGATATATTTAAAATGGCGTGGGAAGAGGAGAGGTGCCCAAAAGATTGGCGGAATGGATCCATCGTCGCAATATTTAAAAAGGGGGACCCCCTTGAATGCGGAAACTACCGTGGAATTACTCTGCTGAGTGTTCCCGGTAAGGTATTATCTCAGATATTACTACACCGCATTCGGGGGCCTGTCATGGCTGTCCTGAGAGAGCAACAATGCGGCTTTGTACCTGGAAGATCCTGCACGGACCCAATTTTCTGTGCTAGGTGCGTCTTTCAGCAGTGCAAAGAGTTTAACTCTCCAGTCGCTTGTTGCTTTATAGATTTTGAAAAGGCCTTCGACAGCCCACATAGACCATCAATATGGGAAATTCTTGCTCTGTATGGTATACCTCCGAAAATAGTTAAAATGGTGCAGTCCCTGTATGAAGACTCCGAGTGTAGCGTGAAAACGCCAGGTGGTCCTACTGAAGCTTTTAGGATCACCACGGGAGTCAGACAGGGCTGCGTACTAGCTCCTTTCATATTCATAATAGTCATGGACTTCCTGTTGAGAAAGTCCATGCAAGGAGCAAGAGGTATACCGATAACACAGAGAGATGGTTTAATGGGCGAACTGTGCGATCTGGAGTACGCGGACGACCTAGCGTTGTTCAGTACGACAGTGGAGGAATTACAGCGCAGTGTTTCAAGACTCTGCAGCGAAACAGCACGCCTCGGCCTTCGAGTCAATGCCAGTAAGACGGAGCTCATGGCGAATAATGCCTGCCCCGATAAACAGCTACCGATAACCATCGATGGTCACCAGGTCTCCCGGGTGGATAAATTTAAGTACCTGGGAGCAACCATTACCACCGCTGGTGACCTCGGGGCTGAGCTCCCGATACGTATCGGTATGGCAAGTGGCGCCTTCAACAACATGACCAAGATATGGAAAGCGTCGGCGTTTAGTGTCGAGACGAAATGTAAACTGTTTGATGCGTGTGTGTTGCCCATTCTCCTTTATGGGTGTGAGTCCTGGCACCTGACCAAGGCCCAGGCACAAAAAGTCTCATCATTTGAAATGAAGTGCCTAAGGAGAATTTTGGGCGTAAGATGGTACCACCGCATCACGAACGACGCTATACGCCGGCGCACCCAGCGTGAGCCCATCACCTCTACCATTGTGGGGAGGAGATGGACTTGGCTGGGACATGTGTTAAGGATGCCGAATGACAGTTGGCCGAGGAGAGCGCTGTTCTTCCTCCCATCAGGGTCCCGAAGACGAGGAAGACCCTCTCACACTGTGTTCCGCTCCTTCGAAGCAGAGCTGAGGGACATGGACATGGTGTGGGAGGAGGTCATAAACATTGCGCAAGATCGAGCGCAATGGAGAGCTCTTGTTGCCTCCCTATGCCCCTGAGTGGGGTGGAAAAGGGAGAATTGATTGATTGATTGATTGAGTACATAATTATATGCATACATACTCCCACTTGGGCGGTTAAATCTGTGTAGAGTATAGGTACGTATCATCACTCATCGCAAAGGAGGAATCTGTAATGGTGAGTGAAGAATTTTACTTGAAATAAAAAATAAAAAAATAAAAAAATTAAGTGTAGAAAATGTGTGAAAATAACAATAATTATTACTATTGATTATTTTCAAATACACAATGCACACACACAGTATGTTAGGAAGTGACATTAAACATACTCGCGTACGAATATATAATCGATCTATGAAAAAATTCATCATTGTCAAAATATATTATTAAACCGAAAGTAGGAAAACAAAGAAAACCTGATATTATCTTGCTTACGAGTTAACTGTGGCTACATAGCTCTTATTCTTTACATCTGAGGTAATAATATTGCATTGTATTTGACTTATGTGACATGTGGATAATCCGCGAATAATGGACATTACGTAATGTTGTCTAGACTTTTAGACTGTAACATATGCAGAATGCTCGAGTTAATTTTATTTGGAGCTATTAAAAGTACAATAAATAAACAATGTTGGCTAAATTGAGGAAACCATATCATATTATCGTATTTTAAGTGTTAAACTACATGGAGGATTAAAGAGCTTTTGTGAATGACCGGCGCTGGTGTGAAACTAGATAAATCTTTCAGGACTTATTGACTGAATTTATTATGCAAGCAATATAATATATCAATATATAGCCGGGTACACATAGGGTTGCCAGATGTGTTGAAAAAAAAACCGGACAGGACTGGAGGTGTGGTATCTGGAAACATGACTTTTTCTTAAAAAAAAAAAAGAAAAACATGACTTTTAATAAAAAAAAAAAAATTCTAAAATTTGGTATCTGGAAACGTGAATTTCTCCTAAAAAAAAAAGGTCGTTTTCTCAGTTTCATAACCGGACATTGACATTTCTTGACCGGACAAGCATAACGAAAACCGGACATCTGGCAACCCTAGGTACACATCAACCGCGAAGCGTTACCGTCGCATGCAACGAACAAAAATTCCTTAGTTTGACTTTAGTCAGTAAATTAATTTGTATTTTTAGACACTCATAATCATTATTAATTAATAGCAATTTCCGAATACGCTGTGTGTGTCCTAATTGGAAAGCGTCCGCGCGTCGAGCGTTATAAAAGTTACTCAAACTCGGACGAACCGTTCAAATTGAGAATATTGTATGATCGCTCGACGATCGCACGTGCGATCGTTTTTTCAATTAGGACAGGGCCTTAGGTGTATGTTCTCACATTATTCCCGATTTCTATTATCGGGTTCGATTCCAGTCTAGTCTAGCCTATAGTCTAGTCTATTCCTGCCTAGCCTAGACAAAATGCATTTGGCGATCGACTACAAACCGAATTCTACGACAATGTAGAGTAGGAAGAAAATTAACTATTTAATTTTTATATTTTTATAGAAGTGTTTTTGTTTGGTTTAAATAATTGTTTATATGTTTCAGAGGACACTTATTTTTTTCGCACTATACAATGACGAAATCTTCGTTTGTAGTCGAACGCCAATTTAAATTTGTCTACGGGGGCAGGAGCGGCAGGGCCTTAGGTGTATGTTTTTTTTCACTTGAAATTCTACTGAGGTTGCCTGCCTTAGATTAGACGTAACCGATTGACTAGAAAAAATTGTCTCAGGCAATAAGTTGCGCCGGTTATACTGACGATGTTGTATAGAAAAGTGTAAGTACCTACATTTTATTTAAAAACAATAATTATTTTATTTCGACATAAAAATTCAAATATTTTTATTGAGAAAATAAAGAAACATTAAAAATACATTTACACAATAATAAATTTATACATTTTTTTTTAATATATATTTTTATATATAAACAAAACTTTTCTATACAAAGATTTTAGGAAATAAATATGTAATAGGTATTTAGATCAATACGAGTACCTAAACACGCTTTATATATTATCCTGTTTTTCCAGAAGAGATGTGCTGAAACTTTTGTTTTTGTTTCTGGAACAATACATATTCCAGGAGTGCCATTGAGATTATCATCGCACTAACAAAGCGACAATAAAAATGTCACCGCTCTATTTTTCGATTCATATAACATTTCGCCATCCCTTAAGGCTCTCCCCCTGTTTCGCCCTCAGTGGCCTCCATTACCATCCCCCACCCGCTGTTAAGTGTCCTTGACATTTGCCAACGTATCTAGAGCGCGTCTCTCGTTTTGGGCTTTTCAGAGGTGGGGTCAATTTGTAGACGAATTCTTGAGTTGCACACTGCTGTGATAATAATGAGATTAAGAAAACTCCGTAGTAGCTTATCCATAGTTTTAGTGTTTTTATCGCCTACTTATTATTATGTAGGTATCATTAGATGAAATTAGTTTATTCCAAATAGTAAACTTAGTATGGAAATCCGTTCCTTACTAACTTTATTATTGTATTTTATATTATTTCTAACTTTTATTAACTTTTTAATAGTTATCGTGTTATTCGGAGCGGATTATAGATTAAGTATATTTACTTATAAAGGATATACATTTTAGTACTGGGTATTGAATTAAGAAGGGATTCGCAAATCAAAATTGTTATTTACCAACTTAAATAAGCATTACCTAAGTTTAATGAAAACGAATTAGGCATTTATTCTATAAGTTTCGTAAATATGGTTAGCCAAATAATGTGTTTTTTTTTTTTACTTAGTTTTCATTATAATATATTGTAGTCGTATGGTTAAAAGGCGCATCAAAGTCAAAATTATAAAATCAATTTAAAATCCCTCAGCCAATTCCTGGCGTCGGTCGTCAGCAAATTCAAATTATATAATAATGTAATAATATTTATTTAATGGGCACAATCTGGGCACTTTTTAGAGACTAAAGTAACATTTTTACGTATATTCGTAAAAATATAAACAATATATAAATAAATACCTACACAAGAATTAGAATCAACAAAAATTTCTTACAATCAACGTAGGACGAACATTTTGTCACTGTGTAAAGGCAGGATAAGTAAATCTATTATCGACCGCTTGCTTAAACTTACGAATTAGTATACTACACTCTATTCACAAAGTCCTCCGTCTGTTGTGACACGTAACCGTAATGTAAATTTATAATGATAACATTTTCCTTCACAATTTCGCTAACAAAGCAACTCATTCACAAACATATCCATTCGCAATATATTGAACTATTCCTAATTAGGTATCTATCAATGTTCTTCCTTCACAATTCGAAGAAGTTCATATGGTTCAAGTAACCTCTATGCTGTCATTGATGAGTTTGGATAAGCTAAACTCATCAATCACGGTAGGGATCATACTCTGAAATTGATTTGTATGACTTTCCAATGAAAACTTATCATTTGTTTCTTCATAATAGATGAGTACCTACCTACTGAGTTTGTTTAATTAGATTGAAGAATTTGATTATTTTTTAAATTTTTATAGCCCATAACAAAGTGATCGGAGCTTTGTTCTCGTATCGAATATACTTATGTATTATTATTATTATTTTTTTACCCATCACGCCGTTTCCCGAAGGGGGGTAGGCAGAGAGTACGGACTTCCATTCTTTCCTATAACATTCCGCATACATGCTCTTCTATTCCTTTCTTTTTAAGTGTGAAGTGTGATAGACGCAAAGGCTTTTTGAAGCTGTTAAGTCTATATAATAGTGAAATATCGAGAGATATTTCACTTTTATACTTCAGCCTGAAGATATGGAGTATGCAAGGCGTCTGCCACCCAGAGAAAGCGGGACTTCCTCCATTATTTTGACCTTACACAGCCAAAGAAAAAAGGAAGAGATCATCCATGCAGCAAGATCCCAAAAAGCCCTTTCAATACAGACTGGAATTTATTTTAACGACCATCTCACATTGGAAAACAAAATCATATACAAGAATGCGAGAACTGCAGCAAAGCGAAATAATTTTCGTTTTGTGTGGGTGAAATATGGAAAGATATATGTGAGAAAGAGAGAACGATCAAATGTTATACTTATACGGAACCAGAGAGATATAGAGGAGAAGATCGGCAAGCTGACGGGGAATTCAGAGACTCAAATGCATATAGAAAAAGATTCTGTGCCGCCAGTAGTAGTAGAGGTCACACAAGAAATTATCCAATCACCCAAATCGCCTCACTAGATATAGGCCTGTTTAATGGTAACTTGTTTTTGATCTATTCATTTGCTTGGTTGTATTGCTTTATTTGCTTTGTTTAGTGTTATTCTATAGTTATTATTTGTTAAAAGAAAATACTCACTTATCAATGGGGAGAGAAACCACACAGACATTATTAAATTCTTGACTAGACATAGTTTTATAAAATTTATAAATCGACACTACGGACGTACTTACAATGTTACATACCTGTATACGAATGTGTCTTTTACTACATATACTCGCAACACTTACATATCTCTTACTAAAATTCTATGTAAATGTTCTTATCTGGCGCGCACACGCATACATATTATATCTAAATCAAGAATTTCATATTAATGCAAAAAATAAGTGCATTAATTTTTTATCAAATTTAAATTGGGAATATCATGGCTCCAATATAACATACTCTAAATATAAATCCTTCTACATTAAAATTAAAATGTATAATGATGGTGCGCCTGGAGAAGCTATATGTGTAATGCGTGTGGATGTGGGGAGTGTTGTTTGAGTTTTGGGAACTTGAGTTACAAAGTGGCGCTTAGAAAGGGGCAGGTTGGAATCTGAGAGAGACTTAACCCACATTCTCAAGTGACATAATACTAATCACAGACACAGGCTAACCAAATACCTACATACGTAGCACGACTTGACTTGACGAAACTGACAACGTTATATTATTTTGCGTTTTCTCTCTTTTGCTTTTTTGTTTTATTTTTTGCTTTTTTAATCCTTATATACCTTATTCTTTTTTTAAAAAAAAAAAACTTTATATTTTGTTTTTTCTCAGCGACATTTTTGAACATTATTTTACTAGCTTTATTAGTATTGTCTCGGAACAGGCTTAGGTCTAGTGAGGCAATATATTCCATTACATATATTTTTATTATATTGTATTATGTACTTTTCTTTTGGAAAATAAAAAAAATAAAAAAAAAAAAAAAAATGGGGCATATAAAAATAAATTGGCTTTTTCATTTGATATATTTGTTAATGTACCTATATGTTTTGTTCTTGTATATATTTTTTCATTAAATAAATTAAAAAAAAAATAACAGATTAAAATAAAATAACTTGGCCCTCCTCTAAGACGGCACTGATATGATCGGACCATGTCATTCGAGGTCGGCCTCGTCTGAGTGCACCCATTCTTTCAGATTTATATATCCTTTTAGTCATTCTATCTTCGTTCATTCTCTCTACATGCCCAAACCATCTTAATGTATTCACTTTCATTCTAGTAACTATGCCAACATCCAATCCATATTCCTTTCTAATTTTATCATTCCTCACCTTATCAATCAGTCTCTTTCCGCATATCCTACGCAGTGATCTCCTTTCCACAGCATTTATTCCAAATTCCAGATTTTTCGTCCATGTCCAAGTTTCACTCCCATACATCATGGATGGAATCAGGATTGCATTGTGCATCAACTGTTTGGATTTGTATCTCTTATAATGTATTACTTCTCCAAAAAATCCTCTCAAGCTTAAGACTGCTCCAAAGCAAGACCATTTTAATTTCTTAAAAAAGAACTGCACTACAGCCGAAACTATCAAAGAGTGTTAAGGTTTTTCTTAAAAGCTTTCTCTAATTTCCCATGAATATTTTTTGAGAAGAAATATTACAAGAATAAAGATGATTTTTTTACTAACGTAAACAAAAACAGCGTATCGTTCTCTAGAACTCTTGACTTCAGTATTGAGATAAAATGGAAAGCATGTTCTTAAATTTTATTTCATTTTTTTATCCGCTGAAACCATTTACTCCCTGGAGACAACGGAGCCATTTCACTCGCGCTGTTTTATTCATCCTTTTAAAAGACGAGAAGGAGATCTTAAAGGTCGAAAACAAGATAAGAAGGAGCTTCTTGAGATATCTCAATGTCGGTGTTATGGTAATTGGAAGAGCGAAGAATGTAAATTTTTAAGCAAATTTAAAAATAATATCTGAATAAATTTGATATAACCATTTTTTTTTCAGTAGGTACATCTCAGATATCTAGACAATGTATGCTATCAGATGATCTAACTATGAATCCTCGAACCATCATGACCTATCCCGACTCGCATGATTAGCTATCTTTAATATGGTCAACATCTTAAAATCTATTTCATTACATCTAATCAGTTTGACTAGACTTGAGTCAGAAAAAATGTATAAAAGTTGTTGAATATTATAAAGACGTAATCGAACTAACGGCACATGAGTCAATTTTGTGACTTCTATTTTAAAATGAGTATGGATACGATACGATGCATCTCATTTTGGCCACTACTGATGAATGATGATATATAGATGAATCATTCTTGAACGGAGATTTTCAAATTAATATGTAGATCATGGATTTCATGAAATAACTTAGAACTCGATCGCACTTGATCATACGCATCTGATAGTGGTCACATACTCTTATTATGCTCTTGAAGGATTTTGTTTTCAATTGAATTGCGTGTGCCAAACACATCACCGTAGCAAATACAATATCGAGGCAAGTTTCTGTGTGTTAGCTGAAGACGTCAATTAGCCTCAATTAATCACAACTGTCATTTGATTGAGCCATGTTCTTTAATTTTATAGAGTTGTTGTTAGTTCCACCATGCTTGCCATCTCGCCAGTTTTCAGCGTTTTATCACAATTCAGGAGGTAATTTTCAATAGTGGTCAAATCCAAAATTATGAAATTTTCTCTATTTCAAGTAGGTAGTGTGTATGAAATTATAGTTTCAAATCTAATGTAATCCGAATAAATTATAATGAAAATGGCTTTTAAAATCTTCGTGATTTTCCAAATTAACCAAACTTTCCGTTCAAGCCTTAAGCGAAACCAATTTGATCAATAGTTTCGCAGGCTTCATTGACGCCATCTTCAATATTTCCATCCAAATTACAGATTTCGTTTTGATTTTCCCATAGATTTTTGTCAAAATTAGTAAATGCCAATACTGTTACATTCAAAGATGGTCAACTCACAAATCGATTGGATTACCTTTAATGATAAAAAAAGATGGTCAAATCCACTAAAAGGTGTTTTTTTCTGCATTTTTAATTATATGTAATCAATATTTCTCTTTTATTTCATCGAAGTAGTTGATTTTTTTCTTTACTAACATCCACACTTTATGAGTTATTATAAGAGGTAGGTACGTATTTTTTGCAAATAAAATGTTATATTATCGCATTTAAAAAAAAAATCAAAAGTAAAATTTCGCATTTATTCGTATAAAACATAAAATGTCAATAATAAAATACCTATGAGTATTTTAAATATTTAATAAAAAGTTAAAAATTGTATAAAACCTTCATAAAATATCAACATGTATGTAATACCTACATACGCGTTCCATTAATATACCTAATTGAGTTTCATCGGCGACTTCTACTAACTGATTTTTCAGTTTCAATTATTTTCAGAAGGATAAAGCGTTCGTTTTGACGAGTTACTTGATCGTTTCCCTTTAAAAAATAATAATTATCGACATTTCACTGAAATTGACTAAAAATAAAAACATTACATTTATGAAATAATATATTGACCGATTTCGCATCTATTTCGTAAATACGAATATTACGTACCCCAAGTTATTACATTTTATTTAAACTTCCATTCGCAAAAAATCGGGGTTTTCTTCGAATCTTTGAAAATTATCTCCTGAATTGTGGTATTTTAGTAAAACTTACGATACTTTAGTAAAACTTACGATACTTTAGTAAAACTTACGATACTTTAGTAAAGCTTACGATACTTCTTGGAGGACTGCGTTATACCTAATACCTAATGTAGAATCATTCTTAACGAATAAGTGCATTAGAAAGGGCTCTAGAACCTAGGTGGATATTTCTTTTATGTCCGTTCTTACATTTCCTTACCTATCGTCGTCATCCGCGCTCTTGAGGGTCGTGGTCATCCCGTCTGGTGGATTCAACTAAAAACTCTAAGAATTCATTACTGATGTTCGATTTTTAAATGGAACAAACCACTATGGGCTTACGACCGTCTTCTACTGTTATTGCGAAGGCTGGCTTAGTGTGATCACTTTACGTTAACAACGTTCACCATTAGGTGGTATTGTTTAAGTCTCCGAAACTCCTAATCATGAGAATTCTCAACGTGCTCAACATGTTGAAAAATCTCATGTATGCAACACGTAGATATTTAGTAATTATTAATGAAATATAGAGATAAAATTATTGAGAACAAGAGAGCAACCAAATTTAAAGACTGCGACTGCTGTCATGTATTTGGCGCCAGGATATGACTATATCCATTTTTGTAAATGTCTCATCTTTATTGCCTTTTGGCTTTGTTGGTGTACAACGTTTTAATTATGTCTAGATTCTTGTGACCTTTTTTAGGTCCGAACGGAGCTAAGGGTGATAAGATACAATAAACAAAAATAAACAACAAACACCATTGTTCTTCAGACTTGCTAAATGTATGGCGCTATTGGAGCAATGTTTTGCTTCATTTGGTAGTACCAACGCATTGGCGATCTGCCTCTGGATCTTATTCCCTCCCTGCGAGCTAGACAACCAAGATATTTGTGTATACGTTTAGTCTGACTGACTTGATATTGCAATAGATTATTTTATTTATTCGTCGATAAAAATAAAAAATTTGATTAAAAAAACAATTACGCAATAAAAAATCTTGAATCATAATATAATCGAAATAACATTTTAAATCAATCCGTTTTATGACTCAACTTTTCTCATAAATTTTCACTCGCGCCATTAAAATTTTTAACGTTATTTTCTTTTCCAGTCGAAAATATACGATTGGCTCCGTTGAAAACTACAACGTATGAAGTTTTTCTCATATTTTTTTTTGGATAATGAAGGAAAAAATACGCCTTCGTTTTACTGAAATTCATTCTGTGGACTGTTGTGCATGGAGAGTTATGATTTAACAAAAATATTGATTATCAAAATATGTTCTACATAATCTTGAGTTGATCTTCTTCTTCTTTGAGTTGATTATTAACTAAAATTGTATCTTGAACGATTAACTTTGAAACAGAGAAGGTACATCATTTACTTCTTTTTCATGTGCCATGTTAGCCCCCGTATAGACAATTTGAAATTGTTGTTCGACAACAAACGAAGATTTCGTCAATGTAAAGTGGGAAAAAAATGAACTGTCCACTGGAACGTAGGTACCTATGAACAATTATTTAAACCAAACAAAGACACTTATATTAAAAACAAGCTTTCCCGACAGACGTTGTCCTGTGGACCCTATGGTCCTAACCAGAGGCGGCCCGTTCATTGTGCACTGCGCCTCCAAAAACAAAAATAAATTAGCTAAATAATATCATTAAAATATTCATTCTAAAACGTCCATATTTTATTCGTATTCAAAAGTCAGACGGGATCAACGCGAGAATATATGCGCGCAATTTGGTTGACTTTGTATGAAAAATTTCTAAAACGCCTGTAACGGTGCAGTAAGTGAAATGGGCTACTGTAAGAGTAGCAATTACGTATGCGAGAATGAGAGGGTGCAGGTGCAGAAGACAATAATTTTGTTGTTAATTTTTTTCAAAGATGGCGTCGTATGAAATTCGTTCATGCTAACTTTTTCTTGTCCATTTTTCAACTTTTTATTAGTTATTCTGTTATCCGGAGTGGAGAAGAATCCAATAAATCACACATCTGTTGAGCCAATCTCGAGTTATAAGATAAGTGTTCGCACAAACCCGACTTTAATTTGTATCAGAGATATACAAACGTGGACTGTTAATTTCCTTTAAATCCTTCCTACTCTACATTGTCGAGAAATTCGTTTGTAGTCGATCGCCAAATGCAATTTTTCTAGGGCTGCTGGTCCCCCCGACGTCGTATTCTAAGTTTTATCGGAAGGTAGTCACGGAAGTGACGTGAGAAACACGATACGTTTTGCATTGAAAGTGGACAGTTAATTATTTTCTACCTATACTTACTATATAAATTCGTTCGCGAAATTCAAATTATCTAGGGCCCTTGGAATTCGAGGAATTTTGTAACCCAATTGGCAAACGTTGTTAACGTTTAGTGATCACTCTATGACAACCTTTAAGGCGACCGTAAAATAATATAGTCGTAAGCCTGTGCCGGTATTGGTTCAAAATTTAAATAAAATGTAGGTAGGTACCTACTGCTTCCAATTTGATTTGAAAAATGTTCAATTTGAAGTAAAAAAAAAACTTGTATTCCATTGTGTTGGTTAAAAAAAAATTAAATGTTTTACTCAAGTTTTAACGCGATACAAACAAAATAATATGTCGGCTAATGCATTATTTCAATTTAAAACGAAAAAAGCACACTTTTAGAGTAAAAAACTAGTGCAAAAAAAATAAAATAAAGGTCTGGTCTCACACATGGTCTGATTTTTTTTTATGTCACCGTGTCACGACAGCTTTATAATAGCAAGTAAACATTACCTTTGAAAATAGAACGTTGGTGTTCTGTTTTTTCTACCAAAAGAACAGAAATTGACATTTGAAATAAATTAGGTCTACGGATATAGTGGTAGTTTGTGTTGACATTTTTCCATGGCTAGTACATAGATTTCGGATTTAATATGAGTCAGTCAGACAAGTTGATGTAATTAGGTTGAAGACTATTGAAAAAAAATTGAAGGGTTTGTGAAATAAATAAATCGACTATATTCTCTACTTTCAAGTATACCCAGTAGAACTTATTGCCAGAGGTAATATTTCACAACTAACCCGTCACAGCTAGGCCGAAAATCAAATCCGGTACCTACCCATAATGATTCTGGAGCTTAACCAACAGGAACTAAACTACTGAGGTTGGGTAATTTATTAACTACTAGCTTTCCCGACAGACGTTGTCCTGTGTTCCTAACTATTAATATTGAATTCGAATTTGTATGGTGATGAATTAATTATAATTTGACCAATGTAATTCCGACTGATGCGTCTGTTTTAAACCATGTATATTCCATCCGCATTCTGTCAATCGCACCAATTGAAAATTTCTGTCAAAATTGGACTAAAAATTATAAGGTTGTCTACGTAGAGTTTTCTTTAATTTTCTAATTTTCCATACATTTTTCTCATTTTTTTTCCTCTAAAAGGCCATTCTCCCGTTAAAAGCCTACACGACAAAAAAGAATTAGCGAAATCGGTCCAGCCGTTTAGGCGTGATGCGATGACATCGGGAAATAGCTCTCATTTTTATAGGTATATAAGATAAAAATCTATGCGATACGGATTTAAATGCGGTATGCAAAGTGTATCGTAGATTCAGGGTAGTCAAAACGTTTCAGATATTGCATATAAATGATCTTACAGCAACCATCATGAATATAATATTTTTAAAAAATTACGCCATTAAAACATTCATTAAACAAAAGTAAAGAAATCATAAAGTAAAAACTTATTTTGCTTGTTTTTCTTTCAGTATTGAGCATCGAGTGTTACCAGTGTAACAGCGAGTATGATCCAAGATGCGGAGATCCCTTCGATCCTTATTCACTTGGAAAGATCAACTGTTCTTTAAAGCCACCCTTGGATCACATGCCTGAGCTGACACCAGTTCTATGCAGAAAGAATGTTCAAAAAGGTGATTAGCTAATTATATCTTCCCTTTATTTTATTTAAATATCGTGTTCTAGAAAATTGCGAAGGACTTTTTTTCACATGACGACATCAGCCAGCAATAGCACTTCTCCACAATGTCGTTACCAGGTAGAAACCTGCCAAATTATACAATATTTTCTTTGTTGGCTACCCTCGAACAACCGATCTTATATTTTTCTTCTCAGACTGCCAGCTGTCTGCCTAGCAATCTTCCAGTGTTTGTTTAGTGAAGTAATATCAAAATATACCCATTAAAAATCTGTCATTTTGTTTCAGTTTATGGCAAAATTCGTGTAGTTCGTGAATGTGGCTACATCACAGATCCGGAGAGAGACGACAAAGCCTGCGTGAAACGTTCCGGAACCCACGATGTCTTCAATGTCTACTGTTCATGTACAGATGACCTGTGTAACAGCGCAAGAAATATATTACCTCAAGGAAACGCTTTTTCTCTAATGGCAATACTGTTTGCCACTATGGCCGCCGTTCGATATTTAAATTTTAACTTATGAATTAACAATGGCATCCATTAAGCAAAGATTCCTATTTTTAATAATGTTATTTCATTTTATTAAAAAAAAACAAACAAGTTGAAATTGCTGATTTTATTTTTGACATTTTATTAACTTATTGAATTAATAAACAAAAATAATAAATTAAACCGAGTACGTATATTACATTTAAGTTTAAAATTATTGTTTTATTTTTACAGAATTCAAATAAATATATAGGATCTTTATTTAATTTTAGTACTTAGTGTGTTCATAACATCTAAAATGATATTTTTATGTTCTTATGACGAAAACCTTTTATGGTGGAGATGTTTATAAAAAATGTGGTTTGAAGAATTAAAAAAAATTGATTCAGACGATCATTTTTAGAAAGCCAAAGAGTTGTGGAGATGGATTTTCTTATGGAGTGATTTAGATAAAAAATAATTCAACTCGAGTTACTCAAAATGGATCGATGCACTTTCAAATCACTCACTTGTCAGTAGCTCTCACAACGATAGAGTTATTTTTGTAGATTGATTCAATTTTATTGGAGTTGAATGTTTTAGAACAATTTATAGATTCAAAAATGGCTCACTATAGAAGCATATCACGCAATTGACTTTTAAATGCTTCAACAAATCTCTTTTTGTAGAGAAATGTTACCACGAACATATCAATCGTTGTTGAAGAAATCCATCCATCTTTGAATTGAGGTTGAACAATCAATCCTCCATCAATTTTAAATTATTGAATCTCATCAGTCATATCCACATTATATTATGTCAGTACATTATATGTCAGTACAGTTACTGGCTCACAAAATTAGAGCCATCGAGTCAACTAATTGATGTAAATGTTACATTCTGGTCAATTTTAAATATGGATGACTTATGGAATTAAGATCATCTTCCACTGTTTTTTCTGCTAAAAGTCATCATTATAATTTGTAATAAATAAATAGAAGACGGTTAAGTTAAAATTCAAATATTTTAATGTAATAATTGTATTTGTCCTTCTATTGACCTCTTTACATGAAATATAAACATTTAAATCAATGTATTGTTATTAAAATCTGGTCCTGTTAAAAGGTGCAAGAATCTTAAAGAATTTACAACTTTTTGTTGAAAATTCTATAAGTAAAATAAATTTGAATCTTTTCAATACTGCTACAGTTTTTGAATATGATATAAGTAAATACCTACTTAACTATTTTGATATTTTTTTTTTATTTTCGTTATGGAAATAATAATCTACTTATTTATCTTTTTAAGATACAAAATGATATATATTTTTATGAGAAAGATCATATTTTTAGTGAGAAAATGCCTATTTTATTAACAAAATGCAGAAATATGGTTAATATTCATGTGGTTCTAAAATTGTGAGCCAATATTGTAGGTTAAATTTTGTTCATAATATGAATTTCTTTTTGTTGATATTTTGGAGATTTAATAAAAATAACAATATATTTTTATGTTTATCTTCGTATTTTTTAAATACTTATTGTCAAATTGTACGATAGTATAATAATTTTTATTAATCGATTAATTCTAATAAAAAGTGCTTGAGAATTTGAATTATGTCCGATTGATGAAAAAGCACAAATTACATACCAACAAAAAAAATTCTTTTACAAAACATCAATAAGAAAAATTGTGTTATAATCTTTAATTTGAATAGAATTTAAATATGGTTTTTACTTAAAATTTAAATTTTTTGATAAAAAAAAAAAACTAGGATGGTAAAATTATTAACTTATGATAGATTTGTTTATTTTGAATATTTTTTTTAGAAATGAAATACACAAAAATATCTGGGAAGTTGCCAGATTGTAATATGAACAGTTCTAGTGTATCATGTCAACGTCACATCCAATTGTATCACTGAAGAAATGAAAGAATCCTCAAATGTTACACACTAGCTGACCCGCCCGCCCGTCGAACTTCGACCTAATCCAGAATAAAAAATTATTTCGACTTATTCCATGAATTAAATACAGTTTATGACATAAAAACTGAATTAAATTTAGCTAATAATTTATTTCATTATGTATATAATGATTATTGTTGATTCGGATGCGGGATAAATCTCGACGGGTCATAAGTTTACCGACCTCGGTAGCCTAGTTGTACTAGCATGGACTTCAGATCTGAGGTCCCGGGTTCGATTCCCGGTTGGGTCAGAGTTTTTCTAAGTGTTTTTTTCACTTGAAATTTCTACCCGTGGTTGGCCTGTTTCAGATTCGACGGGACCGGTTGACTGGATAAAATTGCCTCAGGCAATAAGTTCCGCCGGCTATACTGACACCTTTGTATAGAAAAGTGTTATTATTATTAAGTTTGTAATAAAAACAATAAATTCCTCTACAATTGCTTAACTTTTTAAAAAATCCAAGAGATGGCGGTGTAGTAGAAAATAAATCACATAATATGATACACGTTACGATATTCTTATGTTGTTGAAAGAATAGACGTCCATCAAAACCAAATTTTATCGAATTATTATGGTAAGATTACTTATGTATTTCATTTCTAGGGAAAATTGACTAGTCAGTATTGCCATGATTAAAAAATTGCCTAGTAAATAGGAATGTGTAAACTATTGATGTCTGTGAACCCTTTTTGTGTGTGCGGCCTTCTTAGACTATAAATTATTCTAATTATAATAAAACAATTATAATATGTAATATTATTACTCTTCTTTAAATGTTGTTACATTTTTTGTATATTATATCGTGTTTACATTCTGAGTTTTTAAATATTAGTTGACGTTTGTTGTTTTTCTTAATATTGTAGTTTATTTGTCGGCGTTGTATATTGATTATTAAATATATATTTTTTCATAGAAAATAATAATATTCCTAGATGTTTTTCAATATTGCATTAAGTTGGATTTATTTGTAGTTTTTTAATCAATAATGCTGATGGTAGAAAAGTAATGAGCCTCAGATAATGCAATCAGCAATATATAGAATTTAAAAACATCGAATAAATTTTTCTCAAAATGTAGCGGTTTCTAATCATATTTTTGTAGAACTAAAATAATATACTGTATCACTGTCAACATCCTAAAATATAATGGTGGTATTTTCAATATAATTATTGTAAGCAAGGTAGAATTTAACAGTCATTTTCAGTACTCACACACCTAAGTTTTCTTAGACAAATTCTACCAATCGCCTCGTCCATCCCTCTTATGTGAAAGATAATTATTAATATGTATTATTTAAATCTGTCCACAATATTGTAGGTTAGGTTTTATTGTTGCCACTAAGAAAAATTATTGTGTAATAATATAATGAAAAGGCTTAAAATCTGTTGATTAATAATAATTAATAGTATTAAGAGATAAATGAAATTATAATTTATGGTACATCACCCTCCATTTTTACATCTGTATGTAAATGCTTGTTTTTCTTTCATTATTATTTCATACCAAGTTACTTGTGATAAATCTGAATAACAAAACATTCCCTAAGAAATAAAAAGAACATTTTTAATGTCAACTTATTTTAGTTTTGCCATCTTGAAAAAATGTACTTCAATCATAAAAAAACTGGACCAGGGGCCTAAGACAAGACGTGTAATAAAATGGCCATCAATGGTATCAGTATCGGTTGGTTGGTCGTGTTCCCATTAGTAACAATGTCCGAATAACAGCTTTTTACATTGTTAGGATACCATTGGCGGCCATTTTATTGCACTTGGCTTCGGGGCCCCTGATTTGTCATATTTTAATGTCGCTTTACTAATTTAGTTGTAATAATAGTTAATTAGAATAAAGTTCATTTATTCTATAAATAATAGTGGTTTTAGGTATGTATGGAAGTTATTTTTAATTCTTTAATTTATTTTTGATGTACTTACGCTTAATAGAAAACCTACAATTCTTCTGGTAGGGCGTTTCTAGGTTAGGGCCATGTTATGGAATATTAATTTGTTTTTAGCGGACACTGAAAACCCAATAAAATTTTTGTCTATAGCCATACTTTTACGCTTCACTTCTCGAAGTACAGGGAGGGAACAAGCAATGCCAAGAACCCTAAAATCGGTTTTCGGTATTTATATGTACTTACTCATATAATTGTATGAAATAAAAACTTAATACTGGAAAAATCATTGGATTTAAATGAAATACCATCCAAAATAATTAAAATTTTTGAATTGGAATAAATTATATGATTTGGCTGAGTGTTTTTAATAATATTGTACTATGTACCTATACTATAACAGTGAAAAAATTTGCCTTCTGATAAAAAAATAATATGGATAAAGTACTTTGTAGACTGAATTCTACTCCCGATCTGATTCTATCTTGAAAATTCTGATTCTATGTCACAATAATTTAAAAACCGTTGATTAAGAAATGGAGTCCTAAATTTAAATTACTAAATTTCTATGCATGTGCGAAAACATTATAATTCAAATGTTAAAGAAACATAATAATATTGTTAAAATCCTGGATTATTTTCCAAATAATTACTTATTGTATTTTAGACACTGTCTCAAACCATACAAAAAACACCTTAGGTAGATGAAAAAATATTATTAAAATGATGATGAAAAGTTTACTAACTCGAATATATTAAGTTAAACGCATATGGCTGGGAATTATAAAGAAGTTAGTCAGATAATAATGAGGTTTTATAATATGATGTGTGATGAAAATAAAACTACATAGTGTAATGAATTTATACATAAATATATAACTAAATAAAGCATTTTATTTATTCTTATCTATATTCTATAATAATATATATTTTAATGCCTTTGCTGAGTGTAATAAAAGTTTTAAAATGTATTTGACAATTTGTTTTATTTTTAAGCCCAGCGGCCTTATTATCGTAACGCTTGAATTGCAATCTAGTTGATGAGATTCTTAAAATGGCGGCTCGGATAAGGATTGGACCAATCAGAGAGAAAGAGGGAGTGTCACGATCGTTCCACGATTGGCTACATCGTATTGTAGACACTCCCTCTTTCTCTCTGATTGGTCCAATCCTTATCCGAGCCGCCATTTTAATAATCTTTTCAACTAGATTGCAATTCAAGCGTTACGAGAATAAGGCCGCAAATCTGTTAATGATGAGTATAACTTATTTTAAAAGTTAAGTCATCAAGGTAATGTTTACATTCTGACTTCTTGCTGAGTACACCGGTTAACTTATATTAAGACATTCAGAGAATGTCATAATGATGAATTGAAATCAGTTTTGACAAAAAACATTTTTTTTCTTATTTTATTTATCAAGACTTCAATTTTGTTCAATAATTGGGGACGTTCTTTCAATTGGCCAATAAACAAACTAATTAAGTGACAAATAATTTCTTTTAAAGGATTCACTAACTCAAAACGGGTCTTTCATTTCAAACTTATCTGTCCAATAGTCAACAAGCCTTGCTACTGGCAACACTCCTTTGTTGCTAACTTCACTTTATATGCATGAGGGAAAGAGATGCCTCAAAAACACCGTTAATCAGAAAGAGATGACAGTCAAGGTAATTAATGTGGTTGCTTGTGCTGCAACTGTGCATTTGTGCAAGTCAAAATATTTTTTTTTTATATATCTGTTAATGAAATATTTAAAAACGGAATCCAAACAAACATATAAAATTTATTTTAATGATATGGCACTTATTTTTTTAATATGTACTTGCATAAGTCATGCCACAAATGTATTATTTCGAAATTAAGAACATGTATCTGTGTGGTCAGCAGTGATTATGTTAAAGAGTTTAACAAAATGTCTTTCTTGATTACGTTAAATGACATAATACCAAATGGCAGTTGGCCGAGCGCTGTTCTTCTTTCCATCAGGGTCCCGAAGTGAGAGGAAGACCCTATCACGCCATGTTCTGCTCCTTCGAAGCAGAGCTGATAAATTTGGACATGGTGTGGGAGGAGGTCATAAACCTTCCACCAGATTGAGCGCAATGAAGAGACATTATAAGATTTTAACGAATATGTAACATAATTTGACAGGTATTATACATAGATACATGGAAAAAAAATTCATAATAGTAAAAGTATTTTTATTATTTATTTACACAAAATAATATGATAATACAATTTTATGTTCAGACAATAATAGCACCTAATTTATTTTTGCAAAAGGTTAATTTTCAGAATGATAATTCTATTATATAAATGTATGTACAATGTAGGTACTAATGTTGGCACATTTAATTATTATTTGAATTTACGAGGGTTAGTCACAATGGCTGCAACTAGTTTAAATCATATACATGAAATTTAACATCTATCGCACAACTAAGTATTCTAAAACAAATCCTTCATATCCTTCACGCTCTCTCAAACCTTTCGTAACAGCCTCGAATATTCGTTTTGTTATCTACAAGCAGTCATTCTTTTAATATGCTAAAAGCATTTTTGAAAAACACAAGTAATATTGATAGTTCAATTCCACAAACTGACAAGTGGAAGATATTTTACACAACGGAATTCTGCCCAGGGCTAGTTAAGTAGTCTAAACTTAACTAAAAAAAATGTCTCCAAATAAAAAGGTCTGTTAGCGTTACTTTTCCCAGATTGCACTTTTGTAAAAGAAATTGTTGGATCTTATATTATAATTGGTTAAGTCCATCCATAGTATGGTATTTTCGTTGAAACATTATAGCCCCCACGTGAAATATTTTTCATAGAAATAATAAAATTAATCCAACTATTCAAAATATTTTACAAGCTTATGTTATTCACCTGTAGGTCAATATTCATTGCTATTACAAAGTAGTGTTTGCAGGTAAATATATCTTCGGAATAGGTGATACTTGATCAGAGGTTCGTACATACAACTGTTGCTACAGGAAGAAATGTCAAATTGTCGGCAGCACCAACGTGGTAAAGTAAAATTGAAACCCTTTACAGGATGATATAGCGGACAATCGAACAATCAATGGCCCTATTTTATTATAAAAAAATAATGGTTCAAAGCTATATAAAAAAAAATTATAATTTTAGCCCAGGGTTTGTGGAATTGGATTGAGAATCATTTAGATTTCTATAAAATTATCACTTTTAATTCAATATAAATAAATAAATAAATAATCAGTAGGTATATACTATTAGAAAATATGTCTTCTATATTCCGTAACTTAAAAATAACAACTTATAGTAAAATAACTAGTGGAATGGACACGTTTGTAATTATTATAATATTATCACCAATATTTATATCACTCATCTTGTTCTTTGTGTTAATTTTCATTACCTGAATAAATATTATGCAATTTTTTTTATTCCAAAAACCTGAGTTATAAACATTTTTATACCTAGTTAGCAAAATTATTTTACAGAGGTCAATTCCTATTATAACAGGATAAAAAACATTATTTCGTTATACAATTTCGAAGCTGGCATACTACATACAGTAGGTACTCTATTAACCGGCGATTCTAATAAGCGGCAGCCATATTATAGAATATAGATACATAGTATATATACCTACATATGCATTATATAAGAGATGTTTTTATGACAAAAAAATGACAAGAAATCGAGAAAAAATAGCCTGTCCCATTGTCTCATATATTTTTCGAAAATCTGTGACTTCATTCAAGCATTTTTTGTAAAAAATGTACCTGCCTACATCACTAGCAAGTGTTCCACGCCTTTAAAACATCTGGAAGATTTGCTCTTTCCAAAAACTAAAATTTCATCAGTCAATCATAGCGCGCTTTAAAAGTGCCCACCGTTATTCGCTCTTTTATCTTTTTACCTGTTCCAGGGTTCGGATTTTTTATCACCTTACAACAAACAAACACACGCACGGCTGGAAACAGTTCAAAATTGACCTTGACTGAGCTATAAATCTTTTGTAATGCGCAATTTGTCTATTGAGTGGAAATTGAAAAAAAAACATGCATGTCGGTGGCAAAATTTTTGACCAATTGATTCTATTAACCGAAAATGTGATTCTATAATCCAATTAAAATTGTATGAAATTCTTCATTTTGAATTGGGACATGGACTTTTGATTCTTTAAAGCGGCTGATTATATTAATCAATATCAGCGCCTACTGTATGTGTTTGTTATAACAAGATTTGAACAGTATTACAAACTTAAAATTTGAATAAACTAGATTCACACATGTTATTTCTTTCTCTCATTCTTATTATTATATGTTCACATTCTACATGGTCAGAGAAGATATAATAAACAATTCTTTAGTTTCTTACGACCAGTATTATATATGCGTTTCTATCACAAGGAAAACAGATAGGATGGTATGTGGAAAAATCAAAAATCAAAGTTTTTTTTTTCAGTTGTAAAATAGTACCTATATAAAAAAGATTTGTAGAATATGTAAATAATAAAATAATACATTAGTATATGTATATCACTGGGAGTTATACAACTGTGATTTATTTCATAAAAGAAATATTTATAAAGTGAATAAGTAATTATTAAAATTAAAAAAAAACTTTGTTTATTTACAATATTTTTATTTTTTTAACCATTTTCGGCACTTTGAGGGTAGTTTAAAGTTTGTTATTGATAAAGACCGACATGGATGATAAAGATACATTAAGTACCGAAAACTTTCTAATAACTTTTAAATTACAAGAGAAGGCTTAAAAAATTAAGAATAGTGAAAATAAACAAAGTTTTTAAATAATTCATTTTATAAAATTGGAGGTCCACAAAGTATTTATTTATTTAATTCTTATTTTTCAACTAGAATAAAATAGCTTGACACTCTTCAACACACATAAAACTTCACTAATATTATAAGATTTACTTTAATCTTTTCTTTTTTTGTTTCGAATTCTATTCCAAACAAACATCACATTGGCGCATTTACTCTATTATTACTAATATAATTTTCATTTAAATTTACATATTATATTTAAATACTGCTTGTTTTTCAAATCGCGGAAGACGAAGAGAAGAAAAATTGATCTTGTTCAAGCATTGTGTCAGTGTCATTCGTCCATAGAAAAAGGCTCATTTGAATTAAGGTAAGATAAGAAAAAATGTAGCTTATAATAAGGTACGTTTTATCATAAACAACTTGATGGGTTAGCCTGGCGTTGTAATATACTAAAAAATATATAAGAACTGTATGAATTAAAACTGTTTTATCTATGGACACAGTAACATAACACATGATCAAACCATAGAATTCTATACAAAATCTAGAACTCCGAATCATATTCAAAAGTGAAGACCAAATAATTCAACATTTGACAGTTTGGTTGGCAAAAAAGTAGTTATATTTCTAAGTGGACTTTAAAGATGTTTTTTATCGCTTCTTAAGTAATTTTAAATAAATGTATCACCTTTTTCTATAAATAAAATCTTTAAATATCAATATTTACAAAGGAATCTCTATACAACAACATTCCATTTTGCCAACTAATCTGTCAAAAAACCTGGTCATGATACTTCATTTTTTTGCTATGAAAAAATATAGGTGTACTTCATTTAGGTAGTTCTTATATAAAAACCTATGGATCAAGCTCAATGGAGGGTTCCTATGCTCCCAAGTGGATCATTTAGGAAGCAGTATAGTTAATGAACACAGCTCATAATATTTGTCATTCCTTTCACAGGAATGAAGGGTGAAAGTCAATACATTTCACATAAATTGTCTATAAAAACTATGAAAAGATATTTTAATCGTGTCTATTATTAGCTAGAGGTAGAGTGTCTTCTTTGGTTTGAGAAATTTCATCTCCGTCTAGAGGAAGTTTTTCTTGTGTTGGCAGTGATATGGGAGGCGGCTGAACAAATGTTCCACCGTTGACTTCTTCTATAGCCTTTCTTAGCTGAAATTTAACAGAAACTATTACAAATCAAATAATAACTAAAAGAAAATCAACTATTATGTACTACGTAGAAGCAGGATCTCCTCATAAGATAAGGCAATTAAACAAAGTTGACTGGACTGTATCCTTGTAATGAGCTAAGTTCTATAAAAGGTGATGGTATTTTCAAATATACTTCTCTCTTTCTCGTATATTTAATTTAGATACCTTTTTCAAAAGTGTCTTGATCAGTGGTTCTTAAACTGGGTTCGAAGAACACCAGGGGTTCGGTGAGTCAGTCTCGCGGGTTCAGTGGAGGTCAAGACACGCCCCCGCCTCACATTAAGAACTTATCACTGAACCCCTCTTCAAAATAAGAAGAGTTCAGTGAATTTGCATATGTGGGGTGAAGTACCTCCAAAAAGGTTAAGAACCACACTCACACTAATTTATTTGTTTCATTGCTATTCGGATTCAAACAATCATACAAAACAATAAGATGGAAAAAGACAGAAACTATTCAAATAAGTTTGGCTCCACCCTGAGTATTTTTTTTAATTTGCCTATAGCATAGTCATTATTTCTACTTAAAACTATCTGCGATGATTTTTTGCCATCGTCATTACTTCCTTTACAAATTCTAGAATTCGGAAATGCAATGAAAATTCTATCACTAGACTAATTTTAGCAAAACAGACTGCAGATCGTACTAACCTCTTTGAGTCCTACAACACCAACTAATCTACCAATAGTTGTCACATAAGCCATGTTGACGCCGACCATAGAGAAGAGAGAGTGTACCTAAAAACATTAATTAAGATTTTTTTTAAATAAAATTTGGAAGTTCTTCCAAATTTAAATTATTATTATAATAATCATCAACTATATTAGGCTATTTCCTCCTTCATAGGGGGATGCGATCACTGTATCCCATTAATAATACAGTCCCATTAATAATGTAGTAGGATTTTATTTGCGTTTAACTATGCAATTTCTTTTGGGCACTATAATAATAAGTTGGTTGCTCTAGTTGTTCTCAAAAATTCCCACAGATGGCTCTATATCTCATTAACAGCTACTTGTTATATACACGTATTATGAATGAATTAGCGTCAGGGCAGTTGCCCCAGTGGTTACCGTCTCTGCATGGAACGACGAGGGACGCGGGTTCGAATCCTGTCCGGGACATGGAATTTTTCCAGATGTTGAAAATTCTCATAATTATCGGGGATTTGAACATAACCACCTAATGACGAACGTTTTTAACGTAAAGTGATCATACTAATGCACTGGAGGGAGCGGTCCGTTGGTTGACAATACGGCAGTCTTTCAAAATACATGACGATGTTTTATGATACTACGGTAACAATATTGACAATGTTTTAAACTGACACATGCACCACTGTTTATAGGAAAACAGACCATTAGCTAAGACCATAGTGGTTGGTTCATACCATTTAAAAAATCAAACAAAATTAGTCAGTCATCAGTTGTTTATATATTAGTTGATTTTAGTTCAATCTGACAGGAATTTTAATGGACAGAAATGTTTGGAAAAATTCTGAGCCCATCGAGTCAGATCTCAGTAACTAGGCTATTGAGGTCACAAATCCAACAAGGTTCATGCCAAATGAGGAAAATAAATAAGAAAGAAAGCCGGATAAATACTAACTTTCAACAGCGATGTTTTCTCAACAAGCTGGAAAGGCGCTGGGTCTATCCTGCAGCAGTATCCAATTCCAAAGGTTTCCCCAGGAACACTGTCTCTCATCTTCATGAAATCGCAAGGCAAAGTCATTTGCTCCTGCTCCCATGCACGCTGCTCCGCAGATGACATATCACAAACTCTTTCACCCGGCTAGAGTAATAGAAGACAACACTATGATTATTACAGATTGCTTTTTAAAAACCGTCTATAAGTAGTGAAATAGAACCTCTATATATAAATAAATGCCTATTTCCCTTAAATTTAAGGAAACTTACCAACCATATTGATTATTCTTATGTAAACTTTAGTAGCTTTTGACAACATTATCTTTTCTAATTTTATGCAGAGTGCAAAAAGTAGTAGTTGGAAAATGTTCTTACAAGTTGAACTTTTTTATAGATGGATGGGGATCTCTGAGCTGACAGGGGAGTTGGAGGAAGTGAGTATTCATGCTCATCACTGTTCTGCATGTTGACCACATTGCCTCCGTGCTCTGGATCAGGATCAACGTCTTGTAAAGTTGTGGATTTTTTGAAAATAGCCTCAAAAGCCATGCGAATTCTGTAAGCAAAATTAAAGAAAATTACATTAGGTATGGGTGACATAGAGATAGAAGTGATTGGGAGCCTAGCGGTTCAGTCGACTTTCAATCCGAAGGTCGTGGGTTCGATCCCGGGTGCCGACCATCTTCCACTTTCACAGCACAAGCCTTTGCTTTAGGTGAAAGATGTCAAAAATGTATTTGTGTTTGTGAGCCCAGATTCATTTTACATATAATACACACAACCTCCAGTATTATTATTATTTGCCAGGTTACTGCGCCCCATTATAGCACTATTGTGACTGGGCTTACATTTAGAGTTTGTCGTTTAGCTCTTTGATTTGTATTGTTGCCCATGGTATATTTATAGAAAAAAATGTAGTATACCATAGATGCAACATAAAATACATCTATCCAAGACCTTCAATATGAAACAGTAAGAAAGTGGGCGTTGTAAACGCTACGCTTTCAACTGCGTCAAAACTATAATCTATGCAAAAATATCATTGTAGGACATTTATACCAGACAGATAATATCTAAATGATTTTACCTGCTTTCAGCTCCAGTGACTGTGCTGTAGACAGACGGATGTGGCATGAATGTCTGCGGGGAGTTGCTGCTTCCGGTTATGACGGGGCGCATCAACGTGAATGAGTTTGTCTTCTTTAAAATCGATTTGGGACGAAATAGAGCACCTAACAATAATAAAAAAACATTCATAATTAATTGTATTGCGTTCTAGTAAGAATAGTTAAAGTACTAGTTTACACAATTACTGGATAATCATAAACATTGGGAAAAAGACAGATCAGAATTTGGGACATTGAGACTCAAAGTTGATAACCAAAATCAGGCATTGAAGAAAGTACAATTGGGAAGATTGTCAGTAACTTGGTATTTTCGTAAAATACACAAATTTTATTCATAAAAATGACAAACCCAATAAAAATAATTTGTTTTTCCCATTTAAGTCCAAGTAACTAAGTTTTATAATACGAATTTGATATTTTCTATAGGAAAAAAACAGCTGAAATAACCTGGTATAAGTCCAGATTTGTCGGTGCTAGTGACAGATGAGCCATGATGCAACACGGGAGATTGAGGTACTTGTAGACGAAGTATGTCTGGGGCAGGCGAAACCTAAAAGAATGACAAAATATTAATTGAAAAAATGGAGAACACATTATTACATTCATATAAGGACCTATCTATTTTGGGTTTAATATGGTACCATCGCATCATGAATGGCGCTGTATGCTGGTGCACCTAGCGCAGGCATCACATCTACCATTATGGGACATGTGCTAAGAATTCCGAATGACGGAGAGTTCTTCCTTATATCAGGGTCGCAAATATGAGGAAGACCCTAGTACGCCGTATTACATTCCTTGGAAGCATAGCTGCGGAATTTGGACATCATATAGGAGGACAAGATCGAACACAGTGGAGATCTCTTGTTGCTTCCCTATGCCCTTATGCGGGATCCGAAAGAGAATATTGATTGATTGATTTTTACCTCAAATCTAGATGGTCGTCTCATTTTTTTCTTTTGTTCTTCTCTAGCTTTCTCAGCGGCCTCTTGTTGTTTCTGAGCTGCTACCTAAAAACCAAAAAGAGTAAAAATTAAGTAAGTAAAAAAGAAAGATAAAATCCCTTAAGCATAATTTCAGAATGCATACCTGTAATCTTCTTTCTCTGCCGACATGTTTGTCAATAAGTCTTACTAATTCGGCTCTTTGTACAGAACCCAAAAGCACCATTTGTGACGGACTATCAACTAATGGAAAACTACGTAAGGGCTGTAGAGATAAAATGTAATTTGATCAATTTATCAAGAATAAAAAAAGTCAAAGTAATGAGACATCCATCGGAGATTTAAAAAAAAAATTTATACCTTATTTTCCTTCAGAATATCCTTTAGTTGTTGATAAGTTATGCCGTTATAGATATATTTAACATCTCGCTCCATGAAGTCTTCTACATTCATGTTATACATTCCTAAAATAATATATCAATGGAAATAAATAAAAACCATACAAAAACTTTAATTCTAAATAAAAAAAATTTAAATCAGTTAAACCTCCAAAAAACTAAAAAACCACTTTAAAAAAATGCAGGTGCCGACCATCTTCCTCTTTCGCGACACAAGCTTTCAGTAGCTTACTGTGAAAGAGTCAAGGAATGTATTTGTGTTCACTTTGAGTGAGCACAGATTCATTTTTATAAAAAAGAAAAAAAAAATAGATTTTGTTATAAAGAAAAACAAATGGAAATAGTGAATATCTTAGTTGAAGAATGAACTAAATTGTTTTGATATTCTGTTTCCTATCAGAAAAGGAGACATTAATTGTGTTCTGATCCGATCCTTTCATACTGTGTTCCAATCCTTTGACACAGAGCTCAGTGATTTGGGTATGGTCTGGGATAGATCATCGACATTGTATAAGACTACCTACATACCATATCAGTTTATCCCCTATATACCATATCAGTTTGTCTAGCATTCTACCACCCTGTATACATTTTTGGGGATATAACTTATTATTCTGATACCTATTCATAAATTTATCTGTTTTGCATACTTTTGTCCCCCTATCGTATCTAGTTTTAATACATAGTTACTTGTTCCTGGCAACCCTTCTGACAAATTTACAGGATTTCACATTATTGTGTAATCTTTGCACATCAATACAGACTTGTGTTGCATAATAATTATGCAAAGCAAGTTACATAGTTTGATCCTATAAATAAGACTTTAAATGTAGAATTCATTTCTACCTGTATGTCCCGAGAGCAGGTCTGGTAAGTACGGCAGCTTCTTGATCAAGATAATGGAGTCGTATGCACTGGGCTGCAAGAGAGACGCCACGGCATTGGCGACAAGGACAGCCGTGACTAGAGGCACCACGTGAGTCACTTGTCCCGTCATCTCTAAGACAATCACAGCTACAGATACTGTGTGAGTCACAGCTCCTGACACGGCTGCGGCTCCCACGCATGCGTAACCACCTGGAAGAGAATCACAACAGACATTCTTAACATATAACCATCTAATATACTTGTTCTGTGCAGATCTGTTATTACTGGATTTTAATAAAAAAATATTGCATTCAAAGAGGGAGAATTACACTCTAATCTTCTGTACTAGTGATTCTTTCTTAGCCTTTTTGGAGGTACTGAACCCCACCATTTAGGATTCGAATTCACTGAACCTTTCTTAATTTGAAGAGGATTTTTTTATAGAAAATAAATCTGTGCTCATTCAAAGCGAACACAAATACACTATTTGACTCTTTCACAGGAAGCTAATTAAAGCTTGTGCCGTGAAAGATGAAGATGGTCGGCACCTGGGATCGAACTCACGACCTCTGATACAAAACGGTACGAAAGTCGGCGTTGTAACCGCTAGCCTACCAACCACTTCACTTCACTGGGCTGTAGTGTCTTGAAGGTGAAGATGTAATAAATGTACTAATTGATTACAAACCTGGTTGAATCAGAGATACATAAGCACCGTATCGGAGTCCGTTTGGGAAAGCAGTGTGAACCAGCTCGCCAATGAGGCGACCTAGCGCTGCCCCGATCTTGAACTGAGGAATGAAGATACCAGATGGCACTGGGATGGTGGAAGCCACTATGGTCAGAAAGAACTAAAACACTGTATAATATTAGCTGCGGTGAAATGATGATCCATGTTAAAGCTCATTCCCACTTGTCGAGTGTGGAGTCGGACTTTAAATCGTGTCTGCTAATTCACCCTCTGCAGGTAATTCACGAAAAAGTTTAAGTTTAGAACTAGTCAAATATTTGAGACTTAAGGGTACTTTGCACCTAAACACCTGTTTTTTGCACTTTTTTGATTCCGCGAGCCCTTAATATACGAAACTGAAATTTATGTTTTATCGCAGCATGAACATTGATTAAATAGTTAAAGATGATAATTGAGTCATTTTCTTTTTTCTGAAACATTTCTCAAATTTTTTTCTCGACACATAACTCGTAAGAAGGGGAAAAATGTGAAGATTAATCATAATATTAGTATGAATTTTTTTTTATTTACCTAAACATGTTTTGTTTTCAGTTTTATAATGCCCCTTAAGAAAATATATAACATTTAAATAAATTAACACTCTGTCGATAGAGTAAAGCTCGTGTACGCAATTCTTGTCGAATGACAAAAATATCATTGTCAGATAGGTGTGGACAGTTCCTTGATAAAATGCTCAGTAATATTTTGTCCGATTTGACAAGCGACAAGTAAGAAAGGGCAGTTATGAGAAAAGATCTGTACAATAGCAATATTTCAATTATTACGAACAACGCAAGAAAAACTTACAGTTGAAACAATAAATGCCGTAAGACTGACGTAGACCCCGGAATGAGGCGTGGTCCAATGTTCCAACATTTGCGACTGGTCTGCGGTCAGATGTTCCGATGTCCAAGTGAAATTGGCAAACAAACTCATTACCTAAAAATTATAATCAACAAACAATAAAATTATACCGACAGACAATTGCTGACAGCCATAATAATTATTATTCTTAAAGATTTTAATTGAAAATTATTAATAGTAGATAAGGTGCAAGAAGAAAGTCATCCAAATCATTGGTAAGGTGCATGCAAGGGCGGATCCAGGGGGGGGGTTAGGGGGGTCATGACCCCCCCCAGGCTATGTAATCTCAAGTAGGGCAGGGATATTTATTAATACAATCTTTATTTTGCTAGCATAATTATAATTTCATGTGGGCCATGACCCCCCCCTGGAGTAAAAGTACCATATAACAAATTTAGGAAATGACCTTTTTTTTTTTTTAGGAAAAGTGTAGTTTCCAGATACCAAATTTTGAAAATGACCTTTTCTTTTTTTTTTAGGAAAAGTGTAGTTTCCAGATACCAAATTTTTAAGATGACCTTTTTTTTTTACTTTGTGACCCCCCCCTGGCTGGATCCGCCCTTGGGTGCATGGACATGTATAGGAGTTGTACACAATATGCTGTCATACCTGTTCGTGGGTAGTGATATCTCCTGCAATATATTTGCCTAGACCCATGGGAAATGTGATTGATACAACCGCTAACGCCGTGAAACCAGGATACAGAAAACGACTGAAACATATGGCATTAAATTAATCAACACTTTCTTTTCTTGCTTTACCATCTCCGTAATATTACTACAATTATAATTGCAAGGATCGGCAATGATTAAAAACTGTGATTTATGCTTGATGCAATTACATACGAAAGTAAGTACATAACACGATTATTATGTAGAAAAATAAAGATGTTCTATGGAACCACTTATAACTAGAGATGGGACTAACGGCTTAAATTCAAAAACGTTATAGCAATTTCGTTAATTGAAAATAACGTTAATATTAAAAGCTATTTTATTTTACAAGCCTAAATGAACATTTGGTATTTTGAAACATAACTTTTCCTAAAAAAAAAAAAAAAGGGTTATTTCCAAAACAGTTTTTCGCGACTTCTGTAAAATTTGTGTCCGAACATATAAGAGGTTTCATAGAACCAACGACTATATGTAAAAGATATTTTGAAAAATTATTTCTTCTAAGTATAGTCACACATAGTTACAAATCTGATAAATTTGAAAACCCTTACAACCGATATTCTGGAACAAAAATTAAGAAAGTTATGAGAAGTTTCACTGTATTTAATATTAATAAATAGTTATTCGTACTTTTTCTGTAAAAACTGATTGATTCTTTTACTGTTTCTCATAAATATCACATATTTACGATGCAAAAATACATAGGCAGCTCCGATGAAACCAGATATCACTCTGAAACAAAAAAAAAATAAATTCAGTATTATAAAAAAACAACTACTAAACTAGGCTATTTATAGTGTATGTTATGTTTACCCCATAATGGCGAAAGCTATAAGTTCCTGGGGGTCAAAAGGAAAGTCCATGGGGAAGTTGGTAGGAAACATTGCTGTGACAGTGTGGGCCCCACCAGTCCATACAGCTAAGAGTCTGAAAACCTGGAAATTACCAAAAGAATGGATCAATCAATGAAGTTAATATAATACATAGACATTCACATATATAAAAGAAGCTTTTTAATCTATTTCAGTCTCAGGCCCTGTCCTAGCTGGTTGCATGATCGTACGATCATGCAATTGCGATGATCGCCCTGTTCAAACATATAACATTGTGTAAACGTGTCCTAACTGGACAGACGTAAATTCGATCGTCCGATCGGTGCCTTGTTCGAAATGATCATGATCGCACGTCGCTTGTATTGCTCTGTTGTATCGATAATTAATATGAAACTTACTTGCCAAAAGTTCTTACTTACCTACTAATATTGATATTTATTTGTTTGCGTTGACAATGAAAGTGGATACGCGATCTTGCAATGGCAGTTAGGACATGCAATTTTTCATCATGCAGTCACAAATTTGTTTATGAGTTCATGCGATCATCTCAATCGCACGATCGTGCGACCATCTAGGACAGGGCCTCAGACATAAAATTAAGTGTTCCCTTAAGGCACTTTGCTTTCGTATCGCTGAATTCAGATGTAAGTCTTTAAAGCACTTGGTTGATTGGACTCTTTATTGGAAACTTAAAAACGAACATGAACTTTTCATTACAAACTTGGCATTCGAATGACTTTTCGCATTTGTTTGATTGATTAAACTTTTTATTACGAATACTGCATTTTTTTGGCTTTTCTCAGCTATGAATTCGCATGTGAGTCTTTAAATAACCCGAGTATGTAAAATTGTTTTTCTACACATCAAGACCTTTAAAAAAAGTGCTCAACCACATTAGTAGAACAAAATTTCTCTTTAGTTGCTACTGGAACTAAAAGTGTAATGACATTAGTCAGTGAGTGAGGCAGTGACAAAGACAATTATAGATTAGCGTTCATCTTTCTAGTTTTCTCTCAAACAAAATTAAACTCCATAATTGTCACATAATATTTTTCATAGTTGACTTAGGGGTCAATCGACACATTGTCTGGGACAAAAACTTCATACATAGACTAAAAGAAAAGATATTTTTAATCAATAGAAAAAATTAAGCAAATGAGAGATTGAATAAGAGAAAAAACATACTGTAGCTCCACAAACAGCAGCAAAGAATCCTCTCCAGTAGTTTCTGACAGCAAAGTATACAGTCGTTACCTCAATGGAGAAAAGTACACCTGAAATTTTTAAAGATTTCCAAATCTTTTTGTTGTCAAAGTTTATTTGATACTAAAGTAAAAGAAATATATGTGGAAAGAATCCGTGGAATATATATATATATATATATATATATATATATATATATATATATATATATATATATATATATATATATATATATATATATAACATTGCGAAAGATCGAGTGCAATGGAGAGCTCTTGTTGCCTCGATAGGAATGGGCTCTTGAGTGGGGTTCAAATGGAGAATTAATGAAATTAATCTAAAAAAATATCTAATAGAAACTACTGGAGTTTCTTTGCCTACCCCTTCAGAAACATAAGTTGATGATTTTACCTCCAATGGGTGCTGCGAAACATGATCCAACTCCAACAGCACATGCAGCAGCTAACATTTCCGAAGTTCGAGACTCATTTTCATAAATCCCTTGGAAGGAAGTCACCAATTTGCTGAGGAGCGAAGCCACCATGGAAGCTATGTGAACAAATGGACCCTGCAAAGACAATATTGAAAAAAAATAAAGTACTGCTTTACATGGTAAACAAGCGAGAGATGCCTTTAATTCCTCTAACAGGTCAAATGTTATTAAAATGAATATGGAAGTAACAAATTCTCAGTACTAATAATAAAATGAAAATGATTCAAACATACTGACTCATATTTCATATGTTTTATATGATTCATTCATTGCTCTACGAAGACCACCCACTGACACTGTCTGAGAGCCATTGGATAATATGTAAGCAAACATTTACACCAAATCAACATTGGGCCGAATCTAGAAACAGAGCATACTTTCTTTTATGGTTGATATTAGACACCATGGAAACAATAACAAGCGAAACATTAGTGTCCAAATCAACGATGAAGAAAATATACTCTACTTCAAGCTGTTCTGTTCCTCTCCACAGTCATACATTATAAGCATACCAATTTTGAAAGTCGACTCCCAAACGACTAACCTCTTTTCCTAATGGCATTCCACTGCCTAGAGTAGCAGTCAAGCCGATTACTTTCGCTACCAATGTCTTGAAAGTTAAATATTCCTTCAAGACAACTCCTCGTAGAATGGTCTTCATTTCTGGAATGCCCGAGCCTAAAACAGATAGTTGCTCTATATAAAATCTATGTAATAACATGTAGAGGCATTAATGGTATTAATATGCTAGAATAATAATGAAAAGAATATACAGGGTATTTGATAGAATGTTAAGTTGATAATTATAGCCTATTATTAATAGACACTTCTAAAATTACTAAAAAATTTTGAAACTCACCTATGGCTTGTGGTGCCACGATATGTACAAAACCAGCAGAGAATAAGATGAGGCAAACAGGTAATGACACCCAGGCCAGATATTTGAGGACGATACCGCCTGCCAGATCTCTGTACATCCAAATTCTTGCTAAAACATACAAAGGACGTAAATAAATTTGTATATAAAAAAAAATGAAAAACAGATTACATTTTATTATGTATAACATTTCATATTTAAATTGAATTTGAACCATTACAGGCTGACTGTTAAAATTAAAGATGGTCGCATAATCATCTTGCTAAGTCAAATTTTGATAAGGGGTAAAAAATGGTAAATGGCTTTTAAATAAATATTTTGTTTCCCATTCTCCTGCAGCCCGATTCACGGAAAAGTTTAAGTGTAAGTTTAGTTCGAAGTTCGAACGAAGTTCGATTCAAACCCTCCGTGAATAGGTACATAGACTGTAGATAGTCGCCGCCTACAATAATTATTATTACCAGCAGCCCTATTCACAAAAGTTTGAATCGAACTTCGTTCGAACTTCGAACTAAACTTAGACTTAAACTTTTCCGTGAATCGGGCTGCTGGTCTGTATAAAATTTATTTATGGTTTTTACTACATAGTCACGAATGCAATTAAATTTTATATATAGTTTATAGCATATAGGTACATTGTGGGTGTGAAAACAAGCTTCTTATTTATATTTTATTATTATGCAAACAATTTATTTATATTTTATTATTATGGTGAAAACAATTTATTTATATTTTATTATGTTGTAAACGATTGAATTATTTAGATTTTAATTAGTTAAATCTGTATGGTAAAATTGTTTGAAAATTGTATACCTACTGGAAATAAAATACGCACTATGTACCAAAAAATTCATTTTGAGATGATCTAATAAAACAGATTTTCCCCCCATATGATGATTTTTGGATCTGTTTTTTTACGCCATTAGATCATGGATATGGACTATGTGCAATTTTTAGACTATTGGCAATGGCTTATAGAACATTTCCTCATCCAATCCAAATCCAAACTCCCTTTAGACCCCACTTAGGGGCATAGGGAGGCAACAAGAGCTCTCCATTGCGCTCGATCTTGCGCAACGGTGATGACCTCCTCCCACACCATGTCCATGTCCCTCAGCTCTGCTTCGAAGGAGCGGAACACAGTGTGAGAGGGTCTTCCTCGTCTTCGGGACCCTGATGGGAGGAAGAACAGCGCTCTCCTCGGCCAACTGTCATTCGGCATCCTTAACACATGTCCCAGCCAAGTCCATCTCCTCCCCACAATGGTGGAGGTGATGGGCTCACGCTGGGTGCGCCGGCGTATAGCGTCGTTCGTGATGCGGTGGTACCATCTTACGCCCAGAATTCTCCTTAGGCACTTCATCTCAAAGGCTGAGACTTTTTGTGCCTGGGCCTTGGTCAGGTGCCAGGACTCACACCCATAAAGGAGAATGGGCAACACACACGCATCAAACAGTTTACATTTCGTCTCGACGCTAAACGCCGACGCTTTCCATATCTTGGTCATGTTGTTGAAGGCGCCACTTGCCATACCGATACGAATCGGGAGCTCAGCCCCGAGGTCACCAGCGGTGGTAATGGTTGCTCCCAGGTACTTAAATTTATCCACCCGGGAGACCTGGTGACCATCGATGGTTATCGGTTGCTGTTTATCGGGGCAGGCATTATTCGCCATGAGCTCCGTCTTACTGGCATTGACTCGAAGGCCGAGGCGTGCTGTTTCGTTGCAGAGTCTTGAAACACTGCGCTGTAATTCCTCCACTGTCGTACTGAACAACGCTAGGTCGTCCGCGTACTCCAGATCGCACAGTTCGCCCATTAGACCATCTCTCTGTGTTATCGGTATACCTCTTGCTCCTTGCATGGACTTTCTCAACAGGAAATCCATGACTATTATAAATATAAAGGGAGCTAGTACGCAGCCCTGTCTGACTCCCGTGGTGATCCTAAAAGCTTCAGTAGGACTACCTGGCGTTTTCACGCTACACTCAGAGTCTTCATACAGGGACTGCACCATTTTAACTATTTTCGGAGGTATACCATACAGAGCAAGTATTTTCCATATTGATGGTCTATGTGGGCTGTCGAAGGCCTTTTCAAAATCTATAAAGCAACAAGCGACTGGAGAGTTAAACTCCTTGCACTGCTGAAAGATGCACCTGGCACAGAAAATTGGGTCCGTGCAGGACCTTCCAGGTACAAAGCCGCATTGTTGCTCTCTCAGGACAGCCATGACAGGCCCCCGAATGCGGTGTAGTAATATCTGAGATAATACCTTACCGGGAACACTCAGTAGAGTAATTCCACGGTAGTTTCCGCATTCAAGGGGGTCCCCCTTTTTAAATATTGCGACGATGGATCCATTCCGCCAATCTTTTGGGCACCTCTCCTCTTCCCACGCCATTTTAAATATATCTAATAGTGGTTGGCCAAGGGTGTCTATGCCTTGTTTGAGGAGCTCTGCGTGAATTCCATCGTCTCCTGGCGCTTTGTTGTTCTTAAGTCTCATCACGGCCAGCACCATCTCACTGTATGTCGGCGGTTCCTCACATATCCCAGTTGCCTGAGGTATATTCAGACCAGCCAACTCCTCCTCAAAGTTGTAAGGTGAGGAGGGCTCGGGACGGTTTAATATTGACTCAAAGTACTCCCTCCATCTCCCTTTAATCAGTTCGGGGGCAGTGACAGTGGCTCCACGAGAGTCTCGTATTGCCGTCACGGGTCTTTTTTGACCCCTGCCCCCGACCTCCCGGGTGATTTCGAAAAGTGTCCTTGAGTCATTTCCGAGTGCAGCAGATTGCGCTCGCCGTATCTGAGAGTCCAGGTGTCTTCTTTTATCTGTTCGTACAGAGTGCTTCACCTTGCGGCTCAGCTCCCTGTACTCAGACACCAAAGCAGCCAGTTTTTGAGGGTCTTTTTCGCTGTCTCTGAGGGTCTTAGCCTTCTGGCGATCTTCGATGAGGCTCCAGGACCCATCGCACATCCATATTGGCCTCTTTTTGCTCTTATAGCCGACAGAAGAACGTGCGGATTCCATAACGGCGTCACGGAAGCTATTCCAAGCTGTCTCAATTGGAACAGCTCCGTGTGAATCCTGCAAGGGGGCAAACCTGGTGCGTAACTCAGCCTCGTACGAATGACGACACTGAGCACTCTCTAACCTGCGTATGTCCAGCGGGCGAGAGGCAGACGGTCCCTGCTGGAAATGGGTAAATCTGAATTTCAACGAACCCACAAGGAGTTCGTGATCAGTATCCATGTCTGCCCCTCGGTAGGTGCGGACATCTCGCAGGTCAGTTCGGTTGCTGGCCCTTACCAGAAGATGGTCAATCTGGTTTTTTGTTCTCCTGTCAGGCGAGGTCCAAGTATATTTATGGATATCCTTGTGGGGGAACAGAGTTCCCCCTATTAAGAGTCCGTGGAGTGTGGCGAAACCAATCAGACGGCTTCCATTATCATTTATCACTCCCATGCCATGCCTACCCATGACGCCTGGTCCATACTGGGGGTCACTGCCAACCTTGGCATTAAAATCCCCCAGTACAATTAAGCGGTGGCGCCTTGGGACATGGGACACAACTGCATCCAGACTGTCATAAAAACAGTCCTTGGCAGCCGCATCCCCATCCTCAGTGGGAGCATAGCATAGGAGGACCGTCAGTGTTTCGCCTGTCATCTTGAAGGACGCACTCATCAGGCGGTCAGAAACAGGTTCCCAACCAAGAAGGCGAGAGAAGGCATATTTACTTAAAAGTAGAGCGACGCCACGCATCCGTGCAGTTCGGTGACCAGAGTGCAGCATGACATAGTTGCCAGCGTCACTCTGCCCCGTCCCTGGGATGCGTGCCTCGCTCAGCCCCAGGATATCCAGTCCATAATCTCCCGCCAACTTGGCAGCAACAAGCTCCCCGCCCGCCCTCAGAGTGCGGACATTCAGGGTCCCGATTTTCAAGCTCTTGTTCCGAGCCGTGGTCAACACAGGGGGGACACTAGCTGCCTGGACCCCCCCCTGGTGGGGCCCAGGCGTCCGAGGCTTAATTTTGTTGCCTTTTCTGACCGCTGGAGTTTAAGGGTGTGAGGTGGTCAACCCCACGACCCCGATCTGATTTTTCGATTACCTGCCTCTTACAGGATGCTCGAAAAACCAGCAAAAAGAACAGAGGTGCTATTCTAAGCCGACAGCCCCACGGCAACATTTCCTCATACTCAACTCATTTTATTAATGTTTGGTACTCATGTAGTGCATATTTTATTACCAGTATACAATTAGTAGGAACTCATTTTAGTAAAATGAAATATAACACATAACTATCTGTTTAAACTTACCAGTTTTATAGCAATCACATTCCAGATATGAATGCATTAAAAACATTACAATATAAATAAAACCTTTAATTAAATCATAACATAATATGTTATGCCTATAGGGCTTGGGAGACAAAAACATGAAAATATTATGCAATACCTATAAGCGAAACAAACAGAAAAATTTCAAACTACTTCGGTTAGTATACTAAAACCCGTGGGAGGTATTGTGTGAGGAATGCCCTCCCTGACCCCTCTGAGTAATCCTTTCAGAGGCTCTTCTAATGAGTTTAATTTAATGGTTACACGACTGTGTAACTTGCAACACAAAACAAGTAAAATTTAAATCCTCATACAATACGAACTTGGGTATGAACAAATACTATGGTTAGTAAACTAGATACTCTCAAACCTCTACTGCAACCAGCCAATTAATCCAATTAGGTATCACTACACAACAACTATTATTTATTTAAACACTACTAGCAAATAAACTCAATCACTAGATGTAACTATTAATCTCTACTTGTTTATTTTAATCCGTCACTACGCGATTACAGTATACCCGACACCACTCTACGCTTATTTCTAAATATAAACCGAAATTACACTTTCACCAATCACTAATTATTTTACAATTACGGATACGCTCGAAATAACACTAAATACGTCAAAACTCTACTCAGGCAACAGATTAGTAGCGTAAGTATATATGCGTGCAGCTACGTGTATTAGCGTGTTATGAGGGCTCGCCTTGCCATACAGCTATTTTTAAGAAAGCTTCCGAGAGGCGGAGTCAGGACCAGGAAGGGGGACAAAATGGAGTCAAAGAATGTTCTTATTGGCGGGGAAGTCAGCGGTGTCGTGTGGGAGTGAGACAGGGTAATTGTTTTTTGTGACCACTACAAAATGTCTACGCGCGAGAAACATATAATAAAATAATATCCTTATAATGAAATAATATTATACATAGTTTAATTTATGAATCTTTCATATACCTAGTAATTAATAAATCTTTTCTTTATACATGATTTTTCATCTTAACTGATAGGTTAGTATTATAATCTAAGTTTTTCATATAATTTAATACATTTCTTAATAGTAATCTTATACTAGATTAAGTAAACCTTCTTATCATTTTATGCTTACTTATCTCTTAAAATTAGTTACACCCTTATTAATATAATTGTACATCGAAATCTTATGTACTAGACATGTTCAATAATTGTCTTAATATTAATTCTTATTCTGATTACTAATATTGGCCATTAATTAATCATATCTTAGATAAATCTTAACCTACATATATACTGCTTCTTAATTAAGACGCGTATCAGTAATTAAGCTAACATGCCTTAATCCATAATACATCTTATAGTCTTATAATCTTCTTACATTTCCTAAACATGAAGTACCTACACATTCATTTAATATGTCTTATTGATAGCTTACTTACTTAATCAAAACATTGTAACATCATATAATGACTACCTACATATTTAATCCATAAATCAATCTACATCTCTATAATACTTATAGCAACTTCAAAACATAAGTAGTAATAATGATCTAATTTATATAATTAATTACTTGCCTACTATTTTCTAAATACTGCTTATGTCCATTTTGTCCAAATTATCTCCACTGTACAAATAATTCATTTCTCATACATCTACACATTATTATTCAGTATTTAAGTCTTGTTTAAACCCTAGTCTATTATAGAACAACAACATACCTACTTCTGTTAATTTACAGTTACAACTACATAGGTACATAATTTAATAATCAAAATACAATACATTCTAAACAATTATATGCACTCAAGAGCTACCCTTATCTACGGTGTTTCGAAGCATCCAAAAAAACCCGTTTCACTAGAATATTGTGAATCCTTAAAATTAAACAAAAGACTATGTTAACTATGTAAAACCCTTATCTACAGTATCCGAGTAAATTAACAAAAGGGCATTGTAATTCATATTGCCTGGTCAAAACCTGGAGCAGGGCCATGTTCAATTCGGTCGCGCCTTCCTTGTCTATACGCAGAACGAGAGTGAATTTACTCTGAGGTATTGCAAAACGCTAAGGTACTGAATTTGTAATTTATCCAACAGTAATGTGACTCTAATATGGATCGCCAACCCACTTCAATTTATTAACCTACTATACATTTTGTATTAAAAAAAATTAACCGCCCATGGCAAGTGCCTTCCGGCATAAGCCCGGGGCACGCCTCTGTTCGTCTTCACCCAAACTAACGGGAATTCTGTTGTTTACCATATCGGTGTTCTGGGATAAGCCCGAGCCTTTGTTTATCTATCAGAACTTTCTAAAAATTTTACAATGCATCCTACCACACTATTTTTCTAAGAACGGATTTTTGGACGCTGTAGGGTGACCACAACAACCGCCCCCTCTCAAACGTTCAAAATTCGTTCTTTTTATGCACTCAAGAAAAAATGTAATATACATAATATGCAAGGGCGCCAATACATTCAAAGTAAAATATAAACAGGAAAACTGTGAATGTATAAGCCAGTTATCCTAATGTTAAAATTTAAAAAAACTTCCACCACCACTAACAATTGATACTCTACTATTTTCTACATATTGTAAGTTACAACACTCTACTTATTAATCCTACCCATAACCTCTTTTTTTTTTTTTTTTTTTTTTTTTAATATGCCTACTATATATATACCTAATTTATATTACTAACATTAACATATATTACTCTTACGACATTACTACCTTAAACTTTATTCCGATAGATAAACAAATCCCAATGTAATCTAATTTTACTTATTTAAGGTCCAGTTTCCTGAACCTCTTCCTGCTGATCAGGGGCCAAATTAATTTCATCTGAATGTACTTTAATAGGTTTTCCTTTACGATCTATCCAGTAAACGTTCCCCCGTCCTACTGGTAATAGAACCGTATAGGGACCGGAGTATTTTGGTGCAAACCCAGCATGAAAACCCGCTACGCGCTTTGAGAGTGGATGTTCTCTCAACATAACCTTCTGTCCAGTGACATAACCAGGGACCTTTCCGTTGGTCTGGGCGTATTTACTTCTATACCGGTCCTGGTTTTGACGAATATTTTTATTTATATCTAATCTATTTGATCTTTCCGGCTTAGTATTTGGGGCTACCGACGACCATTCGCCAGGTCGTTTAATTTCGTAGCCAAATAGAGCTTGGCTTGGAGTCATTCCCGACGCGTCGTTACGTCTTCCCCTAATTGACTCTAAAATTGAGCTTAAGTGCTCATCCCAACGCTTGTGTTCACGCCCTAATAGGTGAACACGGAGCAATTTTTTTAACTCTTGATTTCGGCGTTCTGTTATGTTAGCACGGGGTAGGTAAATCGCTGTGGTCCAATGCTGGCATTGCCACCTATCCATTGCCGAGTTCCAAGACTCGTGACTAAACTGTGGTCCGTTGTCTGAGAGAATAGCCCTAGGATACCCATACCGTGAAAAAATCTCTTTCTCTAACAAACCTATAATCTGTGGTGCTCTCCCCGATCGCATAGGAAATGCTTCTACCCATTTTGTAAACATATCTGTAACTACTAATAAAACCGTATTCCCCTTAGCTGATCTAGGGTATGGGCCCATCAAGTCAATAGCTAAAATCTCAAAAGGATTTTGTGCTACCGATGATCCTAAAGGCGCGCGTGGACGACTTGGTAACGCTCTTGCTTGAGCACAAGTCATACATCTCTTGACAAACCTTTTCGCGTCTCTATTTATGCCTGGCCAGATAAAATATCTCCGAGTCGCTCTAAGCGTTTCCCTTTCACCAGGGTGGCCAGCATGCCTACTGTTATGATAAAAATTTAAAACGTGAGGGATCATAAATTTCGGTACAATCAATTTCGGAACTGAATCTCCGCTAACCTGTCTATATAAGTAACCATCAATTAATTTGTATATCTCCAACCAATGCCTATCACGGGCATTTGTTGGTGGACTGTTGGCAGAAAGTAAGCTTTCCAAATGGTTTATCATTCGAGACAACCGTAGATCGGTGCGTTGCGCGCCACGCACGAGATCTGCCAGTTTTCCAGACTGCTGATCTTCAGCGTCCCGAAGATCCAGACCGTTCCCAATGAGCGTCACCTGAGGTAGACCTCTATCTGCTTTCCAGCCCTCCTGGCTAACATTGGGGTACATTCCCCTATCTAACGAATCAATATCTTCAGTGATATTAGATTCGGCCGGATTCCTCGACAAGAAATCTGGTAACTCATTTTTCCTACCTGGGCAGTGTTCTAACGTAAAATTAAACTCCTGTAATAACAATGCCCACCTAGTTAACTTAGCTCTTTCATCTTTGACCCGTTCTAACCATGTCAACGCTTTGTTATCTGTACGTAGGATGAAATGTGTACCTTCCAAATACTGACGATATTTCTTTATCGCCCAAACAGCCGCGAATGCTTCCTGTTCGTTCGAATGCCAGCGTTTTTCTGCATCAGAAAAACGAGCACTAGCGTAAGAGACAATATCACGACCGCCATCAGGTCGTTCGTGATAGAGAACGGCAGCGACGCCGAACTTGCTGGCATCTGTTTGCAATACGAATTGCCTCTCGAAATCTGGCCTGCATAGGGAGAGTGGCCTACTTATAGCAATTTTAATGCTATCCATTGCATTTTGTGCTGAGGCATTCCATTTGAATGGCCTTTTCGTGCTCAACAAATCAGTTAATGGAGCTGCTATCTCTGCAAAACGATAAAGATACTCGCGCAACCAATTCGATAAGCCGAGGAAGGACCTCAACTTCTTTCTTGAAGTAGGCACTGGGAAGTTTGCAATGGAGATTGCATGTAACTTCTGGGGATGGTTACCACTAGCCGAAACTACGTGACCTAAAAATTCTAATTCTGTGGTACCGATCCTGCACTTATCTGAAGCGCACCGCAGGTTATACTGCTGCAACCGTTCTAAAACTAATCTCAAATGATACATATGTGAAGCCCAATCTTTAGAATAAACGATCACATCATCGAGATAAACAAGGCAAAAATCGCGTAGATATCCAGCCAAGACCTCTTGACTCATTATCCGTTGAAATGTTCCTGGGGAACCTTTCAAACCAAAGGGCATAACTCTAAAATGATAGCAAGCTCCGTCAGGGGTTGGAAAAGCGGTTAAGTGTTTACACTCCTCAGACATTGGGATCTGCCAATATCCTTTCTGTAAATCAAATGACGAGAAATATTTCGCGTTACTTAAATCTTTTAACGTTTCATGAATAATGGGTAAATGTGATGGTTCGTCCTCAGTGACGTCGTTGAGTTTAAGATAATCTACACAAAAGCGATATTCATCCTTCCCTCGCTTGGGGACCATAACTACCGGAAAACTATAACATGATCTACTGCTTTCGATCACGCCATCAGCCAGCATGCCTTCCAGCTGGGCCAAGAGATGCTTCTTTTTCTCATCAGAGAGCCTATACGGAGGTAAACGAATCGGGCGTGCATCTTTCAGCTTAATCTCGTGAGGTTGTAGCGGAGCAGGGCCAGAATATGGAAGAAATACCTCTTTAAAATCATTTAAAATACCTATAAGACTCTCTCGGTGTCCGCGAGGTATATCGGATTGCAACTCTGGCAATTCGACATCACACTTCATTTCTCCACGTACCGGTATCAAATGCGTCGTCACTCTTTCTACTCTACCGAAATGAAGGCAACCCCTATGAAAATCTATAACGCACTTTTGTGACGTCATCCACGGCACTCCGAGAATAACATCATCCCTAAGCTTATCTACGACTAAAAACTCACAAATAACCTCTATACCCTGAACTAAAATATTTGTCTCAAGTCTAGCCGTTACCTCCATGTAAGCACCATGTTCTGCTAAATATAATCTGTCAATATGGGTCTGTTGCTTACGCAAATTTCTAACTAATCGGCTACATACAATATTATACGAAGACGCAGAGTCCACCAAAGCTGTACACTCTATATTATTAAACGACATTCTAATACGCGGGAGTAATGGCGTTCCCGAATCTACAATAGCTACACACTGCGGTTCTTCAAAAAATTCTATCGCATCTAAATCTACATCTGATAACCTTTGTCTATCTCTATCGCGTTGTGGACTCTCTACCTCTTCGGAACTTGAACCCAAAAGTCTAAAATTATCGCGCTCAACATCTTTACCCTTACCTTCACGATGTAACCACGCTTGAACCTCGACTGGCCCATCACTACTTTCGCCCGTATCTTCCCATATTAGCACCTCATCTAACGTTTCATTATTATTTATAGAAATTGGTTTAGAAACTATGTTTCTAGACCTAAGCTTCACATCATTATCAAGGACCTTTGCTACAGGTTGAATAGTCGGTCGTAACTCTGATTCAACCTCCCTATGTTCTAATCCGTTTTCTAGTGATTGCCCTGAGACGGCTTTGATCCGGCGTTCCGTCCAGGGCCTTGAGCGTTTAAATTAGCGTTCTGGTTTCCGTTTTGCCTACCCCTGTTTTGATTCCAATTGTTTCTATTCTGTCCTTGCCCATTTCTATTCCAGTTATTATTATTCCTTGCCTGATTATTATTAAAATTATTATTATCCTGTCTGTTATCAAAGTTATTACTTTCCTGCCTATTATTATTCCTTGTATTTCTGTTCCTATCCTGATTATTAGATCCATTGTTATTTCTACTGTCCATTCTAAAGCTATTTCTATTTTGATTACCCCTATTTTCAAAATTATTCGACCGATTGAAATTATTATTATTAGCGTTTCTAAAGCTACCTGACTGATAATTATTATGCCCTTGCCTACCTGACTGGAAATTACCCCTGTTATTATTTCCCTACCTATGGAACTGTCCGTCGCTATTCCTGTTATTAAAACTCCTATCGTTCCTATTCCTAGTCAATGGACAATTCCTTTGTACGTGCTGCCCGTTGCAGTTATAACACGAAATGCTAGAAGTTCGCCTTTGAGGCTGATGTGAAGTTTGTGCCGGTTCAATATTTACTACTGGGTATACCAGTTCCGTCGGAAAATCAATCTCGGAGACTATATTCTCCAAACTGTCGAACGTGACGTCCTCCTTAGTGAATTCCCTGCGTAAAGTATTTGTATACCGCGGTAACATAAGATTAAGTAGGTGAAAAGCAAACTCAGCCGAATACGTAACACCATTTCCATACACACGGTCGTAGACTTTCGTTTTCCTACTTAAGAATGAGGAACCCGACTCATTCTCTTGTTGTTTGTGGGAGAGTAAATGACCAGTCAATGCCAGTCTGTTATTGTCAATACCATAGCGTTGCAACAACAGAGAGCTGAAAGCCGACCATCTAATCAACCCATTTCCGCGACTAGACCACCAAATTTTAACGTCCCCGCGCAGCTTCAGAGAAGCCAATCTGACTTTCTCTGAGTCCCTTATATTGCGCAAAGCGAAATATTCTTCGCAATCGTCAATGAATGCTTTAGGGCATTCCTGAGGTAAGCCGCTAAAGAAGAAGTTTTCGTTGAGAACTTCATCTCGTACATACACAATTTGTGGCCTTGTATCGAAAATCCTGTCCCTCGTTTCTAATGTGTCAGCTGGTGGCACATTATGGTCATCATCGTCATGTGACGAAATGGGTGGCGTTTCGTCCACGCCTAACGAACGTGCCGATGTAGCCCCATTTCTCGTGACCACCGCGAAAATAAAAAGTTTGCAAACGCGTAGCAACAACTCGAACCAATTGAAAATAATCATTTTACTTGTCGATGTAAAATAGGATTTAAACTAATGCAATTGACGGATAGAAAGAAAAATCTAATTGGATTCTAGTATAAACCGCGTGGTCTTCACGTGTTCAAATATTCGAAATTTCTACAAAAATCACTATAAAAATAATAAAAATTGAAGACTCGTCTCAGGGTGGATTCGTCAATGCTTAATATATAACTAAACACACGTTGGCGCCAAGTTGTTATGCCTATAGGGCTTGGGAGACAAAAACATGAAAATATTATGCAATACCTATAAGCGAAACAAACAGAAAAATTTCAAACTACTTCGGTTAGTATACTAAAACCCGTGGGAGGTATTGTGTGAGGAATGCCCTCCCTGACCCCTCTGAGTAATCCTTTCAGAGGCTCTTCTAATGAGTTTAATTTAATGGTTACACGACTGTGTAACTTGCAACACAAAACAAGTAAAATTTAAATCCTCATACAATACGAACTTGGGTATGAACAAATACTATGGTTAGTAAACTAGATACTCTCAAACCTCTACTGCAACCAGCCAATTAATCCAATTAGGTATCACTACACAACAACTATTATTTATTTAAACACTACTAGCAAATAAACTCAATCACTAGATGTAACTATTAATCTCTACTTGTTTATTTTAATCCGTCACTACGCGATTACAGTATACCCGACACCACTCTACGCTTATTTCTAAATATAAACCGAAATTACACTTTCACCAATCACTAATTATTTTACAATTACGGATACGCTCGAAATAACACTAAATACGTCAAAACTCTACTCAGGCAACAGATTAGTAGCGTAAGTATATATGCGTGCAGCTACGTGTATTAGCGTGTTATGAGGGCTCGCCTTGCCATACAGCTATTTTTAAGAAAGCTTCCGAGAGGCGGAGTCAGGACCAGGAAGGGGGACAAAATGGAGTCAAAGAATGTTCTTATTGGCGGGGAAGTCAGCGGTGTCGTGTGGGAGTGAGACAGGGTAATTGTTTTTTGTGACCACTACAAAATGTCTACGCGCGAGAAACATATAATAAAATAATATCCTTATAATGAAATAATATTATACATAGTTTAATTTATGAATCTTTCATATACCTAGTAATTAATAAATCTTTTCTTTATACATGATTTTTCATCTTAACTGATAGGTTAGTATTATAATCTAAGTTTTTCATATAATTTAATACATTTCTTAATAGTAATCTTATACTAGATTAAGTAAACCTTCTTATCATTTTATGCTTACTTATCTCTTAAAATTAGTTACACCCTTATTAATATAATTGTACATCGAAATCTTATGTACTAGACATGTTCAATAATTGTCTTAATATTAATTCTTATTCTGATTACTAATATTGGCCATTAATTAATCATATCTTAGATAAATCTTAACCTACATATATACTGCTTCTTAATTAAGACGCGTATCAGTAATTAAGCTAACATGCCTTAATCCATAATACATCTTATAGTCTTATAATCTTCTTACATTTCCTAAACATGAAGTACCTACACATTCATTTAATATGTCTTATTGATAGCTTACTTACTTAATCAAAACATTGTAACATCATATAATGACTACCTACATATTTAATCCATAAATCAATCTACATCTCTATAATACTTATAGCAACTTCAAAACATAAGTAGTAATAATGATCTAATTTATATAATTAATTACTTGCCTACTATTTTCTAAATACTGCTTATGTCCATTTTGTCCAAATTATCTCCACTGTACAAATAATTCATTTCTCATACATCTACACATTATTATTCAGTATTTAAGTCTTGTTTAAACCCTAGTCTATTATAGAACAACAACATACCTACTTCTGTTAATTTACAGTTACAACTACATAGGTACATAATTTAATAATCAAAATACAATACATTCTAAACAATTATATGCACTCAAGAGCTACCCTTATCTACGGTGTTTCGAAGCATCCAAAAAAACCCGTTTCACTAGAATATTGTGAATCCTTAAAATTAAACAAAAGACTATGTTAACTATGTAAAACCCTTATCTACAGTATCCGAGTAAATTAACAAAAGGGCATTGTAATTCATATTGCCTGGTCAAAACCTGGAGCAGGGCCATGTTCAATTCGGTCGCGCCTTCCTTGTCTATACGCAGAACGAGAGTGAATTTACTCTGAGGTATTGCAAAACGCTAAGGTACTGAATTTGTAATTTATCCAACAGTAATGTGACTCTAATATGGATCGCCAACCCACTTCAATTTATTAACCTACTATACATTTTGTATTAAAAAAAATTAACCGCCCATGGCAAGTGCCTTCCGGCATAAGCCCGGGGCACGCCTCTGTTCGTCTTCACCCAAACTAACGGGAATTCTGTTGTTTACCATATCGGTGTTCTGGGATAAGCCCGAGCCTTTGTTTATCTATCAGAACTTTCTAAAATTTTTACAATGCATCCTACCACACTATTTTTCTAAGAACGGATTTTTGGACGCTGTAGGGTGACCACAACAACCGCCCCCTCTCAAACGTTCAAAATTCGTTCTTTTTATGCACTCAAGAAAAAATGTAATATACATAATATGCAAGGGCGCCAATACATTCAAAGTAAAATATAAACAGGAAAACTGTGAATGTATAAGCCAGTTATCCTAATGTTAAAATTTAAAAAAACTTCCACCACCACTAACAATTGATACTCTACTATTTTCTACATATTGTAAGTTACAACACTCTACTTATTAATCCTACCCATAACCTCTTTTTTTTTTTTTTTTTTTTTTTTTAATATGCCTACTATATATATACCTAATTTATATTACTAACATTAACATATATTACTCTTACGACATTACTACCTTAAACTTTATTCCGATAGATAAACAAATCCCAATGTAATCTAATTTTACTTATTTAAGGTCCAGTTTCCTGAACCTCTTCCTGCTGATCAGGGGCCAAATTAATTTCATCTGAATGTACTTTAATAGGTTTTCCTTTACGATCTATCCAGTAAACGTTCCCCCGTCCTACTGGTAATAGAACCGTATAGGGACCGGAGTATTTTGGTGCAAACCCAGCATGAAAACCCGCTACGCGCTTTGAGAGTGGATGTTCTCTCAACATAACCTTCTGTCCAGTGACATAACCAGGGACCTTTCCGTTGGTCTGGGCGTATTTACTTCTATACCGGTCCTGGTTTTGACGAATATTTTTATTTATATCTAATCTATTTGATCTTTCCGGCTTAGTATTTGGGGCTACCGACGACCATTCGCCAGGTCGTTTAATTTCGTAGCCAAATAGAGCTTGGCTTGGAGTCATTCCCGACGCGTCGTTACGTCTTCCCCTAATTGACTCTAAAATTGAGCTTAAGTGCTCATCCCAACGCTTGTGTTCACGCCCTAATAGGTGAACACGGAGCAATTTTTTTAACTCTTGATTTCGGCGTTCTGTTATGTTAGCACGGGGTAGGTAAATCGCTGTGGTCCAATGCTGGCATTGCCACCTATCCATTGCCGAGTTCCAAGACTCGTGACTAAACTGTGGTCCGTTGTCTGAGAGAATAGCCCTAGGATACCCATACCGTGAAAAAATCTCTTTCTCTAACAAACCTATAATCTGTGGTGCTCTCCCCGATCGCATAGGAAATGCTTCTACCCATTTTGTAAACATATCTGTAACTACTAATAAAACCGTATTCCCCTTAGCTGATCTAGGGTATGGGCCCATCAAGTCAATAGCTAAAATCTCAAAAGGATTTTGTGCTACCGATGATCCTAAAGGCGCGCGTGGACGACTTGGTAACGCTCTTGCTTGAGCACAAGTCATACATCTCTTGACAAACCTTTTCGCGTCTCTATTTATGCCTGGCCAGATAAAATATCTCCGAGTCGCTCTAAGCGTTTCCCTTTCACCAGGGTGGCCAGCATGCCTACTGTTATGATAAAAATTTAAAACGTGAGGGATCATAAATTTCGGTACAATCAATTTCGGAACTGAATCTCCGCTAACCTGTCTATATAAGTAACCATCAATTAATTTGTATATCTCCAACCAATGCCTATCACGGGCATTTGTTGGTGGACTGTTGGCAGAAAGTAAGCTTTCCAAATGGTTTATCATTCGAGACAACCGTAGATCGGTGCGTTGCGCGCCACGCACGAGATCTGCCAGTTTTCCAGACTGCTGATCTTCAGCGTCCCGAAGATCCAGACCGTTCCCAATGAGCGTCACCTGAGGTAGACCTCTATCTGCTTTCCAGCCCTCCTGGCTAACATTGGGGTACATTCCCCTATCTAACGAATCAATATCTTCAGTGATATTAGATTCGGCCGGATTCCTCGACAAGAAATCTGGTAACTCATTTTTCCTACCTGGGCAGTGTTCTAACGTAAAATTAAACTCCTGTAATAACAATGCCCACCTAGTTAACTTAGCTCTTTCATCTTTGACCCGTTCTAACCATGTCAACGCTTTGTTATCTGTACGTAGGATGAAATGTGTACCTTCCAAATACTGACGATATTTCTTTATCGCCCAAACAGCCGCGAATGCTTCCTGTTCGTTCGAATGCCAGCGTTTTTCTGCATCAGAAAAACGAGCACTAGCGTAAGAGACAATATCACGACCGCCATCAGGTCGTTCGTGATAGAGAACGGCAGCGACGCCGAACTTGCTGGCATCTGTTTGCAATACGAATTGCCTCTCGAAATCTGGCCTGCATAGGGAGAGTGGCCTACTTATAGCAATTTTAATGCTATCCATTGCATTTTGTGCTGAGGCATTCCATTTGAATGGCCTTTTCGTGCTCAACAAATCAGTTAATGGAGCTGCTATCTCTGCAAAACGATAAAGATACTCGCGCAACCAATTCGATAAGCCGAGGAAGGACCTCAACTTCTTTCTTGAAGTAGGCACTGGGAAGTTTGCAATGGAGATTGCATGTAACTTCTGGGGATGGTTACCACTAGCCGAAACTACGTGACCTAAAAATTCTAATTCTGTGGTACCGATCCTGCACTTATCTGAAGCGCACCGCAGGTTATACTGCTGCAACCGTTCTAAAACTAATCTCAAATGATACATATGTGAAGCCCAATCTTTAGAATAAACGATCACATCATCGAGATAAACAAGGCAAAAATCGCGTAGATATCCAGCCAAGACCTCTTGACTCATTATCCGTTGAAATGTTCCTGGGGAACCTTTCAAACCAAAGGGCATAACTCTAAAATGATAGCAAGCTCCGTCAGGGGTTGGAAAAGCGGTTAAGTGTTTACACTCCTCAGACATTGGGATCTGCCAATATCCTTTCTGTAAATCAAATGACGAGAAATATTTCGCGTTACTTAAATCTTTTAACGTTTCATGAATAATGGGTAAATGTGATGGTTCGTCCTCAGTGACGTCGTTGAGTTTAAGATAATCTACACAAAAGCGATATTCATCCTTCCCTCGCTTGGGGACCATAACTACCGGAAAACTATAACATGATCTACTGCTTTCGATCACGCCATCAGCCAGCATGCCTTCCAGCTGGGCCAAGAGATGCTTCTTTTTCTCATCAGAGAGCCTATACGGAGGTAAACGAATCGGGCGTGCATCTTTCAGCTTAATCTCGTGAGGTTGTAGCGGAGCAGGGCCAGAATATGGAAGAAATACCTCTTTAAAATCATTTAAAATACCTATAAGACTCTCTCGGTGTCCGCGAGGTATATCGGATTGCAACTCTGGCAATTCGACATCACACTTCATTTCTCCACGTACCGGTATCAAATGCGTCGTCACTCTTTCTACTCTACCGAAATGAAGGCAACCCCTATGAAAATCTATAACGCACTTTTGTGACGTCATCCACGGCACTCCGAGAATAACATCATCCCTAAGCTTATCTACGACTAAAAACTCACAAATAACCTCTATACCCTGAACTAAAATATTTGTCTCAAGTCTAGCCGTTACCTCCATGTAAGCACCATGTTCTGCTAAATATAATCTGTCAATATGGGTCTGTTGCTTACGCAAATTTCTAACTAATCGGCTACATACAATATTATACGAAGACGCAGAGTCCACCAAAGCTGTACACTCTATATTATTAAACGACATTCTAATACGCGGGAGTAATGGCGTTCCCGAATCTACAATAGCTACACACTGCGGTTCTTCAAAAAATTCTATCGCATCTAAATCTACATCTGATAACCTTTGTCTATCTCTATCGCGTTGTGGACTCTCTACCTCTTCGGAACTTGAACCCAAAAGTCTAAAATTATCGCGCTCAACATCTTTACCCTTACCTTCACGATGTAACCACGCTTGAACCTCGACTGGCCCATCACTACTTTCGCCCGTATCTTCCCATATTAGCACCTCATCTAACGTTTCATTATTATTTATAGAAATTGGTTTAGAAACTATGTTTCTAGACCTAAGCTTCACATCATTATCAAGGACCTTTGCTACAGGTTGAATAGTCGGTCGTAACTCTGATTCAACCTCCCTATGTTCTAATCCGTTTTCTAGTGATTGCCCTGAGACGGCTTTGATCCGGCGTTCCGTCCAGGGCCTTGAGCGTTTAAATTAGCGTTCTGGTTTCCGTTTTGCCTACCCCTGTTTTGATTCCAATTGTTTCTATTCTGTCCTTGCCCATTTCTATTCCAGTTATTATTATTCCTTGCCTGATTATTATTAAAATTATTATTATCCTGTCTGTTATCAAAGTTATTACTTTCCTGCCTATTATTATTCCTTGTATTTCTGTTCCTATCCTGATTATTAGATCCATTGTTATTTCTACTGTCCATTCTAAAGCTATTTCTATTTTGATTACCCCTATTTTCAAAATTATTCGACCGATTGAAATTATTATTATTAGCGTTTCTAAAGCTACCTGACTGATAATTATTATGCCCTTGCCTACCTGACTGGAAATTACCCCTGTTATTATTTCCCTACCTATGGAACTGTCCGTCGCTATTCCTGTTATTAAAACTCCTATCGTTCCTATTCCTAGTCAATGGACAATTCCTTTGTACGTGCTGCCCGTTGCAGTTATAACACGAAATGCTAGAAGTTCGCCTTTGAGGCTGATGTGAAGTTTGTGCCGGTTCAATATTTACTACTGGGTATACCAGTTCCGTCGGAAAATCAATCTCGGAGACTATATTCTCCAAACTGTCGAACGTGACGTCCTCCTTAGTGAATTCCCTGCGTAAAGTATTTGTATACCGCGGTAACATAAGATTAAGTAGGTGAAAAGCAAACTCAGCCGAATACGTAACACCATTTCCATACACACGGTCGTAGACTTTCGTTTTCCTACTTAAGAATGAGGAACCCGACTCATTCTCTTGTTGTTTGTGGGAGAGTAAATGACCAGTCAATGCCAGTCTGTTATTGTCAATACCATAGCGTTGCAACAACAGAGAGCTGAAAGCCGACCATCTAATCAACCCATTTCCGCGACTAGACCACCAAATTTTAACGTCCCCGCGCAGCTTCAGAGAAGCCAATCTGACTTTCTCTGAGTCCCTTATATTGCGCAAAGCGAAATATTCTTCGCAATCGTCAATGAATGCTTTAGGGCATTCCTGAGGTAAGCCGCTAAAGAAGAAGTTTTCGTTGAGAACTTCATCTCGTACATACACAATTTGTGGCCTTGTATCGAAAATCCTGTCCCTCGTTTCTAATGTGTCAGCTGGTGGCACATTATGGTCATCATCGTCATGTGACGAAATGGGTGGCGTTTCGTCCACGCCTAACGAACGTGCCGATGTAGCCCCATTTCTCGTGACCACCGCGAAAATAAAAAGTTTGCAAACGCGTAGCAACAACTCGAACCAATTGAAAATAATCATTTTACTTGTCGATGTAAAATAGGATTTAAACTAATGCAATTGACGGATAGAAAGAAAAATCTAATTGGATTCTAGTATAAACCGCGTGGTCTTCACGTGTTCAAATATTCGAAATTTCTACAAAAATCACTATAAAAATAATAAAAATTGAAGACTCGTCTCAGGGTGGATTCGTCAATGCTTAATATATAACTAAACACACGTTGGCGCCAAGTTGTTATGCCTATAGGGCTTGGGAGACAAAAACATGAAAATATTATGCAATACCTATAAGCGAAACAAACAGAAAAATTTCAAACTACTTCGGTTAGTATACTAAAACCCGTGGGAGGTATTGTGTGAGGAATGCCCTCCCTGACCCCTCTGAGTAATCCTTTCAGAGGCTCTTCTAATGAGTTTAATTTAATGGTTACACGACTGTGTAACTTGCAACACAAAACAAGTAAAATTTAAATCCTCATACAATACGAACTTGGGTATGAACAAATACTATGGTTAGTAAACTAGATACTCTCAAACCTCTACTGCAACCAGCCAATTAATCCAATTAGGTATCACTACACAACAACTATTATTTATTTAAACACTACTAGCAAATAAACTCAATCACTAGATGTAACTATTAATCTCTACTTGTTTATTTTAATCCGTCACTACGCGATTACAGTATACCCGACACCACTCTACGCTTATTTCTAAATATAAACCGAAATTACACTTTCACCAATCACTAATTATTTTACAATTACGGATACGCTCGAAATAACACTAAATACGTCAAAACTCTACTCAGGCAACAGATTAGTAGCGTAAGTATATATGCGTGCAGCTACGTGTATTAGCGTGTTATGAGGGCTCGCCTTGCCATACAGCTATTTTTAAGAAAGCTTCCGAGAGGCGGAGTCAGGACCAGGAAGGGGGACAAAATGGAGTCAAAGAATGTTCTTATTGGCGGGGAAGTCAGCGGTGTCGTGTGGGAGTGAGACAGGGTAATTGTTTTTTGTGACCACTACAAAATGTCTACGCGCGAGAAACATATAATAAAATAATATCCTTATAATGAAATAATATTATACATAGTTTAATTTATGAATCTTTCATATACCTAGTAATTAATAAATCTTTTCTTTATACATGATTTTTCATCTTAACTGATAGGTTAGTATTATAATCTAAGTTTTTCATATAATTTAATACATTTCTTAATAGTAATCTTATACTAGATTAAGTAAACCTTCTTATCATTTTATGCTTACTTATCTCTTAAAATTAGTTACACCCTTATTAATATAATTGTACATCGAAATCTTATGTACTAGACATGTTCAATAATTGTCTTAATATTAATTCTTATTCTGATTACTAATATTGGCCATTAATTAATCATATCTTAGATAAATCTTAACCTACATATATACTGCTTCTTAATTAAGACGCGTATCAGTAATTAAGCTAACATGCCTTAATCCATAATACATCTTATAGTCTTATAATCTTCTTACATTTCCTAAACATGAAGTACCTACACATTCATTTAATATGTCTTATTGATAGCTTACTTACTTAATCAAAACATTGTAACATCATATAATGACTACCTACATATTTAATCCATAAATCAATCTACATCTCTATAATACTTATAGCAACTTCAAAACATAAGTAGTAATAATGATCTAATTTATATAATTAATTACTTGCCTACTATTTTCTAAATACTGCTTATGTCCATTTTGTCCAAATTATCTCCACTGTACAAATAATTCATTTCTCATACATCTACACATTATTATTCAGTATTTAAGTCTTGTTTAAACCCTAGTCTATTATAGAACAACAACATACCTACTTCTGTTAATTTACAGTTACAACTACATAGGTACATAATTTAATAATCAAAATACAATACATTCTAAACAATTATATGCACTCAAGAGCTACCCTTATCTACGGTGTTTCGAAGCATCCAAAAAAACCCGTTTCACTAGAATATTGTGAATCCTTAAAATTAAACAAAAGACTATGTTAACTATGTAAAACCCTTATCTACAGTATCCGAGTAAATTAACAAAAGGGCATTGTAATTCATATTGCCTGGTCAAAACCTGGAGCAGGGCCATGTTCAATTCGGTCGCGCCTTCCTTGTCTATACGCAGAACGAGAGTGAATTTACTCTGAGGTATTGCAAAACGCTAAGGTACTGAATTTGTAATTTATCCAACAGTAATGTGACTCTAATATGGATCGCCAACCCACTTCAATTTATTAACCTACTATACATTTTGTATTAAAAAAAATTAACCGCCCATGGCAAGTGCCTTCCGGCATAAGCCCGGGGCACGCCTCTGTTCGTCTTCACCCAAACTAACGGGAATTCTGTTGTTTACCATATCGGTGTTCTGGGATAAGCCCGAGCCTTTGTTTATCTATCAGAACTTTCTAAAATTTTTACAATGCATCCTACCACACTATTTTTCTAAGAACGGATTTTTGGACGCTGTAGGGTGACCACAACAACCGCCCCCTCTCAAACGTTCAAAATTCGTTCTTTTTATGCACTCAAGAAAAAATGTAATATACATAATATGCAAGGGCGCCAATACATTCAAAGTAAAATATAAACAGGAAAACTGTGAATGTATAAGCCAGTTATCCTAATGTTAAAATTTAAAAAAACTTCCACCACCACTAACAATTGATACTCTACTATTTTCTACATATTGTAAGTTACAACACTCTACTTATTAATCCTACCCATAACCTCTTTTTTTTTTTTTTTTTTTTTTTTTAATATGCCTACTATATATATACCTAATTTATATTACTAACATTAACATATATTACTCTTACGACATTACTACCTTAAACTTTATTCCGATAGATAAACAAATCCCAATGTAATCTAATTTTACTTATTTAAGGTCCAGTTTCCTGAACCTCTTCCTGCTGATCAGGGGCCAAATTAATTTCATCTGAATGTACTTTAATAGGTTTTCCTTTACGATCTATCCAGTAAACGTTCCCCCGTCCTACTGGTAATAGAACCGTATAGGGACCGGAGTATTTTGGTGCAAACCCAGCATGAAAACCCGCTACGCGCTTTGAGAGTGGATGTTCTCTCAACATAACCTTCTGTCCAGTGACATAACCAGGGACCTTTCCGTTGGTCTGGGCGTATTTACTTCTATACCGGTCCTGGTTTTGACGAATATTTTTATTTATATCTAATCTATTTGATCTTTCCGGCTTAGTATTTGGGGCTACCGACGACCATTCGCCAGGTCGTTTAATTTCGTAGCCAAATAGAGCTTGGCTTGGAGTCATTCCCGACGCGTCGTTACGTCTTCCCCTAATTGACTCTAAAATTGAGCTTAAGTGCTCATCCCAACGCTTGTGTTCACGCCCTAATAGGTGAACACGGAGCAATTTTTTTAACTCTTGATTTCGGCGTTCTGTTATGTTAGCACGGGGTAGGTAAATCGCTGTGGTCCAATGCTGGCATTGCCACCTATCCATTGCCGAGTTCCAAGACTCGTGACTAAACTGTGGTCCGTTGTCTGAGAGAATAGCCCTAGGATACCCATACCGTGAAAAAATCTCTTTCTCTAACAAACCTATAATCTGTGGTGCTCTCCCCGATCGCATAGGAAATGCTTCTACCCATTTTGTAAACATATCTGTAACTACTAATAAAACCGTATTCCCCTTAGCTGATCTAGGGTATGGGCCCATCAAGTCAATAGCTAAAATCTCAAAAGGATTTTGTGCTACCGATGATCCTAAAGGCGCGCGTGGACGACTTGGTAACGCTCTTGCTTGAGCACAAGTCATACATCTCTTGACAAACCTTTTCGCGTCTCTATTTATGATATTTCCACTCAATGTTATCATGGTACAGTTTGGACATCATACCAAAAAAGACATACCTCGGTAGCCTAGTTGTTTAATGAGCCAAATTCATTATCAAGCTGTGACAGGTTCGATTCCTGGTCAGGTTAGAACCGGTTGAATAGAAAATATTCCCTCAGAAAATAGATTCCGCCGGCTATATTGCCTGACCTTTTTATATAAAAAGTGTTAATTAATGTACCTATTACTTCATTTGAATCACACTTTTATGTTTTCAGTAGGTATAGCCATATGAATCTAATACCTAATGCAGATTATACCAGTCAAGTCTTAATTGCAACAGGATGCCAGCACTGAATAGTAATTATAAGTGTGAAAACACAAGTAAAATTTTAGCTCGAGTGGGAAATGAACCCGGGACCTCTTTTTCAGAAGTTAGTCCACTTGTAATTAGGTTATCTGGGTCGTTTAATAAATGGAGTTGGCTTAACTATGAATTTATCAACTACACAATAAAATGCAATGCAATCATAGAAAATGCTCACTGAAACATACCATTATTACACAATATAAGATTGTGGTTGGATGTTAGAGATTGCTACGGCTATAATCCCGCCATTGCCACTTGTCTATACACTATTTTTTGTACACTATTTTTAATATGCATAAAGTATAAAATAAATAAATATAATGCAATGCAATCATAGAAAATGTTCACTGAAACATACCATTATTACACAATATAATGCAATGCAATCATAGAAAATGCTCACTGAAACATACCATTATTACACAATATAATGCAATGCAATCATAGAAAATGCTCACTGAAACATACCATTATTACACAATATAATGCAATGCAATCATAGAAAATGCTCACTGAAACATACCATTATTACACAATATAATGCAATGCAATCATAGAAAATGCTCACTGAAACATACCATTATTACACATTGATATTCCTCTGTCCATGAGGAAACTCAAAATTGCCATAATGATGCCTAGTAGTGCCAAAAACACCCAGTCTTCGCCGAGTTTTGCAAATGTGTTCCGCCATATGAAACCTAAAAACGAAAAAATCAGATGGAAATTTTTGAGGACAACTAGAGCAACCAACTTTATAGATAGCGACTGCTGTCATGTAGTTGACGCCAGGATAGGAATATATCCATTTTTGTTGATGTCTCTATTGCCTATTGGCTTGCATGGTTGGTACACAACATTCTAAGTATGACTAGAATCTTGTGACCATTTTTAAGGACAATATGGTTACAAATATTTACAACTAATGATTTTAATAATTCACTAATGGTTTTCAAAATATCCGAGAAAAAAAAAAGATGAAGAATGCGCTTGGCAATTAAAGCTTTTCACTGCGCAGGTCAGTCACAAAAATAAATTAACCGTGAATACTCTTGTCAAACTTGATATAGATATTTTGCTAACCTACAACTTTAGCAAATTTTCCTCTTCGTTTGTTGCTAAGTTCTTTCTCTCTTAGTTTATCATCCCTTTTTCTTCGCCGTTCTAGCCTCTTTAGTCTTCGTGCTTCACTTTTGGCCGCTGCTGAGAGGTCGCGTGTGTAGCGACCATACATCTGAAAGACAAAAAGAATTATCGATCAAGAAAAACATATTAATAATCAATGCATAGCAAAACTTTTAAGAGAAGTTAACAAATAATATGTGTCGTATTTTTTTTTCGTGTATTTGTTATTATGTATTAAATAACTGTCTGTTTGCGAAAATTTGAAAAAAAATATTAAAATATGACTAAAGCTATACAAGGTAAGTACAAAATAATTCTTCTTTCAGCTCTCGATACATCGATTGGTCTGCCTCGAGTATCAATCTTCTCCATGCCTCCCTGTCATCAGCCAGCCTCTTAATCATTTCTTCTTATTCTTGTAAAAAAAGCAGACCTGGATGCCGCATATTGTGACCCATCCTAGTTTATATTTGGTGCGCAACTCTTTTCAGTAGTTGTCTTTTATTTCTCCAACCCTGCTTACTATAGGGAACACTATATGCTCAGAACGTGATCAAATCTAACTTTACACCTCACTGTATACGGAGGCAACAAGAGCTCTCTATTGCGCTCGATTTTCCGCAATGTTTATCACCTCCTCCCACACCATATCCAGATCCCTCAGCTCTACCTTGAAGGAACGGAACACGGTATTGTAAGGTGTCTATGTTTAATAAATATGTCTATTGTCTATGTGTAATAAATCATAGGCATTGCGCAAGATCGAGCGCAATGGAGAGCTCTTGTTGCCTCCCTTTGTTCCTAAATGGAGTTCAAAGGGAGTTTTGATTTGATAGATTGTAATAAATCTATGGACACTTCCTGTCATTGTGTCGTAGTGCAGCTTGTTGAATAAACTGTGTCTTGTACAAAATATTAAAATCCTTAATTCTGATGACCCATCTAAACATAACATGTATAGGAGGATCTTTCTAGTCTTCGAGACTCTGATGGGAGCAAGAATAGCGCTTTCCTGGCGGCCAACTGTCATAAGGCATCCTTAACACATGTCCCAGCCAAGTCCATCTCCTCTTCATAATGGTAAAAACGGAGGCATTAAAGTGTGCTCTTATATTGCGCGTAACATTTCTTTGAAACCCAGATCTAGACATTCTTAGAACGTTGAGAAAATGTTCTGTCTTCAATCTAGACATACTTAGAACGTTGAGAAAATGTTCTGTCTTCAATATCCGGCTATAGTATCCTCGGAATGAACTGGCAGCCGGGGCCAAAAAAATTAGGGATCCTAATCACTTTTCAATGGATGTAAACAATACCAGTCTATAATGCCTTTTGTATTGGTTTTATTACAAAGACTGCCAGTTCATTTCGGGGAAGCATCAACTAGCCTGAAGAAAAAGACGGATCGTCTTCAATAATAGTTGGTTTGCGTAATTTATGTATGTCTTATATGTTTGTCGCATCTCATGTGAGTTTATACAAAATATTTTGGCAAATTACGAAATAATAAAATGTAATGAAATTTCAGGAAACACCCAATACATTCAGACTGTTCAACGAAATATAGTTTTTTTTTTTTTTTTTAATAATAATAAATAAATTTTATTTAATACAAAATATAAACAATACAATTATAAAAATGCTGCTAATTTGCTGAACAACATGACCACTGCCCCTCTAATATTTACTACACTACATTAAACTTAATAATAAAAAAATAAACAAAACTTAGAAAACTAGAAATAAATTCATAAAATTAATCCACAGACCTTTCCGAAGAGTTGGCGCTCAAAAACCTTTACTCAAACATACTAAAAGATTTAATACAGCTTCTAAAGCAGACCAGCTCAACAGAGATTACGCAGGCCCTGGTCAATAAAGAAGCTAAACATTGAACAGATAATTGTATTTGTATTGCCCGGGGCGCTCACTACCTTGCTGGACTATAAGAATTAACTATTCGGTTAAATTGTGATATTTGAACAACTTAGCTCAGGTTAAATAATCCGTTAGATGAACAAAAGATGCTTACAACACAGTAGGCACCCCTACTGGACACCAAATCGGTTGCGCTACGCCTCATTTTATGTAGGTCTGTCTCTGGTCAAACCACATTTTTAGGTTGCGCTACGCCCCATTGTACGTCTACGTCTCTGGTCAAATCACATTTATAGGTTGCGCTACGCCCCATTGTAGGTCTACGTCTCTGGTCAAATCACATTTATAGGTTGCGCTACGCCCCATTGTAGGTCTACGTCTCTGGTCAAATCACATTTATAGGTTGCGCTACGCCCCATTGTAGGTCTACGTCTCTGGTCAAATCACATTTATAGGTTGCGCTACGCCCCATTGTAGGTCTACGTCTCTGGTCAAATCACATTTATAGGTTGCGCTACGACCCATTGTAGGTCTACGTCTCTGGTCAAATCACATTTATAGGTTGCGCTACGCCCCATTGTAGGTCTACGTCTCTGGTCAAATCACATTTATAGGTTGCGCTACGACCCATTGTAGGTCTACGTCTCTGGTCAAACCACATTTATAGGTTGCGCTACGCCCCATTGTAGGTCTACGTCTCTGGTCAAATCACATTTATAGGTTGCGCTACGCCCCATTGTAGGTCTACGTCTCTGGTCAAATCACATTTATAGGTTGCGCTACGCCCCATTGTAGGTCTACGTCTCTGGTCAAACCACATTTATAGGTTGCGCTACGCCCCATTGTAGGTCTACGTCTCTGGTCAAATCACATTTATCGGTTGCGCTACGCCCCATTGTAGGTCTACGTCTCTGGTCAAATCACATTTATCGGTTGCGCTACGCCCCATTGTAGGTCTACGTCTCTGGTCAAATCACATTTATAGGTTGCGCTACGCCCCATTGTAGGTCTACGTCTCTGGTCAAATCACATTTATAGGTTGCGCTACGCCCCATTGTAGGTCTACGTCTCTGGTCAAACCACATTTATAGGTTGCGCTACGCCCCATTGTAGGTCTACGTCTCTGGTCAAATCACATTTATCGGTTGCGCTACGCCCCATTGTAGGTCTACGTCTCTGGTCAAATCACATTTATCGGTTGCGCTACGCCCCATTGTAGGTCTACGTCTCTGGTCAAATCACATTTATAGGTTGCGCTACGCCCCATTGTAGGTCTACGTCTCTGGTCAAATCACATTTATAGGTTGCGCTACGCCCCATTGTAGGTCTACGTCTCTGGTCAAACCACATTTATAGGTTGCGCTACGCCCCATTGTAGGTCTACGTCTCTGGTCAAACCACATTTTTAGGTTGCGCTACGCCTCATTGTAGGTCTACGTCTCTGGTCAAACCACATTTATAGGTTGCGCTACGCCCCATTGTAGGTCTACGTCTCTGGTCAAATCACATTTATAGGTTGCGCTACGCCCCATTGTAGGTCTACGTCTCTGGTCAAACCACATTTATAGGTTGCGCTACGCCCCATTGTAGGTCTACGTCTCTGGTCAAACCACATTTTTAGGTTGCGCTACGCCTCATTGTAGGTCTACGTCTCTGGTCAAAACACATTTATAGGTTGCGCTACGCCCCATTGTAGGTCTACGTCTCTGGTCAAATCACATTTATAGGTTGCGCTACGCCCCATTGTAGGTCTTTAGTCAAACCACATTTATATGTTGCGCTACGCCCAATTGTAGGTCTACGTCTCTGGTAAAATCACATATATCGGTTGCGTTATGTTACGTTGCGGATTTAGCCGTGTCTAAGTCCTGAATTATTGTTTTTCTTTTTATTATCATTTTTATTTTATGTGAACATTGTATTGGTTGTTAATTAACAAAAAATGTGGGAAATGATATTTTTTTCTGTCAATAAGAGTGGAACCATACCAGGAACCGAATCAAAACATTAACAAAATTATCATTGTGCACTAAGAAAAAGGTTAATAATTTCTGCTTATTAGAGAAAAGATTAAACACTAGGTGGACACCGCCAGATCGCATCCAAAAAGACAAAGTAATCTAACTTAAAAATGAAAAAAAAATGCGGTTAAATTTATTCATACCTACAAATTTATGAAATGTGAGTATATTATGGATATATAAAAAAAAATCTGCGTCTTGATGATTCGTTTACTTGGATGGTTGGAACATGTGTTTAGAATGTCGGATTTAAAATGGCCGAGAGGAGCGTTGCTCTTCCTGACGAAGAAGATACCCTCTCATACTGTGTTCGGTTCTTTTGAAGCAGAAATGAGAAATTTTGAAAATTGAACATCTCTTGGGAAACAATTCAGAATTGATTGTCAAATATTACAAGACAAAATGTTTTACATTTCAAATAGGTGCCTATATGTTTCTCTCCAATCCAAAAAAATCCAAACTCTCTTTACACCCCACACAGGACCACATAGGGAGGCAGCCAGCAGGAGCTCTCAGACGTAAACATAGGTTTCTCTATTGCGTAATAATGTAAATAGTTCAATATCAATAAATTAATACTTTTTATACAAATATATGAGTGTAGCCAGCGAAGAAATATATCTAAAATGGGTTGTGATGGAAAATGGAAAAAAAATCAAATAAAAATATATCAAGCATTTCTTATTCTTATTAATTAAAACTTAAATACTGGGAACAAAATATTCCTACTCTTAAACATATTTTTACGTTTAGATTAAACCTACCTACCAAAGATTACTGGCATTGCCCTTTAAAACAGATTCGATTAACAAAACGTTTTGTGCAGTTACGTCTGTTTTGTACCAGAGCAACATTGTTTTAAGGTGTGTGCCTACGTGATAACGATAATAATTAAGCTATTTTTATTGCATTACAACGTTTAAAGATTTTCAACGATTTGAATCTGGTAGAATACCCCATTATTCAAACAATACCCGCGATCGAGGAATAAAAAATACCATAAAATCGAGCAGGTTAGAATCTAGGATTAGGGAGTGTATTAAATTCTTCGTCAATTTGTACACTAACAAAAATTGATCCCATCCATATACAATCACCATATTTCAAATTCTACGCATCCTCCCTTCTTTTCACTATTCCTATCTTTCTTCTGCATTTAATACTGTGTGGTATTCCAATCGTCTTACCTCGGTTTTACATTGGATCAAAGCAATTCAGAAGGGCTGGTGAGATTGTCAATTGCGTGAAACTGCTGTAACTCTCTCACTCAAGACTCTGTAACAACATTTACCTGCTGTCCTATTCTATACTACCTTTAAGACCCCTACTTAGGGGCATAGGGAGGCAAAAAGAGGTATCTACTGCGCTCTATTTGTATGCATAATTTTAAGAAAATATTAGCATTCGCCACCTCTCCTCTATATAAACTATAAGTGTGTGAAATTTCATACTCCTCTGTCCGCGCATTTTCTGTCAAAATAGTCACAAAGTTTTTCCTTCACTTCTTATATAGATAAGTAACATTTAAACAATAGGTCACCCAACTTTACCTAATATATATATATATATATATATTTTTTTTTTTTACCCATCACGCCGTTTCCCGAAGGGGGTAGGCAGAGAGTACGGATTTCCACTCTTTCCTATCCAAACAAACCTCTTTCGCTTCTTCCAAACGCATAACATTCCGCATACATGCTCTTCTATTCCTTTTACTCCTGACTTGGCCCTCCTGTAAGACGGCACCGATATGATCGGACCATGTCATTCGAGGTCGGCCTCGTCTGCGTGCACCCATTCTTTCAGATTTATATATCCTTTTAGTCATTCTATCTTCGTTCATTCTCTCTACATGCCCAAACCACCTTAATTTATTCACTTTCATTCTAGTCACAACACTAACATCCACTCCACATTCAAAATTCTAAAAAAAATCTAAAAGACAGGTCATTTTGGTGAGACAAATCTACCTGCTAGGTGATTATGCAGCAAGCACGCGAGTGAGAGTATAAGCTCTATAACTATGCACCTGGGACCCCAGTTCAGAAAATTGCCATCCTAAGGATTTTTGTACAAAATATGACCCACATAGAGTATAGATAGATCATCTTAAGATGGATTAATCCCACCCTGTTAATACGTAACTTCAGTATCGGTCTCTCTATAGTACCGCGTACAGATACCCAACTATGTACCGACCAATAGATAAGACTTACCTATATGAAATGGGTCACCACACCGGTATTATACTTATGTCGTCTTTGAGAGTGTATACTTACATAGGTAGGTTCCTTATCAATACGGTATTGATACGGAGTGTATTTCGTAACTCAATGTAGTATTATGTTCAAAGCAAAGAAATGGAATCAATATCACAAGATATTTCGATAGTAAGAGATCAGAGCCCAGTCTTCTTCTGCGGTTTCAATCCTGTGGGTTGATTTGCAGCAAGCGCGAACTTCTCCTCCTCCACTCCTCACGGTTCTCCGCTGTTTTCTTCAGTTCGCTGTTTGAACTGCACTCCATGTTCTGGCATATCTTTTGCAAATATTCTTGACGCGGGCGTCCTCTACCAATCGAATCCTCTACCATTTCTTCCCATGTTGAGAAGTGCCTAGCTCTACATAACCCAGAAATATATGGTGTAAAATTAGATAAATAAGATCTACTTAAGCTTTTTTGACAGATTTCCATTTTTTTTTTACAAAATTATTAAAAGAGGCAAAATCAGGCAAATCCTTTCTTCCATCAACATCGTTTGTTCTAAATCTGTTTGCAAATTGTTTGTTCCATTTAAAAATCGAACATCAATAATGAATTGTTAGAGTCATTAGTTGTTACATATTCTTTAAGATCTAGTCCTGAAAAATGGTCACAAGAATCCAGACATAATTAGAACGTTGTGCACCAACTAAGACAAAAATTGATATATTTATATCCTGGAACTAAATACACGACAGTGGTCGCAGTCTTTAAATTTGGTTGCTCTCTTGTTTTCAATCATTTCCAACTATTATCTCTATATTTCATTAATTATTAAATATCTACTTGTTTGTATACATGGGATTTTTCGACATGTTGAAAATGTTGATACTTCTTATGATTAGGAGTTTCGGAGACTTATGCATTACCACCTAATGGCGAACGTTGTTAACGTAAAGTAATCACACTAAGCCAGCCTTAGGGGACGTCCATTAATCACGTGATGTTTTTTTGCAACTTTTTAGACCCCCCCTCCCCCTGGTGATATTTGGTGATGTTTCAGGATACCCCCCCCCCTCTCCCCCTCGAAAAGCACGTGTACTTTTTTAGTACAAAGAATTACGAAACTTAGATTTTAATTTTCATCAATTTCTAAAATTTCTGAAAATACAACTGTTTTTCTTCAAATTCATCAGAAAAATAAATGCACGTGATTTTCTCACTAGACCCCCCCTCCCCCTACGTGATCTTTCGTGATTTTTTTCCAGACCCCCCCTCCCCCTTTTGGGCTCACGTGATTAATGGACGCCCCCTTAGACATAACAGTAGAAGACGGTCGTAAGCTCGTAGTGGTTTGTTCCATTTAAAAATCGAACATCAATAATAAATTGTTAGTGTCATAAGTCGTTACATATTCTTTAAAACGTTTCTGATAAAGTTTGAAGACTGTTAATCTGCGAAGTTTGTTAATCTGGTTTCTTTCTTTTTGCATTAAGTAGTATTGCCTCAGCACAGACTCTCGTCTAGTGAGGTAATAAACCCTTTATACAAATTACATTGTAAAATGCTAATGTTTTTTTTTTTTGTATTCTTTGGGAAATAAATAAATAATAATAATAATAATGTAACTGACTCGTGAAATTGATCATTTTTCACATTGGCCAATACACGTGGGTTTGAACTAGAGTTTCCAAGGGTACTTACCCTTAGGATAAACTTCCAATAAACGAAGACACATCAGACATCGCCAAGTCAAAATGATAACAAATAAACAGAACCACTCTCATAGATAGAATTAGAATAATTAGAATCGACGCAGACATAATTAAAATAGAAATGTTAGTATGAATAAACATTAATAAATGAGCTTGGACGGAATTTTAATGGAATTAAGTTCAACACACCGGTTTATACAGTTCAAAAGACCGAAAACATTAGTTGGAAAAAACAACAAGTTATATTATGGCGTGGGGTTGCCGGCTATGAATAGCACCTCTGCTATTTTTGCTGTTTTTTTGTTAAGAGGCAGGAAATCGACAAATCAGATCCGGACACAAAGATCAGGAAAGGCGAAAGAAATATCCCCCTGTGATATTGCAATATCGAGCGCAATTGAGACCTCTTGTTGCCTCCCTATGTGAGGTTCAAAGGGAGAATGAATTATGCAGCAGCAAAACCATTATAAAAGTACAAACGTAGATCTTCCAAAAAGACAAAAAGTTTTACGAATCAACCAACAGATGCCTCTATAAAAATAGGCAATGAGTGCAATCTTCTGGGTGCACTTTTACGAAAAGTGACATTTGGAAACATTAAACATTGTCTGAATATAAAATTCAAAATGAGAGAAAGGAGATCGTCAGCCTATCTCTCAATATTATTGATTTTACTGTTATTTATTTGAGAATAATTCGCTTGATTATCAATCATAGTATTATTTGTGTGTTAATACGGCCAAATTGTTTTTGTTATGCTGTACAACAGTTATGTGAATATTGATTGTTTATAAAATGATACTATCTAAACAATTTTGCACTTATAACAACTAACAAAGTTATTTCATAAATATTGTGTTTATTTATTGTTCTCCTTGCATTCAGTAATCGGCTGACGGAGAATTACAGCAACTTTTTATTTTAAAAGGTTTTACCTTTATATAAGCAAACATTCTTTTTTAAGTTCATTACATATTATTATTTCCACTTAAAAATTAATTAATTACCAGCTCTTCCGGGGAATAAATTATATTACCTGAAAGCAGCCATTATCACCACCAGTGACCTATAGGGGCTAAGGTTGCGATAATGACCAAGATATAGAAAGCGTTTAGTGTCGAGAGGGAATGTAAATTGTTTTATCCGTGTATACATCCCATTCTTCTTAATGCGGTGTTCAGACGAGGCGAATATCGCCAGGACACTAAAATATCGCCAGCCAATTGAACCGTGTAAACAGATTGTCGATAAATCTGAAGCGATAAAAATGGTTGAAAGCGATATCGCCTCAAGTTGAACGCCTTTCAACTTTTGTATCTGGTGGAAAGATGCACGCATGCGCAGATATGCGCGGCTTCCGTATGTTCTGTTTCTTGACAGTTGACAGCTTCTTCTTCTTCTTCTTAATTTAGGCCTTGTGGCCTGTAATTTAAGAGGTGGGGTTTGCCTCCTGCGAGGTCGACTCCCAGCTGTCCTTCCACCTTTTTGGTGGTCTGCCTGGGAGCCGTCTTCCATGGGGTTGGCCGTGCAATGCCATGTGAGGGAGTCTGGAAGAGTCCATTCTACTCACATGGGCATACCAGAACCTTCTTCGTTGCCTTGACAGCACTGCTCTAAATTTATTTCTCCTTAGAATCCAATTCCGCACCCAATATCTGCGTTTTTTTTATTTTTTCTCAATTAGGAGTCTCCTTATATCGTCTAAAACAATATTTTCTACTAACCCCAATTACTCCGCGACTTCTACCTCGACGTCCGCCATTTTTAAAACTATCAGCGCACCTGACAGATTGAATGTATGTCGGTGGACTCGTGTGAACACATCAGACGATCAATGGGCGACCGAGCGATATTTTTTTTATGCAAGCGAAATCGTCTGGCCTTACATCGCCCCGTGTGAACACCGCATAATGGGTGTGAGTCCTGGCACCTGCCAAAGTCTACGCAAAAAAGTCTCCGTATTTGAAATGAAGTGCCTCAGAAGAACATCGGGTATGTACGTTTAAAGTGATACCACCGCATCACGCACGACGCTATGATTGATGCACCCGGAGCGAGCTTGTCTCTTCTACCATTATGAATATATTATGAGATGAACGTAGCTGGATGTCGAGCCATGTGTTATAAAGAATGCCGAATGACAGTTGACCAAAAAAGAGCGTTCTTTTTCCTCTAATCAGGGTCCCTAAGACAAGGATAGCCCTCATATCCGTGTTCCGTTCCTTCGAAGCAGAACTGAGGGATTTGGACATGGTGTGGGACTGTGGGAGGAGGTAATTGAAATTGCGTAAGATTAAACGCAGTGGAGAGCTCTTGTTGTTACCTTCCAATACCCCTATTTGGAGAATCAAAGGAAGTATTGTCATCAGTCTTACAATCAATTAATAAATCAATTCTTAATCACACGGAGACACCAAAAACTTTCCATTGCGCTCAATCTGACTTGACAGACTAGAAAGTAACATATTACGTTCTCATAATATTATGATGGCTGAAGAATAATACGACAACAAACTTAAATATCTGTTTAAGACGAATTTGATGGGGTATTCTAGGATTAACCGGTGACTAATAATGGTGTTATTTTAGTGGCAAGGGAAAACCCCATTAAAATGGGATTTGGGTTATTTAATTCAATGACGTCAAAATAAAACAACAAAACCTGCCGAGAGGTTGTTGTATCAAGGAATTTGTTTACAAACAGGTCTTGGTTGAATGATTCTATCTGTTATGTATTGTAAATAAACCGTGCATTTTCCTCTTGGTCACGTGAATATAGTAACCAATTACTATATTCATAGTACCTGCGTAGTGATGATTTTTTGTGCACTCACCATTTTGTACCTGTTATAAGGTACAACAAGTTATAACAGCAAGTTGGATATGCGAAGTTGTTTAACGAGGACTCTTTGAGACAATAATCATTAATCTGGTTGTTATTTAAGGCAATGTCCGTTGCGAATAACGAAATAGCATTTTAACGAAACAATGAAATTCACAGTAAAAAAAAAATACGTGTCTGGGGTTTTAATCTGCCACTCAAATATGCGGCGATGGAGATCGCCTAGTCGTTAGCCAGGATAAAGTCATCAGGAGTACAACTCTCCCCCATCAGTGGGCAGATCAGGAGGTGATTGCTGTCCTGGATTGCCCCGTTATCATACCGAATCTGGTCTAATGCAGAGAGGTATCCCAATTTTTATTTCAATTTCTCTACATTCGCAGGCAGGGGATTCTAGCATCTGCCATCTGTGGAGCAAATTATCACTTAATAGCTATCCCGACTATTTTTGAAGACACACGTTCTACATGGTCACAGGTGACAAGGAATCAGTTATTTTTGAAATTGAAAACACTTTTTAGGTAGGTACATATTTATACAAGGAAATCCTAAAATAGCGGTTTCTTTCCAAAACCTGCGAAAGTTATATGTTCCTTCGCATTGAATAAGAAGCGTTTTTAATAGCGTTACAGAGCAAATATTTTACAGGGCGAAATGGTAATCATTATGATAACAGTAATTCGGGAGACCAATCCACCAGAGAAAATGAAATTTAATAACAAAAACGCTATGATTTTCCGATAAAGATGACTTTTTTAGTATCTGTGTGTAGTATTAATAGGTATAACTAACAAATGGACCATCATACCGCATACGTAATGTTATATTGAAAATGAGACAAGCGGTTCTAGACGTTGAAACAAAACACAGTTTTCACGGTCATTAACAACCATTATTGGCAACCTTTAACACGACTTAGTCATTATCAGCAAAAACACGAAATATTGCGTCTACAGTTTAGTAGTAGACCTACATTTTATATCAAATCGATTATAGCGACATTTTTGTTTACATATTTATCAAAGCCGGGAGTTGCTTTAATAAATATGAAATAATAATATTAAAATACCAGCCATTTTAACACGACTGTTTCTACTAAACAAACGGTTCTGTCCAATCGAGATAATAAATTAATCAATTAATTAACACTTCTCTGTACAAAGGTGTTAGTATAGCTAGCGGTACTTATTTCCAGTCAACCGGTCCAGTCCAACCTGAGAAAGGATAGGGTCAAACCTGGGTAGAAATTTCAAGTGTTAAAACACTTCGAAACCTCTTCGGGACCTCTTGATCTGAAACGGAGGTCGTTAATATTCCAACCTCACGTAACGTTCTGACATAAACGGGAATCAAACCATCTTAAAATCGTCTTAAAAGTAACGGTTGGCAACGTAGCGAGTTTTAATCAAGGAACAACCACGTCGTCTTTCACGCCAAACGATTTGCTAGTGAAGGATGTACAAATTGTTTTTGTATTCACTTTAAATAGAATAATTTAAACAGAAAGTAGAATGTCTCTTGTTTGAAATAAATATTGATGAGAACACTGGCTCACTTTTGTATGTATTTAACATCCGAAGTACATTTTGTGATCGATCAAGATATCAAAGATTTGTCAAGGAGCAATTATTACTGTTCAAAATAAATATTCATGAATTACTCCTGGTGTAATTTGTTTGAAGGCCGATTTAAAGTCAAAATGAATGAACGTAAATTGGAAATCAATGTTAAAATATCCCAATTAATTATACAAACTATCACGACTTTGTGTATTCAAAGTTGGGGACGAAATTGGTTAATAAACTTTCACTGCTGGTAGGAGAGATTATTGTTAATTCGGTGGATTTATTCCATCATCTGTTAAAAAAACAATTAACTCCATTCTATAGACAACTTTGAAAGACCAACTACAGTATGCAGTGAACAAGTTAAATACTTGAACTCCAGAAAGGAACCAGGTACCTTAAAAAGAACGATAATCAAGGAGAGAAGACGATGTCACCAGATAAAAAATGTAACGGAAGGAGACCTGTAATTACATCCACACCATTGGTTACGACCCAAAGCAATGAGGAAATGCAGATAGAGGAGTGAGTCGGTTAAAGAATTTGAACACTCGCGGTCAACCAGCGTAACAACTCTCTGAAGATTGGAATTCTGTAGCGTTACCTTTGAATAAAACCCTCCACCATGAGAGTATTCCAGTTGGAATTTCCGTTTTAGTTGCAGAAGCTCAACTAAATACAAGCACAAATTAACGGGGCAGGTGAAGCCTCAGATTTACTCCACAAATATTGAAAAATAACGACATGGCAACCAAAAGCAAAATCCGCAAGATATGCTACGACATCAAACACTGGGGGCTATAAGCTGGCAAACCACTGAGAGATAGAGCGAGGAACACCCGAGTCAAAGACATAATATGTCATATATATATTATGTGATGGTGAAGATATTATACTCTACAGGACTCGTCACGCAAAAGACCTCCCAAATGATAGGACAGTTGGGAATCAGCCTCAGAAGAGGAAAATGTCTCTGAATCAACAGGCAATATAAGGACAAGATGCGACGTATTTTACCAGGCCAAAAGTAAGATAGTCTGAAAACCATAAGAGTATAACCAGACCCAAATTGATTTAAAACCACACAAACATACGAAAGCAAGCCAGAAATAAGATAAAGAAATCGAAGACTTTGAAGGAAAAGAGATGTTAATTGGCATAGAATAGGGACTAAAAAATTCATAAGAGGCTCATCATGGACAATCTAATATTGTCTAATGAACATACCATAAAATGTTTCGCGTTTGAGAATGTTTCGCTTTGCTAAGCTGAACTACAAAATGAGGTTTTGAAAAATCTCACAATGACGGTATGTCGGACAATGTGTTTTGCATAAATTAACACAATATGAATTCGTTATACGTACACCTGGTATACGTAGATTTTCTAAAGACTAGCACCACCAGGTCATCAACATATTTATTGTAATGAATATTCCTCTCTAATCTTGATTGTCAATCTTGAACCATTTATTATTGATGGCTCAGCAAATCAAATACGGGTTTGGTAACTCATCATCTATTTTTTTTTTCATTAAAATGGTTGATTGAATTTTTTTTTAAAGTACAACTTACGAAAAGCCAAAAAGAAACCGGCGCTCTTTAAAAACACTATATACTGAACAGATGTTTTGTATCAATTTCATATCTTCTACCAGTAAAATGTTGTATTTAATGGTACTTAACTATTTATATCTTTTTCTAGGCAGATCATGATTTTATAAGCTATACAAGCTTACGACCCCTGCTTTCTTGTGGACTACTAAAAAACTCATATTCAAAGCTTAGAGATTATGAAGCTTTCAATATTGCAAAACAGCCTGTCAGTATCATCGTAACAATACAACCAAGCAATAAAATCAATCAATAAATCTTCCTTTGAACTCCACTAATGGGCATCTTGCGCAATTCTTATGACCTTCCACATCAACTCCCTCAGCTCTGCCTCGAAAGAACGGAAAGCGGTATGAGGGTCTCTCATATCTTCGAGACTCTGATGGAGAAAAAACAGCGCTCTCCTAGGCCAAGTGTCATTCGGGATCCTTAACACATGTCCATCTCCTCGTGGAAGTGGAATCTCAAAGGCGGAAGGGATGGGCCTGCGCAGGGTGCGTTAGCGTATAGAGTCGTTCGTGATGCGGTGGTACCATATAATTTTCAAATGCAGAATCTTTTTGTGCCTGTGTTTTGGTCAGGTGCCAGGACTCACACCCATACAGGAGAATGGGCAACACACACGCATCAAACAGTTTACATTTCGTCTCGACGCTTTCCAAATCTTGGTCATGTTGTTAAAGGCGCCACTTGCCATACCGATATGTATCGGGAGCTCACCCCCGAGGTCACCAGAGGTGGTAATGGTTGCTCCCAGGTATTTAAATTTAATCCACCCGAGAGATCTGGTGACCGTCAATGATTATCGGTGGCCGTTTATAGGGACAGAGGTATGCAATAAAATAAATATCAAAAATAAGAAATAAGAATGCATCTATTAAAACTACCGTGAAACACGATGGGTTCCAGCAAAGCTACGATGATGAGAGGAGTTGTAGGAGTTATAATATGGGTAATAGATTTGTAAAATGCTCTTCTTGACATGTCCTTAAAACTAATTTCGCTCTCAATTCTCAAGTAACTAATTTGTGATGCAATCCTTAGTCTCTTTGTCAGTCAGTGGCTACTTACATTGTGTGTCGCATAATAAATGTTTGCTAAACTTATAAACAAATAGTGTTAACTGAAGACGAATCAACAAAGGCAAATGTAAAGTACACTCCCTGACCGAATGATGCGTCCGCTTGTTGAAAGATTATTTGGAAGACGATCCTAGTTTGCATCGTATCTCATTTTATGTCAATCAGGTTTACGGGCTTTAAAAAAAGTTTTTTTTTTCATGTCAACTCCTTTTTTGGGTGTTGAAGCAAATAGAACAGCTGTCTCAAAGCGTTTCGACAAAAATACGAATAACTGCGTCCTTAATTCGGACCTAAATCAAAGCTTTATGGATCAGTCTCTTGGCCTAACGTCTTGACTACATGAAGAGCAACGATAACTGATTCGAATCCAGCTGGAGGAGTGGAATTTTTGGACACGCTGAACATGTTGAAGTTTATACGATGAGTGGAGACGGAGCGCTTTCGGTCATACAGGATCATAAAAATTTAGCAATACAATCAGAGATCAAACGGGGTTACTGGGTTAGTTTCTACTCAACGAACCTGTTGTGCATTTGACGAAACAAACCATGGTAAAATAATCTTCATTTTCGATTTGCTTAAACTCGGCCACCACCTTAAAATTCGCAGCCAGAAAATCTGACGGGACGTCCCTTAAGTAGTAGATATGGATGTGGGATATATCTATACGCAGAACATACCTGAAATACTATAGCAACTTTATATATAACAAAAGTTACTATAATATGGGGGATAACTGTTTGGGACGATACTATTTAAGCATGTATAAGAGTGTTTAAATGTCCCATTAGCAGTTCGAGACACCAAGACGCGTCTTATATAACGCAGCTTCGTGTGAGAGAAGTTAATGAGCCATCGGGCATGATCTGGCACAAGGATACAGCACAGGTAATTACATGACGACACGCACTTCCACTAATGGTCAATTCCGATCAAAATGCCCAAATTGTTTGTGAACAACTTTTCGTTTACAAACTACAAATAATGACGATTATTAAGGTCTAAGGGCTAATCACATAGTCAGTAACTACTGATTTTGGATTTGGATTCGATCGTTATAATCAGATTAATACTTATTCGAATTTGCCACACTTTGCCAATTTCAATACGTCCAAGCATTCCTCATTCGTGAGCATCATTTATTTTGGAGGAGAAACTCTCTTGAGTTGACAATGACTGTGCTCCTTTCCGTTCACGTGGTCAGGATTACTGAAATAATCAGTATAGTTACGTTTTAGCAAGATGAGGTTACGGCGGCTTTTGAAAAATCTTCTACCCTACGGCACATGGAAGACACTGAAAAGGCTGCGTGTGAGTATCAAAAGATGAAAGATTAAGGTAAAATTTTGGACGAAAATTTTACGGCAAGGTCATAAGCATTACGCAAGATCGAGCGCAATGGAGTGTCTCCCTATATGCTCCTGAGTGGAGTTCAAAGGGAGTTTTGATTCGATTGATTTTTGTGGAAAAGTTCATGAAGAAAATCATATTGTCTCGTATGCCCAAATGTTGCGCAGAGGTGCAACGTGACAGATCGATTTGTTATCGGGGTTATTGTTTTTCCAGTACTGAAAACCCATAATCCCGATTCTTCTTCTTTCTGATTGTAATCCTTAATTTTAATCTCGGAATATTAAGCTGCCTAAAGAAACTATTTTTTTCATGTAATACTTGAGATTATTGAAGCAAACAAAATCGACTGTTGATATCTGAAGTTGGTCGAAATAATGGCAGAAGTAATTGAATAATCCACGATAATCGCATTGAACTTGTCTATTGTTCATTAGCAAAGGTTGTGGCCTTGCACATGGACGCACAATTAATCAATGCAGCAACTGCCTTGCGTAATGTGCTAGAACACTAATCATTGACATAATAATATCTAGTCAATAAATTAAATTAGTCTGGTTGATTTGTCGGGATTATTTTTTCCTCATCATGTACCGATCACGAATATTATATAAATTTCCTGATTTCCAGTGCTGGTTGTGCGCCTTTTAAATTTTCTTGCCTTCGTCTCTACCAAAATATCATCCACTCGTTTTTTACGAAGAACTTTATATGTTAAGGACTTCCTCTAGATATTCTTCTTCGTCGATGGCTCTACAGCTGAGAGCGAGCTTTGGCCTCCCTTAACCTTCGCCTCCAACTTGCTCTGTCCTCTGATCCAGCCCTCCAGTCTGTCACCTGCAGAAGCTATGCTGCATCCCTATTGTCCTCGTCGGCACTCTCTGAACATGTCTTGCCCGTCTAGCATATTCGGAGATCCCGGGTGCTTTGTAAATATTGTTCAAATTAACGTTAAATCGTATTATCCACAGTTTAAGGCTCCCAAAATCTTACGATGCACTTTTCTCTGAAATGTGTCCAGCATTTCCGCGGATTTCGAAGTCATTGCCCATGCTTCTAACCCAATTGTCACAACTGTTCTTATAATAGTGTTATTGATATTATCCTTAAAGATTTTTTTTTAAATGCTCAACTAAAGTGAACACAAATACACTTTCGTCATCTTTCACATAAAGCAAAGCTTGTGTTATGAAAGTGGAAATGGTCGGCACCGAAATTTGAACCCACAACCTCCAATACGCTGTAAGTACGAAAGTCGCCGACTGATACCACTGGTCTACCAACCACTTCATTTATCTAAAACTAGCTTTCCCGACAGACGTTGTTCTGTGTTCCTATCTATGAATATTGAATTCGAATTTGTATGGTGATGAATTAATTATCATTTTTGACCAATGTAATTCCGACTGATACGTCTGTTTTAAACCATGTAGGTATATTCCATTCGCATTCTGTCAATAGCACTAACTGACAATTTCTGTCAAAATTTCAAAATTGGAATAAAAATAATAAGGTAAAAAGTACTAATAAGGTTGTCTTAGTAGTTTTCTTTAATTTTCCATGCATTTTTCTTAATTTATTTCTTCTAAAAGGACATTCTCCTGATAAAAGCCTACCCGACAAAAAAAAAATTAGCGAAATCGATCCAGCCGTTTAGGCGTGATGCGATAACATCGGGAAATAGCTCTCCATTTTTATATATAAGATACAACGACAAAACATAAAAAATGCAGGAGTATTAAAGACAAAAGCACCTGGGACATTGATATTATTTATAAAGAAATCGTTTATTCATGGTTACGATAATAAACTGTGGGGCTAGTACGAGTATTATCGAAAGCTTATTGCACGCTAATAAGTGCTTATTACCGTGCAAATAGTGTTCTAAAATCAAACGATCGAATCATTCGATCATTTTAGTATGAAAAATTTTCGAAACTCTTTCGATGATCGTTTCGATATTCGATCATCGAAAACTTATACTAGGGCTACTGATTGATGTACCTACGTAAACACACGATTGATTTCACGATGTTTAGATCATTAGGATTGTATGTTAGCATCGCGCCGGTAATTCTCATACGACGTGAATCAATGGAGACAATACGTTGCTACATGCAATGAAGGTACGGTTGGTATGACAGCGAACTAGTTACGGCTGGACAGCAGACGATGCAGATAAATGGAGTGTAATTTATTTACGATAATAAACGTGCAAGAAGAACATCGATCGGATAAGTTGTGATTCATTTGTTGACAGATTGGAATCGCAATTCCCAAGGAATCATACGTAATAAAGAAATGTTGTTTGGCAAAAATTGACATATTTCTTTAACTGAAATAATGATCCATGTAAGAAGATCAAGCAACATAGCCATATATCGTTTCCTCCCTATTTTTTTCAACGTTTTATTAGTTATTCTGTTATCCGGAGCGGAGAAGAATCCAATAAATCAAACATCAGAAGAATCTGTTCAGTCGATCTCGAGTTATAAGTGTTCGCACTAAGCAGACTTTAATTTATATTAGAGATTAAATAATAATAATAATAATAATAAATTTATTCAAAATTAATAAGTGCATTAACAATGATTGTACAGATTATAAAATAAACAAATTAGAACAAAACATAGTTCAGCATCTCGCTGGGCTTTTGCCTGTGATGAGATGCTTCAACAAATTATTATGTGATATGTACCAGTTATAAGGTAAAATACCAACCACTATATTTGCCACACATATCCAACTCCAATACTCCGCTACCCACCCCAGCACAAATAGGTATTCAGAATTCAATCATTTTCTCACAGTCGTAAATTCCGATGCGGACCATGTACATCGACAATACTCTCCTGTCAAAATTAGTACCCCCAAATGTCTTCCCCGCGCCAAACAACTCGTTCCACAATCTAGGACCCCTAAACAAATGAGAACGCTTGAAGAAAGCCAAGCAGGGTAAGGGCACAGGTATGTTATTCATGTTACGAGTGTTCCTCGCCCGTGATACAGATGGAACGATCTTGAGTTTGCTCGACATGAAAGAGAGTAGTCTAAGCAAGTAAACCTGGCGCACAGAGAGAATCTCAGTATTTCTAAATAGATCCAAAGAAGGGTACAAATAACCGAGTTTAAACATTACCTTTATGAGCATTTTCTGAGTCTTAAACAGCGGATCCAGAATAGTCACCGCGGCACCCCCCCCCCAAGCAAGTATCCCATAGGACATCACCGATTGCACTAGAGCGAAGTACATAGCTTTCATCTGCTGATACTTGAGGATATCACGCAGTTGAACAAATATATGGGTCATTTTTCTTAGTTTTTTTGATAGTTGTCCAATGTGACATCGCCAGTTAAGATTTTCATCAATACAGACACCGAGATATGTAACCGATGATTCCACTCCGATGCACTCACATCTGCAGGACTCCAAACCAGCCCGACACCTCAAACTATGATAGACCAAAGACACGGCATCTCTTGCACTACATCTTTTGTTGATTGAAAAGCAAAGATAATTAGTCTTTTCAGAGTTCAATGTTAGTAAATTTCCATCAAGCCAGTCTGAAACCACATTAAAACCCACTTGGCTGACATGTGCAGCCTCGTTCCAAGTGGAGCCACTAAATAATAAAACAGTGTCATCCGCATATGAGACAATCCTTGATTTCGTTAACTTCATGCAGCACAAATCATTCATATAGATGAGAAACAATATAGGACCCAAAATGCTGCCCTGCGGTACCCCATATGAAACCTCGATTGGGTCACTGCAGACATCACCGTATTTAATAATCTGAGTACGCTCTTTCAGGTAGCTTTCAAACCAGTCCCTTGCTATACCTCTTATCCCAATGCGATGCAGTTTTTTAATCAATATACCGTGTGAGACCGTGTCAAAGGCCTTAGCAAGATCCATAAAGACGCCAATACATTTTGTGCCCAGGTTCAAATTGTTACTTATGAAGTCTGTAACACAAGCCATCGCATCCTCAGTGCTATGCCCACTCCTAAATCCGAACTGATTCTCCGATAGTATTCCGTTTTTGTCCATGAAGCTTACAAGTCGTGTTTTCATCAATTTTTCCAATATCTTAGATAGACTTGGCAACACTGAAATTGGGCGATAGTTTGCTAAATCAAGTGGATCACCCTTTTTCAAGATAGGACACAGAACAGATGTCTTGGCTGCACTTGGAAATTGACCCTTTTCCAAACTCAGGTTAAAGATATAGGTTAATGGCCCAGCCAGATAATTCTTACACACATGCAGTAATCTAGGTTCGATACCATCAATACCTGGTGAGCTGTCTTTTTTTATTGTAGAAATAACCCTCAAAACTTCATTCTCATCAGTCGGAGACAAAAATATTGATCCGGTCGGAGATGGTATATTTGCTTCGTGATTCAACGTCTCGATATTCGGAGAAAGGTTGTTAAACTTTTTTTGGGCTAGATTTTTACCAATTGAAGCAAAATATTCGCTAGATTTATTTAGTTTTTTTCTTATCGATTCTTTATCCTGACATCCCTCCATTAGTTTATATATACCAGGTTGCTTACGAGTTCCATTATTGGTGCATTCTCTTATAATTTTCCAACACTTTTTAGAATCGTTCTTGCTATCATCGATTCGTTTTTCGTAATACATTATTTTTGCCGTTTTTAGCAGCTTTGAGCAGGTATTTCGATACCTTTTATAGTGCGCATTGAGTACTGCATCTTCAGGGTTTCTGATACATTGTAAATGAAGCTTATCCCGTCTTTTAATAGAGTTAATAATGCCCTCAGTTATCAATTCCTTTATTTTTAAATTCCCAGAGCGCATTGTCTTTATGTGTTCATTCTTTTTAATTAACTTTGTGATGATATTACATAATTCGTCATATGAATCATTCACACACGTGAGCCTGTATACAGCATTCCAGTCCTGGTCCCTCATATCCTCTTTAAGTCGATTATAATTAATTCTTCTGACGAGTCTTTTATCACTTTTCTCTCCAGCTAAATCTTTGCTTCGTATTCCAATCAGAACAGGAAAGTGATCAGTGATAGCAGTGCGGCACACAATACCCCTTGCATCATTTCTCGATTTTATCATGATATGATCAATACAAGAATCATTTCTCGTACCTTCATTGATGGCCGAGACAAATCCGTGATATGCCAATAGATTCAAGTAATCACCTACAATCCCATTCTCGCCATGTAAATCTATATTCATGTCACCGACCAATATTATATTATTATCATTTTTAAGCATTCGCAAGTGCGCGCCAAGTGACTCAATAAAAGGAGAAGCATTTCGGAAAGAGGGTGGTCGGTATATTGCTAAAACTTTATATTCATTATTAACTGTCAGTGCCAGACAGTTAGCATCCACAATCTCAGAAGTCTCGCAGCAATTTACAGATAAACAGTCCCTAGCGTAGACCACAATACCATCGTTTTGGTTTAAGTGTTTACAAGAGTTGAAACAATGATAACCGTCCATAGTTTTTGGGACATACGATTCGGTCAACCAGCACTCCGTCAATACAACAATGTCAAAATCGATGTCAAATCTTTGCAACAAAACAGTTAATTGATCGAAATTCTGGTTAATACTCCTTATATTGATATTCAGTAATTTAATTATTACACATAGTGTGTTATTTGATTATATGTTATATGGTCCTTTGATGATCTGCTGACTGGCAACTGATTTTCAATGCATACGATAATAATGGAATGAAATAACTGCACTCTTCTATAATACATAGGTGCCAATATAGTCGGCGAAACTTAATTTGAACAATGAATGAATGCTGTGGAAATGAGATCACTCCGTAGGATATGCGGGAAGAGACTGATTGATAAGGTGAGGAATGAGAATATTAGAAAGTGGAGTGGATGTTAGTGTAGTGACTAGAATGGAAGTTAATAAATTAAGGTGGTTTGGGCATGTTGAGAGAATGAACGAGGAAAGAATGACAAAAAGGATATATAAATCTGAAAGAATGGGTGCACGCAGACGAGGTCGACCTCGAATGACATGGTCCGATCATATCGGTTCAGTCTTAGAGGAGGGCCAAGTCAGGAGCAAAAGAAATAGGAGAGCATGTATGCGGAATGTTATGCGTTTGGAAGAAGCGAAAGAGGTTTGTTTGGACAGGAAAGAATGGAAATCCGTACTCTCTGCCCTTCGGGAAACGGCGTGATGGGTAAAATAAAAAATTTAAAAAAAAACTTAATGTTTCAAGTATTCTCTACCTGTCAACCGGTCCCGTCCAATCTGAGTCAGGATACCAACAGTGAGTATAGAAATACTGTAGAATAATAATTATTAATGTGTTATCCTATTTTATGAACTCAATACTTTAAAAATTACCTACAAGTCGAAATTTGTGTACCTAAACCACAAACTAACACGTAAATTAATTAAACTTTGAAACAAATTTTTTTTTCCTGCTATTTTTATTATTCTGATCGGTTTTAGAAGAGAGAAAGTCTTCTTCTTCCAGCTCTGGTTGATGGTAACTAGCCGTAAGGCGACATTCCGCCTTCGAAAACCTTGTAAAAAACTAAATATTTACGTTTTATTACAATACTAGCTTATACCCGTCTTGCTTTACGTTTTTGATTCCGATTGTCAGGCTTGATCGGTAGGTAATTAAACAGGTTCTAGTCTAGCTTCCCATTGCTTAACAGACCTCTATAACTGACATAAGCACAGAAAAAGAAGAATGACACTTTTACAATTTTTGTTTTACCGACCTCATAAAATTATGCGAACCTACCGACATAATTTGCAAGTTTTCATAGAGAGCTCTGTGGTTTGAATCTTAGCTACATTCCCTACTTTGATAATTAATTAGGCATTCCACTCATAGAGGGTGATTTGTACCTGTCAAACTTCAAAATCAAACTGCAAATTTTTTCATTAAATATTTATTTATTGAGAATAATAAGATTTGAATAACATTTATATGTATAGCAAATCAATCTACAATTATTTTATTACATTTTCATACCGTAATACCAAGATTCCATTCAACGTTTACATGAGTAATTTTGTTTCCAAAAGATGACTTACCTACTGTCTTTTTGAGAAATTTGTATGAAGATCCTAAAAAATAGAATTTTTTAAATAGCTCTAAATATATTAAAGTTAATGTAGCAAATTGTATTTAAGAACCTTCTCCAGCATATTAATATCTGACGTAGCATTTGTATTTTGAGCGTGATGTTCACATATAAGGTAAAAGTATTGTCAAAGGCAAATAAAAAAACAAACATTTCTGAATTATTATGTAGATTTAACACATACGTCACAAGTTACGTGTAAAGACACAATATGATGAAGTGGTTGGTAGTCTATATTGGTTACGTTACGACGCCGGCTTTAATACTGTTTCGTATCGGAGGTCATGGGTTCAAACCGAGACCAGCTTCCTCTTTCACGACACAAGCTTACTGTGAAAGAGTCAAAGAGCGAATTTGTGTTCACAGATTACAAAGTCGCAGGATATTTAGAAATTAGAACCTGCCGTGTGATTTTGTTCGTTCTTCTGGATTCTGGAAGATTTCAAATCGATGATTTATGTCCGTTATTATGCCTTTGACACTTGTCTTGTTCGTAACAAGAGTTTTTATTATTTCACGTAGGAACTGACCAGGGTTGTTGTTGCTGATGTGGGTTTTTTCAACATCAGCGGATGCTGATTTTTTTAAATCTTATTCATCTTCTTCTTCTTATGGTTGCTCATAATTTTACCTCTCGATTACGATTCCACGTTAGATCGAATCATCTGTCAGTGCGTGCAAGTCCTGCAGCCCCTTTTTAAATGTGTATTTATTGAATTATTATCTAGATATTCAACAATGAAATTTAAAGTAAAGAAAAAATAACAACTAATGACTCTAACAATTCATTCCTAATGTTCGATTTTTAAATGGAACAAACCACTACGGGCTTACGACCGTCTTCTACTGTTATTTCAAAGGCTGGCTTAGTGTGATCACTTTACGTTAACAACGTTCGCCATTAGGTTTAGGTTAATTTAAAGTAAGTGAGATATTTAAACACAATATTATTTCACCTCTCTCGTTGTTAAGTACACAGAAATAATCCGAATTTTAGTTTTATTAAAGGGAAATTAGTATATTTCAATATTATAACAGCTTGGAAGTATTTTCATCAGGATTTAATCTGTTACGCACAGCTTCATAAATATGTATGCGGTAGATACCTGTTATTGGAGCCTTGAAGACTCTATGTGTTAGTGTCATGATTTGTTTTGTTTATGTTGTTCAGTGTTCTTTTAGTGTCTCCGATTGATAACTAAATAATAAAATAGGTACTGCACAACTAAACAATTGTTTGCTGGGAAATTTGGCTGATGGGGGTGCCAGGTAGTGCCAGGTGCAAGATAGTACACAAAATAATACTTTAATGATATTTTTTAGAGGTTCGATTGCGAGCGCAAGTCCCGTCTTAAGCAGAGAAGATACGAACTGAAAATCAGCAATAAAATCAGCATCAATTAATACGGAAGCTGATGCTGATATTCGCAACATTCCTGGTACCGACATAATGTGTATCTACTTAATTGGCTTTTTGCATTATGACATAAATAAGTAACTAATAGATAAATTTTTGTAGTCCGGAAGACGAACTGGAAAAGATACGCAAGACCTCATTGCTATTAACATTATACCTATACCTAGGAGTTGTGTGGTTGGTTTCAGTGGAGCGCTCGATCAAACAATAGATCCGCATATATGCACCGTGTGGTCAACGTTTATATTATAAACATTGGAATATTTATTACGAATCAGATTGAATTGAAATTAATTAATGGTTTCAATATGTCGCCGCAAAATATGAAAACAATAAAATTACTGCATTTTAATTAACGATTTTCATTACGAAAGTTTTTGATGTAAACATTGTTTATAATTTTTTTAGTGAGAGCAACCGAGGACTGAAGAACCAAGAATTTACTGGAGCCAAGAACAGGTCATAGAAACCCAGAGTTAAGCCAAAGTTGAAGTAGTCTGCTAGCAATAAGAGGGTGACCGATGATAAGGAACATGAAAAATATTCGAAAATCAATTTTTCTTACTACCTACGAAGACACTTACATTTGACAGAAATAACATTTGTTCGAATGTTCGAAAATTCGTGCAACTCCGCCACAAGTAAAGAATGGCAAAAATTCTGTAAGAAGCCGAGGCTCAAAATGGGCTGTAGTACCAATTGCCAAAAATGGAGATGATGATTATTTTAGAAGATTAAACAAACTTAAATCTTAATTATACGAAAAAACGAATTCTATATCACATTTCTGCATACATTATATAGTCATACCCCAACCTAAATTTGACATATCTCCCCGTTTATCAGTGCTGCCCCCGGTGGCAAAAATAGGAAAACAATCGATTGATTTTCGAAAAACTGTGCATTCGATAAAATTTTCAGTCACCGAAAACCAGTAGTACTGAGTGCCAGAGACAGGGAAGGGGACCCTATGTCCAATACTAAAGTTTTCTATGGAATTAAAGTAGGTATTATGCAAAGTCCATCCTCGATCAGCATGGTTATACCAAAACTTCAGTACAAAAATGAATTAGTTCTTCAAAAAACCTTCAGTATTTATTTTTATTTATTTATTGAATACAATATAATATTTTACACAGGTGTAACATGATAAACTACAAAAATTTTAACAAAACATACTATACAAAACATACATACAAAACATACTATTATGTTTATCCCATAGAGACAAGTCTTGTGTAAAGGAAGAACATTATTCTTGTATGAATCTTCATTTTGTGTCTTAGAATACTTAGATTAAACACAAAAGGAATACTAAAAAAGGTAGGTAGGTACATTTTTTTATCAAAATTTATTTAAAACAAAAAAGATATAGGTATGTATTTGGTTTTAAAGGTTCCTCTAGAAATTTTGTATGCGTTATTTGTTTTAACAAAGATACTGAATATAAGTTATTTGTAATTTAATTAGATTTTTTTAAATAATTTAATGCAGTGCATGCAATCCTTCCACGTTACAGGAACATTCTGTTAACATAATGTTTATAAATATGTTTATTAATTTATTATTCTCATTGAATAAATAAATATTTGAACAAAATCACAAAAAACAAAACTCATGTCCTTTTTCATATTAGTCTGTTCAATTATAGATTAGCTGTGTACTTAATGTATTACTCATAGTATATGGAATATACACGAGTCTTGTGATCGGATTTAAAAAAAAATAGATTTCGCTGAAATTAATTTTCAGCGAAACTTTGTGCTCACTAAAAGTGTACACAAATACATTATTGGATTCACAGTAAGCTTCTAAAAGCTTTTTTCGTAAAAGATGAAGATGGTCAGCACCTGGAATCGAACCCACGAACTCCGTACGAAACAGTACAAAAGCCGGTATCGTTTTTAAGGCGGAAATTTTTGTCCTCCCCCTAGATAGATGCCAGAACTAGCATCAAAAACCCAACTACAATGGATTCTATTCGCCCTTTAAACCTCACATCGGGGGCATAGGAAGGGAACTCTCCATTGCACTCGATTTTGCACAATATTCATAGTTATGAAAGGGGGGACACCAGCTACTTGAACCCCCCCTTCCCCTGGGTGATGGGGTCCAGGAGTCCGTGGCTTATTTCTTGCGCCTTTTCTGACCTGTTTGGGTTTAAGGATGTGAGGTGGTCAACCTCACGGTCCCGATCTGATTTTCAATTTCCTGCCTCTTACAGGATGCTAAAAAAACCAGCAACAAAACAGAGGTACTATTCTTAGCTGGAAACCCCAGGGCAAATTTGTATGCGTGTTTAAAACATTGCGCAAGATCGAGCGCAACGGAGAGCTCATGTTGCCTTTCTATGCCCCTAAGTGGGGCGTAAAGTTAGTTTATGTAGATTTGGATTGGTTTAAAATATGTAGTTGTATTGTAATGGATATTTTAAACAATGATTGTATTACCTATACGAGTACATGGCATCACCCTATTGCATCGAAGGACACTGATGACTGTATGATAAGGCGCGTTGGTCACGTGAATTTTCATTATTCAACCGATGTGGCATGGCATCAGGTCTGCGGAGTGCATCACTTATCTGCATTCACTTTACAAGCTGCATTTTAATTTCACAGTTAACCCACATGCAGACTAGGAATATTATGTTTGTACACAAACTGGTTATTATTATGACGTTTATAAGAAAAAACCTACTTTTGACAGTACCTATTTGCCTTTTCCTTACGAATGAGGTAGTCTTTTTTTACGTCATCCTTTGAAAGGAGTAGCAAAGAAAGGTATGTAAGAACGATTTTAATTCGATCCCAATCGGATCAGATTTTATTCACCTAGGGTTGGATCATGAAAGTAGGTACCTAATGTTACAGCACTGGCAGTCTAGGAGAAAACACCGCACTGACTTTCCTATACAACAGCATCTTTCCATATTTCACAGAAGACTTAAACCGTGTTAGCCTAAACTGCCACCAGGAAGGCAGCAGAAGACGCAGAAGATCCCTCAAAAAGTAATCGTGAGCAGGTGTCGACTGGGTAAATAGGCATGGCGAGGACTTCCATCTTTCGTTACATGCTATCTTACCGCAGACTAATCGCTTCTGTACCTACCAACAATTGCCATAGAACAATTTCTCAACTTTTTGGTAATTTAAAATATTAATCATTCTTTCTCTTATTTTTCCATGTCCACTCACTAGGTGGAGCATTTGAGTACAAGTTTTAAGCCTGCTCTTTAAGCCTCCATATCTACACTACCTTGGGGTCAGGCCACTGGCCCACTCAGGAGTACAGGGAGGCAACAGGACCTCTCCACTGCGTTCGATCTCGCGCAGTTTGGATGACCTCCTCCCACACCATATCCAAATCTTTCAGCTATGTTATTCTTCGAAGAAGCGGAAAACTGTGTGAGAGGGTCTTTCTCGTCTTCGAGACTGATGGGAAGAGCTCTCTCTTCGACCAACTGTCATTCGTCATCTTTAACACATGTACCAGCCATGTCCATCTCCCCGCCACAATGGTGGAAGTAATGGGCTTGCGTTGGGTGCGCCGACGTGTATACCTTCTTTCGTGATGCGGTGGTACTATATTATGCACCAAATTCTCCTAAAGCACTTTGTTTTAAATGGAGATTTTTTGTGAGGGGCCAGGACTCATACGCATACAGGAGAATGGGCATAAAACAGTTTATATTTCGTCTCGACATCAAACGCCGACGCTTTCCATTCTTTGATCATGCTCTTAAAGGCGTCATAATTACCTTCCCAATATTGTCTAACAGCAACACCACCTATATAAGAAGGCCTTAGTGCTGGCGGCCATTTTTGTCCTCTCGCGTCACGGCCGCCCGCGTGTAGACAGATATCATAGTGTACAGGTAAGTACATACAGATATAGACAAGCGAATGGTGGGCCTCTCGATGTGACGCTGCACTAAGGCCTTCATAAATAGGTGGTGTTGTCTAACAGGCTCTCCTATTATAAAACCGATTGCAAGTAGGTATACGGACTTAACGCCACTCGGACTTGACATGTGTCACTATAAGTCAAAAAAGAAGCAGAAAAATTCTGGGTCTAAAAATCTAGACATTATTCAATATGGTTCCTTGTTCCTTTGGTGCCCATTATATCTTTCTACCTACTATATTTTCAGTATGTAAGTGTACGTATTTCTTAAATAATGCCCAAGTTGTGTTAATCTGCCCACATTTTTTTTCTTACATTGGGCAGTTGATTGATACGAATTAACTCCCTTCCTATTCTGTTGACTCATTACAACATCATTGTATTATATAAAACTTCACAAATCATTCTTTCAGGATGGGTTGCCTAAGAATAATAATTACATATATAAAACTTAAATTTTTGTAATACCATGGGTTCTGAAATAGGGCGTGGAGAGGAAAAAAATACCCTACACAAAATTATTATCCATACAATTTTATATTATATTTTTAACGTTTAATCAAATATTACTTAAGACAAAATCTCGTAAAATGTTTATGAATATTCAGAGATATATTGAAAAAATGAAATAAGTAGGTACCTAAAACAAAAAAAATATTCAAAAAGGGTTTTACAAGTTGCATGAGATAGGATCAGGAAAAAACTAAATATATTTCATATTGAAAATGTTCGAATCCTACTGGAGAAATAGGGTTAGTTAAGGTTAGAAATTCGTGATTTGTTGAAAACAGTGAAGTATTAGATTAAAATGGAAATAACAAAAAACGTTTTCCAATTTTAACACTGGTGGAGTAGAGGGGTATCTGCTAGTTTCTCATAGAAGTTACAAAGGGTACAAATAAATAAAACTTAATGAGCATAATACCTAATTCACGGTCATTTTCCAGTTTTTTTAAACACTCGTCAAATATTTTTTTAATGTAATTTGTGAACAATTGACCGAAAATCACACTAAAGTATTGAATTTTATTATCATCATCATCATCATCATCATCGGTTTATTATATAATTTTATAACATCGCCGAAAATATGGGATAACCAGCGACCAGATACACAGGGTGGGGCATAATGGACTCCCTAGTTTCAAACACTCACTGTAGAGCGCGCAGATAGGTTAGGGGAGTGGGAGTAGTGGCGTTAGGTGGGAGAATCGACGCCATTTTCATTTCAAGTAGTCGCCATGCAGTGGTCCGGTGAGCATCGAGGCTATATCGTAGAAACGTTCTATGAAAACAATGATAGCCCATGAAAAGCTTATTTGAAAGAAACAGACGGGTAGTCGAACAAAGCATTGTTTCTGTCTCTTTTTTTTTATTGTATTATGTCTTTCTATTTTTTAATTATTATAGCTTCTGTTTTCTGTTGGATCACTTTGTAATTTAGTTAACATCTACTAGCCTGACGAAGAAGACGTTCGGTCTTCGAAAACCGCTTAGCCTAATAAATATTGTGGAAAAATCTAAATATTTTGTTTCTTTCAAATAAGTTCGAAGTATGTTCTACCAAGTAGCTACGGTCGAAAAGATAAATTATCTGTGAAAAACCCTCTGCGTCGCCACCACACTATCATTGTTTTTAACAAACGTTTCTACGACAAAGCCTCGATGCTCACCGGACCACTGCATGGCGAGTGGCGACTACTGAAATGAAAATGTGCGTCGAGTCGCCCACCTAACGCCACTACTCACACTCCCCTAACCCACCTGCGCGCTCTACAGTGAGTGTTTGAAACTAGGGAGTCAATTATGCCCCACCCTGTATATATATGTAAATCAAATGATAGGCGAAATCGTAATGTAATTAAAACAAAACAAAAAAATAGAAACAAATTCAGAATGTGTATTAATATGATTGCTAGGTTCAAAAAGTCGATAAAATTGAGAACTATGTGAGATAATGAGTGGAGATTCTGAATTTCAAAATAACAATAATACCTAATAGTATTATTAGTCAAAAACTAAATAATACAGAGATTACATTCAATCATCATAAAAATAAAAAAATAAATCGAATTTTCTTCCCCACTAGGCAACAGCCTGTATCCGGAGTGATATAAAGTCATATAAAATTAAAATGAATCTAAATGAAAGGCCATATCTAACGATTAAATATTCAATTAAAAAAAAGAATAATTTGAGAGAAGTAATGTAACAAATTTGATATTCCTCTAACCAGGTTACCATAGACAATTATTAATTATTACGAGTTCTGTGTTTTTATTTTCAACGCAAGGATTTGGAGTTGTTACGTGAAAACATTTCACTGTGAAAAATGAAGCATAGTAAAGGAATTTTGTTGCCTCTCTATGCCCTAAATAGCACTTGTATTAGAATGGATGTACATAATACATATTATATTAATATTCCTTAGTTGACAAAGACTGACACTTAACTAAACCTATACTATACACAATACATATTATCTTATGTTGTAAGTATTTCAAATTCTTAAATGGAAAAGAAAGTATTCACATATTATTATGTTCTAATTTTGCCTACTCATAGTAAATAGAAGGAATTGATGAGGAAATCTTACGCCAATCTTAATGCAACGTGTTCAAAGTGAAAATGCATTGTGTTCAAAGTGAAAATGCATTGTGTTCATTGTCATACACAAAATACTATAGGTACCTATAGATATAATACTAAACAAGAAAGTGAATTATTATTCAAATATTAAAAATAATATAAATAAAATTTTTAAAGTTAATAACGAAGATATATTTTTTAAACATACTACAGTAAAGTAATTGATATAAAAAAAAATAGTTTTACTAGTTTTTTGGGTGTGTAGTTGGATATTTTTCTTAGATAAAAGGTAATAAAAATTACATATAATGTTTAATTTATAATAATTGCTATCTTATTGTTTACAAAATATTTATAACCAATTTTGGTACAACATTTTTAAGACATTAATGTAACTGGCAAAAAAATTCAATAAAATTATTAGAAAACATTACTAAATAATGTATCCATTTTGATATTAAAATTTACTATAGAATTAGTTCTTATAAAAATATTGAATAAAATTAATTAGAGACTTTAAATAATTTCTTAAGATTTTGTACACAAGTTCAAGTAGTTTATTCTCAAGATAAACACAAGTTTTATAAAAGAAGAGATGAGTTATTTTATATCTAGAAATAATAATATTATGCCTTGGACTAAACTTAAAAAAATAGGTTTATGTATTTTTTTTAAATGGTGTTTAATTTCAAATAATACAATAAGCTACCAATCATAAAATATTTGCAAGGATATATTTAACTTAGCAATTTGCTTATCCATATAAATCATTATGTAAAAAAATTAGCTTAAATATAGGTTTTTAATAAGGTACATATAGCATAGCTCTTGTTGCATCCCTATGCCCCTAAGCGGGCGTTAAGGGAGTTTGGATTTAGGTACATATTCCATTTAAAATTATACAATTGGCTTCCAATCATAAAATTAATACAAGGATTAAATTGAGTTAAGCACATGCTTATCTGTAGGTATAAATCATGCATTAGACCTAGGTGTATTATATTGGCTTATAAATTTTTTGATGAAATGATTATATTATCTTGCTAACATGAATGTCAATCAAACATTTCCCACAATTATTGTTTTTTATCATTATCATCAAGGGCTGATAAGAAATGGTATAAATATAAATGAACTCAACCAGAATCAGTCACTTAGGTATGATTAATTGTTGTATAATTTATTAGAATTAAAAGTTTTTTTATTACTTACCAACGTGTTCTGATATCCCAATCCTGTCTCCTCATCAGAGACATCCGGCTGGGGAGCCATCTTTCAGGAAAAGGAAGAAATAACACTTCAACAAAAAAAAAACTATTTACTCTATAATTTATTTTAAGAGGAATATTATATATTTTCTCTATGTTGTTACAGTCTATTGAAGATTTGTATAAAGAAAACTCTTCAAAGAAGTCCCCCTTATCCAGTGGACCCAAGACACACGCACAATGATATTTGAACGTCTAAAATGATATTTCCTGTGTCTTATATTAAAGTAATGATGGGATGATAATTCATAATTGACGCGGTAGCTGCAATTTAATGCAAATCACAGGACAATTTACAACGCCGCGACGACCGAAACATCTAGCAGACCACAACACGACTCAAAGACTTAACGATTCGACTTAGTACTTATAACCTGTGTAAAAAAGTTTATGTACAACTTTTGTTATGACAAAATTATCACTCACTGGATGACAGCTCGTGTTGCCAGTATGTAAAATAAACATTGAAATAAAATATTCGCTACCAAGCACTTTTAAACGCATGTACATTGTAATGATAAATTGTTTATATAAATAAAATTGGTTTTATAAATGAATATGCATATTTTGTGTTTCATATAATTGTTCGTAAAAGTTATTCCATTGTAACGTTTAAGTTTATTTTATAATAATCTTAGTCTCACTTTTCCTTTTGTTCTTCTTGGAACTAGATAAGTCATAGGATTTGAGTACTGTAATACTTAGCCTAAAAAATGATTACTCGAAATATCTATATCAATCATAGTCTTGTATTTCAACGAAAACAACACAGTATAGATGGTAAATAGCCAATATTTTTTTACACTTCTACACTGGATGAGCTGTCAATGTGTGATGTTAATCTATCCATTTTGCCATCTGTTGAAGTAACGTTGAAATAAATTCCATTCACAACGTCGCTTCTCCGTTCTTATGTTCGGACCCACCTACTCTACGCCAAAATACTATTAGTCAGCTTACTTTTTTTAGCAACAGATGTGGGCTAAACAGCGAATAAATAAAAGTCTTGAATTTCGGTCGCGTCAATATTAATATTTTGCATGTTTTAGAAATTTTGCATATTGAAATTCGTAATATTCAAATTAAAAAAAAGATTTTTATTAACTTTATTATTTTTTTTAATGATAATGATTGTACGATTACTCTTGCGTAGTTACGAAATAATCTTAAAACCTACAATAAAAAAAAAAAAATAGATAGATGTTAAAAAAAAAACATCGAGGCACATTATACACGCAATGTAATATATTGTCGAAACTCGAAAAATAGCTAATAATAAATTGTATTTATATTTTGTAATAGTTTACATTATAACATACTTTTTTGAACCAAAATTATTCCTCTTGGCGCTTTTGGATTATTGAGGATATTTTAGCAGTAAAAATTAATGTATCGTGTTCGTGATAATGTTCATAATACCTTTGTTTTAAATCTTATCAATTATTTAAAACTTATTGTTTGATATGAATTTATGTATTTTGTATGATGAGTCCAAGCGTCTGCAAAATAAGGGACCATGGACGATAGATAAATAAATAAATAAATGTTTAATCATATAAAATTCATACCCAGCCAAACGTAAATTAAGTAATTAAATTGAAAATGATTTGTAACGAAATAATTACTTCTTATCATTTTAATAGCAACGTATGGTTAGAATTCCCCGAATTAATAATATAATAATAACTATTGTTTGTATTGAACAAAAAGCGCAAATTATTTTAAAATATAAACATTTTAAGAAAATTATTTAGTTAACATCGAATCATTTTTATTAATAGTTAAATCGTATTTTTAGACTATAGCTCATGTTCGATTTTTCATAATCATTTAAGATAGAGACATCTGTCGAAATATGTATTTTTTGATGCTGGTAACATCGCGCAGATATTTTCTACGCATGGCAACCACCAAGTTTACGGTATATTTTTGTTCAGATAGAAAATGGCCGGCCCAAGCCTCTGTGGTCGTGCTGGCGCGCCGTGTTTTTAATCGAAAATCGTATAGTTTCGACGGGTTTGTGAATGTTTTGAAAGAAAAATAATATTAATTACATTAAACAGTGTTCGTGTAATTTTTTTGACGAGTCACCATGTGATAATAAGTGAGGAAAAGTGTTTTTATGCCCATTCTTCATACAGAGTACATTATGAAGATGGCGTTGTGAAGTTTCTTACTGTTGTTCACCATCATACAAAATAAATTGTGTTTTTTACTTTTCCATGGTTAAAGTGTCTTAAACAAAGTGAAATATTGATAGAGTGGATTACTAACTATATTTTGGATTATTTCATTCAATTTTTCTACACAAAGTAAGTCTTTAAATATTGTTTACAAACTTCGTAACTTTGTACCATCGCTTAAATTCTTCATTTGTTTTTAAACTCGTTTTACATGTTGTTATTTCAGTTGTAAGTAGTAAAAACTTATAAAAAGTAGAAGATTAACATTTCAAGCTTTCATTTGATGTGAAATATCACGTATATATTTAAGTTATAAAAAGTTATTTCAAAGTTTTGAACCCTAAAAAAATTTGTTCGGCGCGATCATGTACTTGTTTGACATTCCTTTCCCATGGATCTTTGGGTTCTAGGTATACGAATGAAAGTTTGTAGGATGTTGGGCCCATGATACACGCCTATGATTTTTTTGATAGATCTCTAATTTAACAAAAAGTGCATTTTTGATGCTTGAATTAGTTATAAATTTCATACGAGACACATTAAATTTTTTTTTATAGATATTATTTTTTTGCTTTCTGCTTTTAATGATTAAGTTAGACATTATTTGCTTTTTGAATACCAAAAGCTTTTATGTATAGATGCTCATCCTGCCATATGGGGGAAACCGACATGGTGCATAAAGTTTAAGATAATGTAATACTTAGTTTAAAAAAAAAAGATTTTTTGTATGCATATTCTCATAGTGCTTTAAAGTAGTTACTTTGAGCTTTTTATAAATTTGTTAACGTTTTAAATAAACATAGCGTTTTTAGTAAATGTTACTTTTATACGTTTCACTGTTATGAAGTAATTTCATCTTTTCTTCTTATATGTTTGTAATTAAAATTCAAAATTTAAAGCATGCCACACTGTGTTAGAATATTACGTATTTTTTAAATTCGACACGAAAATTAAATTTGTTTCGTTTATCTATTAATATTTCGGAAGTTTATAACCGCTTAGAAACATGGAGAATGCGAGTTATGTTTGAAAAGTGCTAAAGTTGCCCAATTTCACATGCGATTTTTATTAGTAGATACCATAGTATATCGCTTCCATTAAAATTAATTTTTAACCTTTACAATAAAATGATTTCATGTTACTATTGTTACTTTAATCGTGCCGGAATTATTTGTTTTAAGTTTTATTTATTTTTCTTCTAATTGCACCACACTTTGATAATTTTTTTCTTAAATTTCTAATTTTTGGAGGCACCGCTCCACCTTTTTACCAGAAATCACCGTTCCAAATATTTTTTTATTAAAATTATTATCTACTGCATCAAAAATCATTTATATTCGAAACGACGAAAAAATGTTTTGCTAATTTTATTTCACTAATATCTGGATACCAAATCATCAATAATATATCGTCTATCAATCCAATCCAATCCAAACTCCCTTTAGACCCCACAAGGCAACAAGAGCTCTCCATTGCGCTCGATCCTGCGCAACGTTAATGACCTCCTCCCACACCATGTCCAGATTCTTCAGCTCTGCCTCGAAGGAGCGGAACACAGTATGAGAGGGTCTTCCTCGTCTCCGGGACCCTGATGGGAGGAAGAACAGCGCTCTTCTCGGCCAACTGTCATTCGGCATCCTTAACACATGTCCCAGCCAAGTCCATCTCCTCCACATAATAGTAGAGGTGAAGGGCTCACGCTGGGTGCGCCGGCGTATAGCGTCGTTCGTGATGCGGTGGTACCATCTTATACTTATCAAACAATACTAAAAAGGTACTAAAAAAATAAGTACTAAATTACTTTAAAGGTATTTGAATAATTTCCAGATATACACAAACTAGTAGGTAGATATATTAAGATTCAAAAAATAATATAGGTGTTCTTTGTAGGTATAAAAACAAAAACTTTTCGATTTTTACTCAATTTTTCCTATCGTATTGTCATGCTGCTATTATCATTTTTTCGTAACATGTTCACCCATAATATTTTACAATGTTCTTTTAAAAGTGATCGTAAGGGATTCTGGTATCACAAGTCAGATTTATTGTCTATGTTCACGGGAAATAAACCCTCGGGTAGGTACTTTTCGAAATGTTACAAGATGTAAAAAAATATCTAAGTATTCATAAAAAATGGCTGAAACGACAATGTTTGAACGTTGTAAAAAGACGAAATAAAATTTATTATAGGTATTTTTTCTGTGCGATTCGAATTCGCACCCTTTTCATCAAGCCCAACTTTTATGTAAAATAAAACTACGAGTAAAGATTTTCAATACTACCTAGTTACTTGATTTTATCTGTACAAAAAAAACGTTGATAAGCTGTCAGGCACTTCACAAATATTGCACCATGCAGGACTTTGCTTCCAAGTTTGTTGGGCTCACTTGTGTCCAAGATACTTGAGGACAGTTTGGTGATAGCATGATTCCCCGTTATGCATGCACAGGGTTCCTGAAATCGGGGTTGTAGGGAGCGGCCAGTTGTCTTGCAAGACGGCAGTATTTCAAAATTATGGCAATGTTTGTGGTTGTTACGGTAACGATTTTGTCAATCTTCTAAATTGATACATTCACCGCTGTTTATAGCAGTAGGTACCGTATTCCTAGGAAAACAGACCATTAGTCAGTAATAGATTTGTTAATGCTTTGTACTGTCCGCGGCACTCGTAGCATGCGTTTCCAAAATACATTTCGATTTGGTCTATTTTTTATGATAATAAAACATTTATAAGTCGGTAATTTCTTTGTTTTAAAACTGAAGTACATGATTTAGTGGCCTTATTGCATTCGGCAAAAATGCTTTTTGTGCATATTCTCATTGAATCCGGTAAATATGCCTTTTGTGTCTTCATAGAATTCGGTACATATGCTTTTTTGTTTCCTCATTGAATCCGATAAATATGCTTTAATATGTTTCCTCATTGAATGCGGTAAATATGCTGATGTTTCCTTATTGAATTCTGTACGTATGCTTTTTGTGTCCTTATTGAATTCGGTAAACATACTTTTTTGTCCTCCTGTTCGTAGGCAGATGCGTGTTCCAGCATCAGCGGCTTCTTTACACCTTTTTTTTGTCACTAGTGTCAGCGAAATAAAATATTCTGTCCGAGAGGGTATTTTATGTGGGTCCTGTAATAATTTTTCATCGTACGTAATAAAATAAGACACCGAGTATTATTTTCAATTATATCTCGAATATTTGGTAGACATTTTGGTTGAAATTTTTATGTTGGTTCCACAAGGTGAATTGCCACGCAATAACTTTTTTTGTTCATGTCTGAGAAGTTTGTTCCTTTTTTAGACTTTCAAATAAAGAAACCCGTAGTTTGCTTATGCTCTTTTCAAATTTTAATATTGTCGTTTTGTTTACTCAGAAAATACAGTCATTCAAATGAAGAGGCTATATATAACTTTCCATGGATGGGCACAAACTATTCTGCCCTTTTTACAAAGAAATACCTAAACCGTTCATGTTTTAATATTATGCAATTGGTCTAGATGGGTTTGTATTGCCCAACGTTTGCGTTCAACGTTGCTTAGAATCTCCAAAATATGAATAGATAGGTATATAGAAGTTATGAATGTTGGCGAAATATCACATTTTTAAATTTGGTGCATGTCAAATGAAAACTTACAGAATGATTATTTTTCGTCCTGGCTTAAAACTTGGTGAAATATTTTTATAGTTAAGTACGCCTCATTTGAGATTACCTCCATTTTTAAAGAAAGAAGAATTCATTAAAATTTATTTATGGCGATATCCACAAGATATGAATGAATCAAGAAGATGGAATTCTTCAGAACTAACTATCTGCCTATATACCCTGTAAAAACATAGCTTTTGAAGTTCAGTTGAAGTTTATTGCGTAGTATGTATTGTAAATTAATATTTACTTTTTTTGAATAGTCGAACCCCATTTTGGTATTCACAATGAACAAAAATGTTTGATTTTCTCATTATGTTTGGTGGATGCCCCGCCAACTATTCATATCTCCAATATTAAAATATGAGTGGTTGAACTGTTCATAAAAAAGTATTTGTATTCGATGAAGGGTCCGCCCGATTCATTATTTTGTTTATTGAACAATGTTCAATGCTGGAACGAACCATCTGTGCATATTGGCCAGTACTTACTTATCTAACCTTTATTTTGATCATGAAAATCATGGTTAAGTAAAATGAAAACCTTACATATTATGACATGTCTATTAAGTACGTTTATATTCGCATTCTATAACTACTCAAAGTTGCTGGGTAAAATGCGTTCAGAATAGAGAACTGTCAAAAGACTCGATAGCTATTGGATTCGTCTGTGTCATTTCGAAATAGAAGTTAGTATATAGGTACGCTTAACAGATAATAAGTCTGTCAGATCTCGCCCAGGGCTACCTACCTACAAACCCAATATTTTTTTCGGGTCTTAATCCAAGAAGTCTCCGCCTCAAAGTCTCCTTGTTGTCAGCCAATTTCTTCACATCTGCATTCGACCTACTTCGAATTTCTCCAACCACCTGTTCACAGTAGGTACCTACCTGTTTATGAGGCGACCTCTGCAATTGCCGCCCTCAATAACCATACCTTCAACGATGGTGCAAAACAGGCCTATCAAAATTAACTTCTATTGCGCAATTTTTCTAACGGGTTGCCTTGTTTCTCCAACCTGGTTGCTAGTCTGGCGGTTACTGTTTCAATTAAGGTGATAATTATAATTGTCAAATGAATAAACGATTATTCGTTGTTGGTGTATATTGTTGCAATCGCAAAATATTCTTTAATCGAAGCTAAATATGTAACATGGTTGGTTAGATTTTTCTTTATGAAAACTTTTTTTGTGTACCGCGTGTACCTTCATATAATTATATGAAGGAATCGATATCATTTTTTTTAAACTAGCAAATGACTATAGCCTTGCCTCTCTTCAAATGATCCTACTTCTTCTTCTGTTGTCCTATCGGGTCCCCCCGTCGTCGACAACCATTTGAGAGAAAGCCTCCCTATCTTCAGCTGCCAAATAATCTCCCGCAGTTCTCAGTCCACTCCATTCACGAATGTTACGGAGCCAGGAATGTTCTTTTCTTCCAACTGTTGATAGTTTCGGCCGAGGGTGCTTGGTAGTAGTTCATTTTCACTTCTGTAAAAATAAATAAGGAGTCTTCAGTTTGTGCTACTACGAATTATTTTATTTCCATAAACATGTTTTCGGGAGCGACTACTCCCTTCCTAAAATAATTGAAGACTCCTTATTTATTTTTTCTTTTCTTCCGACTATTTTATTATGAGCTTTTACTTTGTTATTCGGAGCTTCTTATGTACCTTGTATTTTTCACCTTCAATTATACGACCAAATAACTAAATCTTACGAAATTTAATTGCTAATTAACATGAGAAGCCTTCTTTATAATTATTATTTTAAACTAATCAACCAGTTACATGAACCTTTGAAACTGAGAATGATACACAGAAATTCGAAGGGATTTTATAGTTTAAGACATTATTTTGATTCTGCTAACTGAAAAGTGGGTAGATTCTAAAATGAACGCTTATCCAGAATGGCGGATACCTGAGTTAGGGTGACTAAGGACGGTATTACCCAAATCAGAAAATCTTCGAAACGACATCTCAAATCATCGAAAGTTTGTAGGAAGATCAGCAGATGCGTAATAGGCCAACCAGCCAACGATAAAAAGAAAAGTACAAAACAAAGGTTAAAAAAAATGTACTTTCATTTTAATTATTCCCATGAAAATAATCCATATACTCTTAATACTTTAACTAGAAGGTTCGGTTAAGTAATTATTGTGAGCGAGTCGATAAAGTTTTATCTACAAACAACGAATAATGGTTTTAAGTAACATCTTTTTAGCCTTTCCTCGGAGAATATTAATAAAAATTTATTAACGGAATCAATATAATTCGAGTACGAACGTTTCTCTCAAATTGTTATATTTTTATCAGTCTCATTATTATTGTATGGTGGAGTGAATGTTCCTTACTTGTGAAGGTATCCTCATCTTACAAGCGTCCCACAGCTTTCTGTTTATTCGTTTAACGTAACTTTAGAGTGCCCTAAATAATTCATGCACTTTTGGAATTGAATGTTTTCATAAATAAACAAGATTATAAGATTACATTATTTTATAATGACCATTTTAGAGACTTTTCTGTGTGCGCAATTACGGATTAACAGTTGACTTTACACGCGTTTTTATATTAACTATTCCAATATTCGAGTTATTTATGAGATGAAGAATACATTTTCGGGCTTAGATAAGATCTAAATACACTAAATTGGAATAAAATATTGATAAATGTGAAAAAAGTGTTATACGATCGAGTTTCATACCCAGGCGCTTGTGTTCAAAAGTTGACATGAAAACAGCTAGGCTGCCAAACTAGGTGTATTATTTTCTCAACAGGATACGTTCATTCTTTGGATGAGTCCTTCGGACAAGCTTTCCATTTTATTTTATTTATTTTAGGTAATGTAAGCCGCTATTAAATTGCATGCCTCAGCCATACTACGGCTTTGATGAATTGCTATATTGTAAACAGATGTTAGTAAGTAGGTAGGTACATACTTATTTTCCAAATCTCAGCAATGAATATGGGCAAAACTATATTCTAATTTTTAAATTTCCTATATGTACCCTAATAATAATACTGTAATGTAAGTATTCTTTTTTTTTTTGAAATTCACATCATTTTTACAAACAACGAATTTGAATTTCGAACTGTGACTACATAGTTTTTAATATGAAAGTAGAAATAATCGGAAGGTGCCTGTACTAGGTCCAAAGGTTCTGTTGCCCACACACGGCGGCTGATATACAAACTTACCCACCACATTATATTAAATACCTATATAAACATAACTGATTATTATTCACTATTCGAGATCCTTTTTAACTTATTCTTTTTATGTATCGTTAAAATATTTTTATTAGTATTGCTTCGAACTCACCATCCTCATTATTAACATACAACCATTTTAATTTTAATTATTAATTTACTTCTAGACAGATTAATTTAATAAGTTTTTTGTATTGCATTCCTCGGTGTTTTTTGTCCACTCAATATCAATTTGATAACAATTAAAATTATTAGAAAAGATTAAAAATTGATGTAAACTGAGAAGTACTAAATGGTTATTTGGAGGAAGTTTGTGGCCCACACATGTTTAAAATCACAACGGATTTTCGTAAGGTTTTTTTTTTTACCAATCACGCCGTATCCCTTAAGGGGTAGGCGTAAGAGAATGGACCTCCACTCTTTTCTTGTTTTTACACCGAATTACCATTTCCTCTACTATTTCTATTGCTCTATGTGTTCGATCCACGTCATTCTCGATCAACCACGCCTTCTCACATCTAAGTTGTAAGAAATGAGCATGAAGCAATCGACCTGGAAGTCAAACGGAAATTGAACCCGGGATCTTTCAAAAATTAATCTGCTGCATAAAAGTAATCAAGACTGTTATAAAACTAAAGTTATAAAAGTGAACCAAAATTTAAAAAAGACTCGAGACGACTTATGATGTCGTCAGCTCGTAGTGGTCCAAATATAAAACCAATCCAAAGTTCTGATTTCATAGTAACGTTGGTTCGAAATTCGTTGATTCATATTTTTCGTTATATTTTATGGCATTAAAAAAAACTTGCAAAAAATTTTCTTCTTTAGCAGGTTGCCAAATTTATCTACTGTTTCAAAAAAATATAGGTTAAAATTCCACGAAGCCCCATATAACAATGTGAATGTTTTTTTATTATTCAAATGTTTAACGTCAGTCCATCTCTTTTATACTCGATAATATTATTATCATCTATGGTTCAAAATGGCGGAAATTTTATTTTTAGTCTACGGAAGAAACCTTCCATCCAAATATCATTTTAGTTCTTTTTGGACCCAAAGGCGAATCTAAAACCATCGGCCAGCGAATTTTATTGTACATTCTATATTTTTAGTCGGTCCAGTCTTTTGATAAAAGGTTGTAAATCAATGCAATACAAAATGCAGGACCTTAAATCCTACAAAAACCTTTTTTTACCTGTGTAGAATACGATGCATCTCGTAATACAATACATTTCAACACCGCATTCAATAATCCATCTATCCCTCTTTCACATATGAACATATTAAATGAAACCATCTCCTTCTCTCTCACTCTGATAGTATGGGGATAATCTCGTAACAAAACACCTTTTATATTTTTTTCATATAATTATTATTAACAAATCATCAATTATTTTGCGGTATTTTGGATGTTGTATCTCACTCCCACTCACGCGTATTCGTATTCGATCCTTGTACTCTTTCGTAATACGTACGAAAGATAAACTCTCATTCCTTTGATGTAAACAATTTACTGTTAAATATTTTCTACCTATCTCGTTCGTTCTTATTGTGTCGTTATAAAGGTGTTTCACTCTTGTACAAAAAGTACGTTCGGAAATTATTGAATTTCGAACACGATTTTGGTGAACTATCGTTGTTTGATGTATGTAGAAAATGTTATAAAAGTTTCTCAATAACTCCGTCCTCTTTCAACTAATTAAATTTCACATCTTCCGTCTTTCACGTGCCCACGAAGATGATATTAGATCCAGGAGTATAAGGCCTATTCCACACTACTTTACTTATGCGGTTATATTCGGTTTGTTTCTTTTTCGATCGCAGCTGACGGTTCTATTCGGTACGAAAAAGAGAAGCACCGTTTCACATCTGTCGGCAAGGAACGGATAACAACCGAACCGGATGAGTCAGAAAAAGGCCTTATATTATGTCTGAAAGTTCAACAACACATGAAATGTGGGGCTACCAGCGAAAAACGACAAACTGTTCTATATTAATTTCCTATACCTACTTAAATTATTTGATTTATTTTAAATTCTTATTAAGTACACATCGAAAATGCATTAAATAAAAGAATATATATATATTCTGAGGAATGAGCTTTATCGATGTTTACTTTTAAAGGTACGTATTCATTATTTTTTGGATGGAAGAAATTGCTACGGGAATCTTCCCGGTTCCGATGCACTGCATTTTATAGTATATAAGTACTTATGTATAATTTTTTTTTAAAAATTTCAATGGAAAATATTAAAAAATTATAGTGAAGAAAATAATTTGCTTCGAGTGGATTGCCACGTTGGAAGAAAGAAGAAGAAGAAGTAATTTGCTGTGAGAAAAAACTTGTTGACAACTTTTTCGTAGAGGTTTTAACAGGATATATTTCTTTATATCAGATTACAGATTAGAAAATACATAATATTATTGTGCATAATTTAAAAAGTTCAAAGCATAATTTAAAAAAAGAACGTGTTCGTTTAAGTAGGTATTCAATTTAAAAAAAAAATCGGTTCGATCGAACTCGTATACGCAAGGCCCGAACTGTAGCAGGTATAGCCATGATTCTTTCTTCCATACAAAACGTAGGTACTTACACAGTGTTGGGTACACTCGCACCGGTTCGACGAATCCTCATCGGTCCTGTCTGGGGTTCATAATCATAACGTCTTCATGTTTTTTCTAGGTAGACCATTATATTGGTAGGTACCTACCTGTATTTTTATAGGTTACTCACACAAGGTGTATTATGGTACGCCATATACATGCATACACACCAACTGATACCAAATCATGTAAGTAGGTACACACTACACACTGGATACCTTATGCATGTAGTATCGGATTACTCGTGTATACATTTACAAACAAGACCATGTTTTGTGGTAACCAGTGAAAGGTTTTTTTTTGTATATTTTAATTTTGACGTAGATATTCATATCCAATACAATTTCTACTTTTTAACTATATAATGTATAATTCTTTAATTATCGAAATGATGAGACATCTTTTGGGAGTCTTGAGAAGGTTTTATGCCAATATTTTATTATTCACTTCTGACACTAGATGGCGATAGGATATTGCTATATCCATTTTTTGTGCTGAAAGCTTCGTTTCGTAAAATAAAGGACAAAACCTTCATTCTAGCCTAGTTAATGGAATTCCCATTTCAGGCCAAATGTGTTGATTTTCTAAAAATCTAGATAACACAGTATACTTTCTTTTATGGTTGATATTGGACACCATGGAGACAATAACAAGCAAGAACTAATTACTAGGCGATGACAGTTCTTTCTCATTATTATTTCCTTTGTGACCAATATCAACGATCATAAAAATAAACTCTATTTTCCCGCTCTGGCTCTATGTTCGTTTAGTTTAAAAATACGCTCTTATGAAATGAGATAGATATTCTTAAAGTCATATCGATGTCACATATTACCTATTTGAAAATCGAACAAAGAAAAATAAACCCACGGAAACCTGCATCCTGTCTGGTGGTAAAGTTACAGGAACTACATAGATTATCCTCTTGATTTAGACTCGTGCGTATCAAAGTACCTACGCTTTGAGCTACCCTATATTGTTGTGTTTAATCATTGAGGGATTATTTATTTATTAATTAATTATCTTATATCCGTATTTAATATCAAGGAAACCTCCTAATTATCTATTTTAAACCACCAACCCCAAAACTGCTTTGCTTTTGAAGCCAAAAACAATCATTTACCGAGTTCCTGTGCAAGTCACTGATAGATAAATCGTTCAATCTTTATCTGCTCTAATATATTTTTATACTGGAGAGTATTGTTTTGTGTGGAGAGTGCTGATTCTACGAACGACTTGCTAAATCAATATTCTTGGAGACATACGAAGTCCATGTCCCATTTAGTTCAATCTATTGACACCAATCAGGTGACAGCTGGTTACTCAAACACTCTTTGGTTATTTTTTTTCCAATGCCTTGCCATCTTCTCTGGGCACGATTCTTAGCAGTTCTTTTATGTTCTTCTTTTTTACTTTGCAGGACTCTTAACGTGGTCGTCCCCGGCAGTTTGTCCCCTCGATGATAGTATGTTGGAGCTTTCGATTCATCTTAGGCTTTTGAGCAATCGCCATCCTTCTTCGATTGTAATGTTTTCTTCCTCCAGGATATATATACCACATCTCAAAATGTTTTAGTATTATTTTATCTGTTTCGGATTGGCAACAAGTCTCACAGCCGTACATCACGATATTAATCATTAACTAATATTAATGTGCGTCCTGCACAAACATTGTAGAAATTCCTAATCATGTAGAAAGGTACTTTTTCTTTATATATCATTAGCTTTCCTGACTGACGTTGTCCTGTGTTCCTATCATAGTATTAATATTGAATTCGAATTTGTATGGTGATGAATTGATTATCATTTGACCAATGTAATTCCGACCGATGCGTCTGTATTAAACCATGTGTATTCCATCCACATTCTGTCAATCGCACCAACTATCTATAAACTGATGGTACCTGTCAAAATTTCAAAAATGGAATAAAAATTATGTGGTAAAAAGTACTAATAAGGTTGAGAGTTTTCTTTAATTTTCTACGCAATTTTCTTAATTTTTTCTTTCATAAGAACTATCTCCTGACAAAAGCAAATACGACAAAAAAAAAGAATTAGAGTAATCGGTCCAGCCGTTTAGGCGTGATGCGATGACCACGCGAAATGGGTCTCCATTTTTATAATATAGAAGAAGATTGAATGAAGTGCATAATAAATATATTTTTTTTGTACCGCGGATAAGTAGCTAGTAAATTAATAATAACGCCGTAATGGCATCGTCTTTATCCAATATCACGCATTTACAAGCGTTACCTCAGTGGGTGGAATATTGTCTATTGTAAAAGGTAGTCGCTCCAAAGCGGTTTATATTCCCATGGTTTCCTGTTAGTCTGTATGTGCGTGCCCCCACATACCTGCCTACTTCATTACCAAACTAAGAGATCAAATTTCAGTACTTCCCTCAAATTAATTATGTATTATTAACATACGACGTACCAGCTTTCTACACGTTATATACTTAATTATGTATTAGCACTCACGTACACAATCATTTTATATATAAGGATCTTTTCAATTAAGTATTTTTTATTATTAATTCATCATAGTTTTTTTTGTTTTGTTTTATCGAACAAAAGACATTCAAACATTAATTAATAATTAATTATTCTTATTAAATGATTGTGTTTTCATTCTTTGGAATTTCTTCACCAAAAAGGAGAATGAAAGTTTTCATCAAATCTCATAAATTTTCTATTAATTTATTTCAATTAGAAAATTAAAATAAACTTATAACAATTAGAACAAAAAAAAACGCAACAGAGAGTGCGTATTATATAATACATATTTTTTTTCGACGCTTATTGGTTTTCTTGGACGCTTTCTTGTACTTTCTGAAATCATGCGAATTCAGATTGTGTAAGTAGTCATTTACCAACTCCGAAAAGTCTAAAAAATATTTCTTCGAAAAACGGTTTGCATAGTGAAATTTAGTAAATATTTTTCGATGCGAGCTATAAACCTGACCCGTAGCCAAGTGTAACATTGCGATTACAATTTGATTACGATCGCGATCGATTTTTATATATGAACAAACCAGACACGTCACAAAAATAAACTTCATATAAAATAAAAAAGTAGCACAATGTAACACTTGGCTGGGGGTCCTGAAATGTAAAATAAACGAACACATGATTTTGTATTTTCAATTGTTATTTTTTAATCTTAGAAAATTGTTGCTTCAATTGAATTTTGTAAACAGATGCATCTGTAATACTTTCAAAGATATGTATATAAACCGCATGCATACATTACCCTCATAAAAACGTTGATATCAGTAGCGAGCAATTTGCTTCCCTGTTTTATTATTTTTAATTGAAGAATGGCATAACAATAAACATCCACGTCTCGTGAAATAAAATCCAAACCACCCTCAGGGAGACATGTAGTAGTACGTACATACTATAATGACATCAACCCCTAATCATAATTTAAAAATTGTTTTTGTTAGTTTATACCCCTAGTTCAGGGGTGCTGAACATTTACATTGAGGCTTTGGGCTCCACATACTTATACTAACGATTTCTGATGAGATAGTTTTTAAATAGTTTTTTTTTCATAATTAAATTTATGCTTCCATGTTATCTTTGGCAGTCTATGGGGACTGGGGAGTATATGTGCGCTGCTGTCTGTATATGGCGCTAGCATATGATCATATTAATTTTTTGTTGTTGTCCCATATATATTGTGGTTGGATGTTAGATTGCTTCGGCTATAATCCCGCCATTGCCACTTGTTTATACACTGTTTTCTGTACACTATTTTTAATATGTATAAAGAATGAAATAAATAAATATTTCCCAATATATTTCATAGTTAAAAATCAGTTCATCAGGATTAAAATAAGAAGAAGAAGACACTCATTAATGAGATGACTCGTTACTTCGTTTCACTTCGACAGTCCATCTAAATTCTTCATTTCTAAGCTTATATAATTTATATTGTATTGTTTAAAAACACAAGAATCATTCAAAATTTAGAACGTTGTGTTCTTTTTTTAAATTTATTTTTGCGTCATAGATTGGTACCCCTGTATTGGATAGGGCATATTCATCTGACAGACGACCCTCACATGTGATGGGGGTACATGTATGAATGACTCAACCCCTCCACTGTTGCGTAAAATTTTATTTTTATGTTTCCTCTCCCCCTCCCTACAATGTAGATTACCTATTGGTTTTGTCCCTTTTTCGCACAAATTCTATATTGAGGCTCATAATCTGATATTTGAGATGGGCACTGGGCAGTTGGTCGATCGCAGGATATCGCCTTTGACGTTATACGTTTTTAAATGTCTAATGTTTTTAATATATCCCATTCTACCTTCTTCTTCCTCGCTCTACTCAACATTTCTCAGTGACATTTTATATATTTATTTGTCACGTAATCTATTTTTATTAAACCTTTTCTCGAAAGGATACCTTTTTCATTTATTTCTGGTGGATTTTTATCATTTCTTCATATATTTTCAATTTTCACCTATTTTATTTGATTAATTCTTCGTCACATTTGAAATTCAAAGTATTCAATTTTTCATTTATACTCTCTTACCATAATCCTAGGATTGGTGAGCAGCAGTATTCTTTCCTAATGTTCTTTTCGAAATATGTCATAAGTTTATTTGTGTTAAATGCGAAATATGTCAAAACTTTATGCGAGCCAAGATTCATTAAAAAAACATAGAAAATACCAACGTTGTAACAAAGAGAGCGAGAAGCTCACAACCCATTCCGAGTGTCAACGGTACATTTATCGTAGTTAATGGGATGAACTTCGATGGTTATTTGTATATACGATTCATGTATGTAGTGTACAAGAAAAATCCCATGACAGCAGTCGCAGTCCTGAAATTTAGTTGCTCTTCATGTTCTCAATAGTTAGCCTATATCTCATTAATTCTAATTGTTGTTTACATGGGATTTTGATTGACATGTCTGAACATGTTGAGAATTCTCAAGATTAGAAGTTTCGAAGATTTACATTAATGAAATATAGAGAGAAAAGTTGGAAATTATTGAGAACAAGAGAGCAACCAAATTAAAAGACTGCGACTGCTGTCATGTGTTTGGCGCCAAAATATTAATGTATCGATTAATTTCATCTACGTACAAGCGTTTTTGTCTCCCAATGTTCCCTTAAGCAGTAATGTAATCTTGTTTGCTAGTTGGTGAATGGCTCATACAATCACACTTCTAACGAACGAAATTCCCAAATACATCCCAGAATTCTAGTAACCGTCTCAGATTTACGATGTTTTACATTGAACCCTTGAAGGTAATAAACCTAGGAAGGATTAACGGATATATTCCTCATTGGGACGCCTGTGATTTCGAATCAAATTTACTTAGATATGGTTGTTCATTTAGTTTTTTTGTTCGATTCAATTAATGACACAAAAACTAATTCTCTAATTAATTAAAATCGTATTTTTTGTGAGGGTGGATAATTGTTTTTTTTTTAATAATACTTAAAAACGAAAGGGATTTACAATACATATGGTTGAGCTAAACATTTTAGAAAATTTTGAATAATATTCCATGTTCGTATTTTTATTTTCGAACGACTTAGATACAATTATGCCTAACATGCTCTTTATTAAAAAAAAAGTGACATAATAGGCAGATCACTCAATAAATATAGTTGGACATCTGCATCACAGAAACTTGATGATACGAACAAGGAAAAAAAAACGTAAAGCTGCCAATAGAATTAGTCGAGCATCATGAGAATGTGCATATTTCCTGTCCTCATCTTTCATTTTAATACCTACCAAATATTTATCAATTTAGATGTACCTAATTTTTAAGGATTATTACATAAATTCATCGAAAAATTTAAAATATTATTTAGTATTTTTATTTCTTTCTATTTTTTGTAAAAAATAGAAAGGTACTAGAGTAAGTTTATTTAGCTATTTATTTTAACAAAACACATTACAGAGGACAACTATACATTTAAAGTAGAAACAGTATAAATTTATGGCCTTAAACTAAGTTGACCTCCATCGACAGGTTCTTGAATTTTTATACCTATTCACAATGTTGGATGATTTTTTTTGTATAAATTTACTGTTATTTTTCTCGATCAGTTAAAAGCCAATATGTTTCACATTAAATTAACCTATGTCTCTACTCTCTATCATGCTTACAAACGACACATTGACATAATCAGATCTCGAGCGTCCTAGATATTTTGCACATCCCTATTCCGCTCTCCCTTTTCTTATTGTTTGTATAATTTTCCTGTAAATTGTAGTTAAAATACATGAACCGTTAGTAATTTGCGACTTGAATGGGATAATTCACTTTAATTAAGACGTTTTTAATGCTGATTATCGTTTAAATTAACATACACCGGCCGGAGCAAAATCTCTTTGTGTACTATTTTGAACAATGTTTTTTGTTTAACATTTTTATTATTTGTCACAAACTTGAAACTACAATCAATGCTTTTATTCCATCATACATATTCTCCATGGGGTGTAACCAGCAATCTATCGAGACATATGCTGTATATGCTCGTGCTTATTTTTCTTACGGCTAGAGATATCTGCGGGGCTATAGAGTTTTATCGAAAGCTATTTGCACGCAAATAGGGTTCTAACATAAAACGATCGAATCGTTCGATCATTTTGTATGGAAAATATTTCGAAACTATTTCGTTGATCGTTTCGATATTCGATCATCGAAAACTTATTCTAGGGGCACTCTGTAATGTTGGGCTATCGACTGAGCACACTGCCACTAGAAACGGTATAGAATCAGCATATTATTAGAATTAGATCTGGCTAGGTCACGTACTCAGGAAGCCTACAGAGGACATAACCGGTCTTCCAGTCCAGTCTCAACTACCATCCAGAAGGCAATCGAAGACGCGGTAGGCCCCTCCAAACAATTAAAAGGCTCGACGAAGCTGACCTTGAGGCCGTTGGTGTTGACTGGGGTGCGGCTGCTGGAATCGCGGAGGGACAGGACCGCATGGCGAGGACTTGTGGCGTCCATATGCTCCAACTAGGGAGTGGACATGGATAAAGAAGAAAGAAGAAGTAGAATTGTACCACTTTGCAACCAATACAACGGAAGAAACCCAAATCGTTTTATCGTGACATTTAATGTTAGCACAACTTTACTTGAATTTCATGTGTAAGTAAATACGATATTGTATTAAAGTTATTTATAACAATCTAAATAGTTAGATATAGAATGAAATATATCGATAATCCGTGAGGGTTTATCCCAATTATCCCGTAATGTGTCCCACGATGACAAACGTTATTATTAATCACGAGCGTACGTCCACTACGTTGCAAATAATATATCGGCTGTATGTTGAGTAAAATGGATCCAATAACACGCCACCTTTATATCGAAATGGGATAACAGAATGGCTAAATATTCAATATACAACCCTGCTTAGTTGCGAACTCATTATATGAAACTTAAAGTTTTGTATCATTTTCAAACTCACTTCCTCCTCCTTGACATAGGCCTCCTCCAGACTCTTCCACGTCCCCTAATCTTGTGCAACCTGCATCCACTGCGAGCCAACGGTTCTTACGATATCGTCCCTCCATCGAAGCTGAGGACGGCCAGGGTTTCTAATTGTAGTCCTAGGGCGCCAGCACAGGAGGCGTATTGTCCATTTATCCTCTAATCGAGCCACATGACCGGCCCTTCGCTATTTCAACGTTGCCACTCGTTCGATAATGTCCGACACTCCTGTTCTAGCTCTTATTATGGTGTTTATAATCTCACTTACTCGAGAAAAATACCAGCTTTTAAATCTATTTGCGATGTGTTTTTTTTGTATTATTTTTACTAATATTGTGTTTTAGCGAAGGGATCTGCCATATTTGAATGGTCCCAAAACACACTGAGATCGAGTTGAATTCCTTCTCTACTATTAAAAATTCTTTGTCTGACTTTCCGAAAGCCATTCTATAGATGTTCTTCAACCATAATCTTCTTTTTCATGATAAATAACTTCTGTAAATACCCAATTTTCTAGGAGGCTATAAGATGCCAAACCTGTTGTTTTTTTTTATCAAGTCAATATTATGGCATATAATTGCATATATGATTATATGGCTCCTTACTGAATATGCAGAAATCTTTTCAATAAAAGATAAATTGTTTCATTTATGAGGAAATATAATCCTTCTTAGGAGTGATTGGGTTATCATCGTAAAGAAGACCCGACACGACACCAAAACAAATACATTTTATATGGAAGAAAATTATTTTATTTTTGCACAGTATTGTTGTTTTATTTTCCAACAATTATTGGTTGTGGTTGATTAAATCATTTTGCTTCTCCACCACGAGTACTTTATGCGAGCCGACATTCAACCTCTATCTAGTACTTTACTATGTGGAGTGGTGACACATTCATTAAGCTGTCGATATATTGCACTTATATAATTATGTGTTAAATCATTCCTCCCTCATTCGCCCCATCCAAGTTGATGATGTCGCTCTCAACTCAATTTACATATTCGTTTATCATTCATCGAGTCGATGCTATTCAATATATCGTCATTGCACATAAAAAATGACGCATGTGTTAATTTAAATGCATGTAAAATTTAGCTTACGTGCAAATTTGAATAAAATTAAATGCATCTGAACATAAGTGAAGATTTTTCTCAATGCCCACTCTTGTATCAACACGGCGTGATGAGTAAGAAAATAATGGAATTTTGTTAAAATAATTTGCAACCGTGTCATATTTTCTAATTTGACAACCGGAAAAATTGAGGAATCAAGTAACCCAATCTGTCTATAAGAAATATATTTGCATGTATACGAAAAAAAAAACTGTTCTTTTTATTATGATTTAAAATATTTAGAGAGTGTAACGAAATTGCATTATAAATTAAACAGACAGAAATATTTCACTTTAATGGAAAACCCGAAGAATTTTCAGTATTTAATAAAGGTTGAGATGAAAAGTTATAATGTAAAAAGGTTTTTTTTATATAAATTCGATCGTGTAACAGACGATGTTGCAATATATGAAAAATGTAGCGATATTTTCACCATCGCTCGGACGTTCCCAACACAAAACGTATTAAAAAATAATGAGAATGAAAGAACGCCGTATAAAAATAACTCTTGAACGTGCTAACGTATTATTATGAATTTTGTATCCAGCAATATCGTAACAATAGATTGTTTATTTTAATGGTTAAAAATAGTCGTTGTTGGGACAAAGCGTTGATGGAATATGTATGTAGATTTAAACTGTGGACTTTCCATGATTCACTGGATGTGTTGTTTTTTTTAAATATATTATAGGAGTGTTACAAAATTGACTATATTCTGTGTATTTCATTTTGTTCACTGAAATAAAAATATTTTTAACTGAGCGTCATAATATAAGTATTACAGCAAATTTTGACCCATCTTTCTTTTTGTAAAGTAACTAAATGTTTAATTGGTGTTATAGTGTATTGTTTCACGTGTGTGTGTGTACACTAACCTATTATTAATCAACACCTGTTATCGGAACACAGGAAACCGTTTTCGTGTTTGTCTTTGAGAGTGAACCTCAATTTTCTAATGAATTATCGGACATGTTTATTTAAAAATCTCAAATAACAGGTAACTGTGACATATATAATTCACCCGGTACAACTTGTATAAGTTTTCGATGATCGAATATCGAGACGATCATCGAAAGAGTGTCGAAAAATTACCATGCAAAAATGATCGAATGATTCGATAGTTTGATTTTCGAACACCATTTGCACTCTAATAAGCGCTTATTAGCGTGCAAATAGCTTTCGATTAAACTCGTACTAGCCCCACTGGTATTTGACTTTAATTTACTTCTGATATGTCGAATTTGAAAAATGGTCGCATTAGTTAAAAAATTCTACATGAATACGTCAGCTTTTAGGTAGAATTCTACCTAATATTATCAAAAGAATTTGAATGTTATTTCTTTAGAGAAAAGTGGCAGCAGTGTGTATGAGAGGTATTGTACTTTTACGAGACTGATCTTGATCTGTATTTTGTTCAAAATATTGATATCAACGTACATTCATCACCAATCGTTTCACCCACAAATAAACAGGCTACGCCTTGTGACTGTTTTCGAAATTTCGAATTGTTAAGATAATTTTTAAATGTACCTATATATTTATCGAAAAATAAACTTATTCATTTGAAATTGGCTTGGCAACGCATGGAATCTCTGATACTATAGTTTCTAAAAAAAAAATATTATTTGTGCATAAAAAAAAACGAATGTGATAGAATTATAGTCTGTTCAAAAACACATGTCCGTTATATTTCTCCCAAAAATGTACACCAAGTCTTTAAATATACATATGTAATTTATTTGTATAAGAGACTTGGCTTTGGTTTATTTCATACGAGATTTAGTGTAGCGCTGAATGATGACGGGGCATTTATATAATTATCCGGGCCGTTTCGCTTACGAATAGAGCGTTTTGTAAGAGTCATAACATTATGATGTATGCGACCGTCCATTCTTAGAGAATTCCTAATTAATGAACTGTAAAAAATGGTCATCTCTCGCAGAGTAGAATATTCAACAACGCATAAGATTGTTCCAAGTATACATTAAACACTTCATGTTGTATGAAAAGAACAGTTCAAAAAAAGTTAATTTTGCGTGAATCAACAAGTAATTGACTGTGATTTTTATTCTTGATATAGTTTTATACTAGCAAAACCCGGGTAGAATAACTTATTGTACTATATGTACACATTTTTATTATACTATGGTATAAAATAACAACTCATTTTCATTATTTTGTGATTATTTACATTTTATACTGCTGTTGGTCTTCTTCATACTTTTAAATATGGTCTGACGATGTCTAAACTATATAAAAAAAATATTTTCACATTAAACAATTGCTAGATTCAATTTCAATTTGGAATAAGATTTACTTTTTAATAATAATAATAAGTTCTTTATTCATTGGAAAAAATCACATTATATACATTTTCATATCTCCCTCCACTAGGCATAGCCTGTCTTAGAGAGGAGATGTCACATAAGCATACATACTATATTATCAGTCTACATAGAGAAAAAAATCACACTCATTGGTACCTACTCGAAATATCTCGAGAAACCTTTAATTTGTTTTATAAATAATCATAAGACTAGTTTTTTTTTAAATGGTATTGATATCGATGGTCTGTTTTTTTAATAAAGTAAACACAATTTTTAATATTTATTACTCAAATATACCTAACTATTAATTTAAATTATTTTTATTTATCTAATACAAAATTCATGGAAAATTGAAAAACTTTATTTGGGAACGATATATCCTTTGGCACGATGTTCATTTGTAAGATGATTTACCGCCTTCTCAATCAAACACGTACCTTTCTCAGATTTTTTCTTCTTCCCTAAAATATTTGGACTCATTTGATCTTTCTGCGTTGCCTTTGCACCTACTAACAACTTCCTTTCTATTCGTATGCTTCTTATTCCTAAACCAATTTACCTTATTACGTCTAAATAAGGTTTCTGAGCTCACAAAGGGAATAGAATTCTGGGAATTTCCCCATTTCAAAACATTTTTTTTACCTTCTGTGTAGGTATAGATTTTAATTAAATAAACCTTGTAAAAAATTTAAATACATTTTCTTTGAATTAGCTTTTTTTAAATATTTACCTTGAGAATTTTATGTTGGAAAATTAATGAAATGTTTATTTAACTTAAATAAAGAGTTCTTTTTTAAGTCAATTGTAAATTAACTTTTCTCTTGTAAAAGTATTTTATTGTGTCAGTTTCTCAGCTAGATCAACAATTAATAATATTTTAATAGCACAATTGAAATTTTTATCTGTGCGTATTATTATACTTACTTACTTATTATACTTAAAAAATAATAATTAGTTGTATTTTATGAATCATAAGTTTTTTTTTTATTCTACAAGACCAGATTACTCACCAAGATTTTTTGTTGTTCATACTTTAGACAATTGCCTGAATAGCCTGTCGTTTATTAATTTATATGTTAATTTTTTCATCAATTACAGAGTTGATCTTTGTGACATGGATTTTAAGTAGGAACAACTTACTTACAGCCAATATATTCTGTCAATTCAATTTGATTCTTATTCATTTTGGAGATACTTCTCCAACATTTATATCTCATGGTGGTCTGCCATTGGTGCTGGCTTTCTAGCAGTTTCTGATGCATTATTTTCCCCAGTTTTGGTCTTCATTGCAAAGCTCTGCTAAGTGTTGACATTGACATCTTTCACAGGTCTGCTTAAACACGTTCAGTATTCCAGCTCTTATTGTTCATGGTTCACATCCATACGCCAGCACATATTGATGGCTTTCTACAGCTTTTAAGACTAAAACATCGCGCAATTATTACAACTTCAGCCCTCTATGGTCCACTCCTTGACACCTTTTCTAACTCCTTCCATTACTCTGTTTTCCACGCTACGAATTTCACTAACATGGTCATCATCCCTCATCGCAAAGGAGACATAATCCAAAAAAAAAACGCATATGTTTATTAAATTTCTCTCTTTTCTAAAATATCTTACACTGGATGATTATTAAAAGTTATTTTGGTTGAAGCACTATTTTGTTTATATGACATAAGTTATAAACAATGGACTTAAAACTCGCTTCAAGTAGCTTTGAAAACATCATTTTGAAGTGCTTCAAAACAACATGTGAGTTTTGAAGTTAAACGCATCGCGCTCACAACAAGTTTGAAATATATTATCTAAAGCCAATTAGCGGTGTGTTATTTTAATACTGAAAGGCCTCTCCGAAGGCAGAACTTATCGCATACAAAACTTTGAAATTATAATTATTATTCTACATCGTAAAAGTTAATAAAAACATGGTAATGTGGAAGGTGGTGTTGGTAGTAGACTAAGCGCTACAAAGCAAACATCAACTTGTTACGAGAAACTGTTTATTCTTGTCTGAAATACACTTCAAACTAACAATAATAATTAGGAAATTTCTCTCTTTAAATGAAAATTGTACGAGTTATTCCTATCGAGAATTTCATAAATTAAATAACAATGAAACTTACGTAAGACGCAATAATTGAGAAAATGATGAAAATAATAAATTAACGTTTGCGGCGTATTATCTGTTACATATTCTATAAAATTCATATTTTTGATTCCACTGGCAATTAATTAATTATCCGAATAATATAAGAAATTTCTCGATAATATGTCTTTATAGTAGTGCCTGTCTGCAAAATTTTTTGTGTGCTGTCAACACTAGTTACTTGTACAATTGGGACCGAATTGACTATGGGCGGGACAAAGATGGAAGTATGCGCCTCTACAGATAGAGTTGAGTCAAAACACAGAGTGATGCATATGTTATGTTTTCGCGTGTTGGTTCACACCCGAGTTCTCTCGTTCTCTTTTACTACTTCAACGCTGTGCAATAGACATTTTCACACTGACCGTGTCTCTCATCGGCAAACATAATACCTGCACTACACTACTCGCGAAGTTGATCGATGATAGGCGAATACGATAGTGTGGAGAGGCACTTCGCCTTACTTCGTCCAACCTCAGCTCTCCTCGGGCGACCTCCGTTTGTTGTCGGTTTTGCCACCACTTGAACATTATCCATGACGCGTTGCGTACGAGCGTTGAGTTCCTCGCGAAGTAGAACGAGTGTGTGGCGACGTACTTCGGACTTCAGTCAACTTTCCCGAATACTTCGTCGAGGAACTTGGCGAGTAGTGTAGTGCATTACCAGTGTCTACTGTAGTTAGGTTATTGAGGTTAGCACTCATTGTCCTAAAGGCTGTAGTATAGCTTATATTTTGCTGTATATTTCATACTACGAGTAGATGACCTGATGGTAACATAATATCACCTATATACTAAGCCTCTACTTCATTCTACTGGTAGGAACACATCGTATGGGAAAACAAAATTGTTGTTCTATTCTATTTTCCTTGCAATTATTCCATAGTTTTTCACCATTTAAAACAACCCTGACTTCTACGAATATTTCAACTTCAAAATAAACAAAAACGGTCAAGCCGTAACCGAACTGTAGCGAGATATGCTGATGATTTTTATGATAAGAAGATTATATAACTTCTTTCGTTTAGTTGAATAGACGGTCTGACCGACTCACGAATTTTAAAACTGAATAATTCTTTTCAAAATAGTTTGATATTAATTTCCTTTTTTTTTTTTTCAGAAAAGACATTAATTTTTCTGTCAATCTCATATTGTAATTCGTTCTTAGTTCATGTCTGTGTTGGTGTGGTTTTTTTCCCTTTGTTGTGTTAGAGACACGACTGGTGTTGCCCCAAGGCTGTTACTAATTAGCGTTGTCGTTAAGATAACTAATATTAATATTATTATTATATTTTGTGTGTCTTCCTAGGAAGGACGGATATGTTTTTATAATACCCAAAATCTTTGAAGCGCGGACAGAATAGTATAACTGTAAAATTATAGTTTCAAGTTTGTGTATATTTTATAACACAAAAATAACAATATTACATACTATTAAATAGCTTCAGACGTCACTTTTCATTGCCTCACTTTTTCTCATTTAATTTTTAGATATTCACGACATTTCAACAAAAACATTCGCGCTCTTGAGTTCGCTCGGCAGGTCTTTTTACAGGCTAAATACTCGTAACTTGTAAGAGTATAGTTTATATAGAAAATAAGTGCTAATGCTTTTGTTTTTTTTTTCAAACAATGCATAAAAATAGATAAAATCAAGAAAAAAAAAACAACACAAACACTACTGTAATTTTATGTATTTGATATCCACACACACTTCGATGTATTTGACATTGACACAGACGCATATAATTTTTTGTTTATATGTTGTCAAATTGAGAATAGATTAAAATTATATGTCTTTAAAAATAATAGGGAAAACTTTGTTCATACCTACAAACATTTCAAATATGTCATTGTTTTTTTAAAAAAAAATGTGAAATAGCGCTCGCTCAGTCTTTGACAATGGAACCTTAGCAATGTTCAAACTTATGATCTCAATTAGTTATGGTTAATGGTCGGATTTCGAGCGCTGATCGACCACTAGTAAAAATAAATTGCCATAATTACAGTTATATTGTTACGTACGCCCATCAAAGGAATATTTTCAGGACGGTATGAGTTATGCTCAAAATGTTTTTCGTTTAGTGACATGTTTTCTTCTTGCTAATTAATTACCGAAATACACGTATTTCTGTTAATTACATTTCTCATCTTTCAATCTAACATACAATCATTGTGTTGTATACATCTTAAAGGGGATGAAATAAACAAGTAAGTTAGTACATATCTTTATAATTTTAATTAAATATTCTGTACATGCTTTTAAATTTCTATTAAGAATTTTTCGATGAATTAAATCAATCAATTTTAAATGTTTTTGTTCAAACAAAATTTCATTTTGCAGCGTATTCATAATAGGTATTTATTTATTAAATAAATATAACATCGTTTTCTATTAAATTTTGTTTTGCTTTATAATAATTTATCGGGAAATTAAGTCTTCAAATCAAATTTAACAGACTATGTACCTACATTCAGCAATTACACACAATTTCTTGAAAACCTATATTTTTTTTATTTTGCGTGGACTTTTGTCGGTTTTCTTAATGAAAACTCTTTTATTATTCATATAACCCGTTGTTTCAAAAGTATAAATACATAGGTATTATTTTTTCGTATCTTTTGGTTTCACTAGTTTTGACGTTGTAAACTCTAATATAAATTAAAGTCGGGTTAGTGCGAACACGAGATCGGCTCAACAGATTCTTCCGATGTCTAATTTATTGGACTCCTCTCCGCTCCGGATAACAGAATAACTAATAAAAAAATGAAAAATGGATAAGAAGTAATATAAAATATAATACGAAAGTTAGTATGGAACGAACCTCGTGCGACGCCATCTTTGAAAAAATCTAACAACAAAATTATTGTCTTCTGCACCTGCACCCTCACATTCTCGCATACGTAACTGCCACTCTTACAGTAGCCCATTTCATTTACTCCACCGTTTCGGGCGTTTTAGAAATTTTTCATACAAAGTCAACCAAATCGCGAGCATAATTATATTTTCGCGTTGATCCCGTCAGAGCTTTGAATACGAATGAAATATGGAAGTTTTAGAATTAATATGTTAATGTTATAATTAATTTTTTTTTGTTTCTGGAGGCGCAGTGCACATTATGCACATAATTTCAACGGACGACCTCTGGTTAGGACTAAAGGGTCCACAGGACAACGTCTGTCGGGGAAGCTAGTTATAAATATAAATATTATGTTATTTTCCTTCAACTTATAATATACTTAAAATAAGTTACAACTAGCATAAATAAGTATATCACAGCTAAAAACTGTCTTACACATTAATATTTGATATTCAAATACTTTTTTCATGATTTATATATACTCAAGGAGTCTCCTTCGGGATATAGCCAAAGACTCTGAGCTTCTGATCTCCTTAGTCCATTAAAAAAATTGAGTCCGTTGGGAATAATTCAATCGAAAACACCAAAGTGTATTAAAATGTGAAACATAAAACGCTAACTCCTACTTCTTTTAACAAAATGTTCTAACGAACTTTTAAAATTCCGTGTATTGGTTCAGCATTATTCAAGAAGATTCTAATTGTGTAAATAAATAAACGTATTGTAGGATGAAGTAATGAAGATCAATGGTTAAAATAAAATGATAATTATTACAGCATATGAGGCTATGTGGTAGTAGTTAGTCTAATGTGGACTTGTACGATTATGTTGTGTGTGCTAACGACTCCACACGACAGGTTTGTCTCCGGCTTCGCCTAATATGTGACTCACTAATGTACTAGTTTTTATGTAATTCGCATATCTTGGTTGGCTCATTCCCAACTGCCTGGGAATATTATTACGCTCGATACATTTTGAACCTCTTCTGTATTTCTCAAAAGAATTACCAAAAAAAATATACGAATTTGTAACTATTTTGTGTAATTAAAGGCTTGTTGTTGCACTTATGTTAAAAAAAAAAAAACGTTTATCAGTTAGATGTCAATGATGGGTGTGTGATTTTGGATGTGACCCACCTTTATTTGCACAAAATGTTTCAAATTTGTAGATGTACTTTTTTGGTTATTCTTTCCAGAATAGATTTTAAACCATTAAAAATGACTTCCACCCTTTTGATATGCAACTCGTATTTCTTGAAATTCTTTCACAGCTTTCCTTGAACGATACACGTCATTTTTTGTCGTATGCTTTCCTACTTTGCCATCCATTTAAGATTAATTCTAAACTTACACAATCCTTTTATATCCAACAGAGTCTTTTAACAGATTCGATGTTCAGCTTTCATTTGTACCGCATTAATACTACCTTATTCTTTTTTAGGTTTTTAGGTACGTCTTGTTTTTGTTTTGTTTGCACTTGAGGGGGTGTGGTGCGTCTTTCGTCGCCTGGCACGGACCTTTCATCCATTGGATCGCAAATATATTATATTGTAAAATGTTTATTTCTTGCTTGTTTTATTATTTATGCGTGGTAATATTTTATTTTTTATATATATATTTATATATATATTTTACCTTCCCGGACTTAGGCAATCCAAGGATCTTCTTGGTGGGTTTGACCCCAGAAGAACCAAAATATGTTTAAGCCTAAGTAAAACAGGCCTTAAAACCCTAACAGGTTTCTTAACGGGTCACTGCAGACTTAGGGAACACCTGAGGAAGCTGGGACTCGAAGATGATGGAACCTGTAGATTCTGCGAAGAAGGGGTGGAAACGCCTCACCACCTACTTACAGACTGCGATGCAGTAGTTTATGTGAGAGCAAGAAGTTTAGGTAAACACAGGATAGAGTTGGAGGACCTCGCCACCTTGGATCCCCTCCTAATGCTGGACTTTCTGAAGCGTCTGGGATTAGTGGGGAAGCTCTAATTGGGTAACACCATGAGCAAGTAGGGGAAGCACAATAGACCAATTCAGGTCGGAGCGCAAAATATCCCCTAAGAAAAAAAAAAAAATTTTATAATAGCATTTGTTAACATCTAGTACCTACTGCCTCAGAACAGACCATGTCTAGTGAGGCTGTAAATTTTCTACTATAACCTACTTTGTAACCTTTTAAATATGTATTGTAATTGTAAGTAATAAGGAAATAAAATTTCATTAATTCATTCATCTTTTAATATAAAAGAAAGTCGAATTAGTGCGAACACTTATAACTCGAGATCGGCTGATTTATTGGATTGCAGTCCGCCCCGGATAACATAATAACTATTAAAAAGTGTATAAAAAATATTATATCAAAGTTAGTATGGAACGGATTCCCTGCGACGCCAACACCATCTATGAAAAATTCTATAACAACAAAATTATTGTTTACCTGATAAGTAACCCTTAACATTAATAAAATATTGCTACGCAGATTTTTTATGGATTTTTTTCTGGAGCTTTCAGGAATATTTTTTTAACATTCAAACATATTTTAAACGTAGGTATGTTTGTATAAATAACAAATTTGAAATGAACAACGTCTATCTAACGGAAAGCTAGTAAATAAATAATAAAATTAACTTAAGCAAACCTATAGAGTTTTTGATCATCTTAATATCTATATGTGATCTTTGTATGGATGCAAGTGAGATGGGAATATCATGATGTTCCACACATCGCATACAAACTCCCTTATTTATTTAATAAACTCAAGCTGCTAGAACTGGTAGACGAGACTTATTAAAGCATTTCCATAATCATATTATTAATGTAATATCTGTCTTTACGTAATAGTTTCGTCTCTCTAGGAAGGTTCGCACGCTGAATGAATGCGTTGTGTTGTATGGTGGTAATGTTATTACATTCGCCATATACGTACCGCGGATCTCTGCCGAACAACAGGTTCTGACAATGTTGAAATCTTTTTTAAACTGACGTGTTTATATACATTACGTTGAAAGTGCCATAAATAAATGAAAATAAACTCGCAATATGGTGAATTGTGTGGCTTTTATTGATCTCTCGATTAAGTATTTTTTATGCGTTTATAAGCTACGTTAATCTCGTGTTAAATCTTTAGTTAAAAAAATCAAGACGTTGTTTAAACGTACACTAGGGCGATTTAATTTTTAACAAATTGAGACTGATTCAAAATATTCTGTCTAATTTATTTGATGAGCACTCATTCCAGCCTTACATGAAATTGTAAAGCTTGGTTTTCACTTCGATTTATTTTAATTCATATTTAAATATTTTGATCGCATACTTATTTTGAAAGTTGGTTGCAACAATTGCTGATTAATTCACGAATTACCAATTATTCCGCCTCCTACCTACATTGATTTGATTTAAAGTTTTATATCTGAGATTTTGCTACTTAATTGATTTGATTCGATTGTTTAACCCGCCCTATCTAAGGAGAAGGTCATAAACATTGCGCAATATCGAGCGCAATGGAGAGCTAACTGGGGCGTAAAGGAAGTTTGGATTGGACCTAAGGAGAGTGAATGTATCTCCATTTATCTCTACAAACATTTCCTTCGCTTCTTAAATAGGCAAATAATGCAGCTTTTAGCTTTTTCTATTTTTGACGGGCTTGTCTTATAACAGAATCGAGTCTCGCATTCTTTTCTCCGACAAATACGTCCTATAGTTATATCATTTCCACTCCTTCATTCCACAAACTCAAAACATTCGACCGGTCAACCTTAATATATTTCAGTGCATGCTTCTATATCATATCCTTTCTCCTTTCTATCATTTTCATTCCTCTGTATGTTCCTCGGAGAAAACACAAACTTTCTTTATATTTTTAACATGAGGTAAAATTTCAATTACATTGACAGTATAAGCAGTTCATCTTGTAAAAATAAAATATTATTAATATGTAACGTTTGAGTGTGCGTTTGACATACCCTTGTACATATATATTTTATTTATTTACTTTGTTTATCTGAGTCGAGTCAATATATCGCTAGGACGGGACGGTTCAGTGTGTTTAATGGATTCGTTCGTGAACTATAGTGCGTTAACCTCACTCTTATTATACTTAAATATTTTATCACCAGAAACAGTAGGTACATTATATTTACGTAGTGCCTTTGATATACTAATAAATTATTTATTGATCCAATGAGGGTCATATGTAAATATTCTTTTTTTCTTATCAATTTGATAAGGTATGTTAAAAATGCTCTACCTCACAATATTTTGTACCGAATGTTTATTTTGTTACCTTTGACTATTTGGACATTCCTATAAATATATTATGAGTAACTAGATTTATTTATAAGGTCAGTTGGAGAGGACCGTGCACCGGTTCCTAGCCAGGTTATTTACAATGGTAGGTGTGCTGATTCCTTGCCTCTCTCAGTGAATCTGTTCGCCGAATTCTTTGGCTCCGTTTACACCTGTCCGAGCGGCGAATCCTTGCGTGGCTTCGGGCCGGTGGCAACTGTAGATTTGCCGGTCCCAGTGTTATCCAGGGGAGAGATTGAGAGAGCCATTCGATCTTTGGATTGTTCAAAATCACCAGGGCCAGACAACTTGCCTAACATATTTATAGCAAAGTGTGCGGGTGTTTGGTTGATCCATTGTTCGAGCTTTTTAACAGGTCATTAAAGGACGGCGTTTTTCCTGGAGCCTGGAAAACGGCATTTATCACGCCCATATTTAAAAAGGGAGATGCTTCAGATGTCGCAAATTATAGACCTATATGTATTTTGTCGTCGATACCAAAAATGTTCGAATGTATTGTATTGTCAAGGATTGCAGGTTCCATTAACTCGATTATTACCCCCAAACAGCACGGGTTTATGCCAAAAAGGTCAACACAGACCAACTTACTCTTATACTTCGATTACATTGTACATAAGCTGACTGATGGGCACCAGGTAGACGCGGTGTATACCGATTTTTCCAAAGCGTTTGATAGGGTGCCCCATAAAATCTTGGTCGAAAAGCTTAGAGCTTATGGAATTGTAGGCAAAGTGTTGTCGTGGTTGAAGAGCTACTTAACGGACAGAACTCTTAGTGTCAAAATATCTGACTGTATATCTCAGCCCATACACGCCACCAGTGGGGTCCCGCAGGGGTCCCATTTAGGACCAACCTTATTCAATGTCTTTGTAAACGATGTAGTTGAAATCTTTTCTGACGTTGAAGTCTTGCTCTTTGCTGATGATTTGAAGATCTTTAGGAGTATCAATAATCAAGGTGACTGTCTGATCATGCAGCAAAACTTGGACAGACTGACCGATTGGTGTAGCTCGAACTTGCTGTTTCTAAATGAGGGGAAGTGCCAGGTCGTGAGATTCCACAAGAAAAGGAAGAATGTTATTGCTTTTGACTATTGCATAAATCGCGTAGTTCTAGAGGCAGTTGGACAGATTAGGGATCTGGGTGTCACTTTTTGCAGTGACTTGTCCTTTAGGTCTCATATAGAGGAGATTGTGGGCAGGGCGATGCGAACCATGGGTTTTTTGCTGCGACTGGGCTCAGACCTTCGATCCCTGGATTCGTTTCGGACACTCTACATATCATTAGTCAGACCTCAGCTCGAGTACTGCACGGTGGTCTGGTCCCCTCACTATGCGGTTTACGTTGAAATGTTATCGTGAGGTTCTCCTTCTTCTCCTTCTCCATCATTCTCCACTCCAAACTCTTTACTTAAGATGGTTTCTACTTACATGAAGATATAGAAGAAAAGGTCAATTCTTTATAGACCAACAGGTTGATCGTCACAAGTACCTCGGCTAGTAAAGTTGCACACAGCACACTCTCATCTTCAGGGGTTGTGAAGCTCGAGATTTGAAGGATCATCTTTATTTAAATCAAAGTCCAGAAGCACGTTTCACCATTTATTTTTTTTAAGTCTCAAAGCATTCAAATTAGTCAACTAGTTCGGTATATAAACAATTTAAATTTACATTTAATTATGAGTTCGTTCAGGGTTTACACTTATCACTCTTTTCAGTTTGTTATTTTTAATTACACTCAAATTTCTAAGTCTATTTCTTTATTGGTTCTTTTATGACTGTTGTAAGGACTCTACACTAAATCTTGCTGAGATGGGGAAACAAGTCACCCACTCTGCAGACGCATATGATATAATCACAATACACAGTTAACAAATACACCATTGTAAACGTTATAAATTCTATCTTTTAAACTATTCTTAAATGTCTGTGTTAATTACGAAAATTTCTCCCTCAGCACACCAAGGTGCGCCGAGGGAAGAGAAACTACGCACTGCTAGTAAGAAGGCCGTCTATCGAATAATCATGTTGAAACGCCGCGCACCTGTGGATTGGAGGCCAGCGGAGCAGAAGAAAGAAAGGGGTTAAGAGTGGGGGATATCCTGCTTCAACAAAGCGTGGCCTTGTGCACACTTATTTAGGAATAATATCATATCGCAAAACTTTCTGTCCTAACTTTAAGCGGCTATCCTGCGATAACTTTCGAACTAGTGTTATTTGGACGGAGATATCAAGACCCTAAATCCAATGAATTAATTCTTACTTTTTATACATACGACAATATCCTCTTTCAAAAAAAGCAAAAAAAAATAATCAAAAAAAAAAATTCTTTAAGTACTGATAAAAGGTTGGCGACCCCTGAACGAATAGTCAAAATTATACAAGTAACAATTATACAAACAACAAAATTATGGAGTTTGAAATTATTAATTAAAATGAAGGAATCACAAAAAGGTTTGCGACCCCAGAATGAACCAGTTATACTAAACAACAAAAAAAAATATCGTGCTTTAAACCATTACATGAAAATGAAGGAGTCACAAAAAGGTTTGCGACCCCAGAATGAACTAGTTATACAAGGCAAGTAATGGTATTTATACTCTGAGAAAATCAAAACAAATTAATGAAATACGAAAGTTACTTTCTACATAAAAGGTTGGTGACTCCTATATGGTAAGCTATACAATACTATACTTGATAAAAAAAATTAAACTGAAAGAAGACATGATGTGATCTGTGAGCAAGTGTACACGATAATTTATAGCATCATGAGGTAATACGAGGTTCTCTTGTGCAACAGTCATACCAAAACATATATTACCTATATCATCTCATTCGTCCGCATTTGCTCCTAACAATTACACAGTTGCTTGGCCAAGCTTTCTTACATACATCACAAAAAAAAATTAATAGTTTGATATACCCCAGATCTAGGCACAACTCACAGAAAACATAAATGGCATAAGAATTTATTCAGAGTGTTATAGTCATTGTACAAAGAACAATACACAAAAATTATAATGACTCATACAGAAGGTATTTTCAAAGGACAATTTTACGTCGTACAAAAATTGAAAACTTATTTTAAGCATAATACAGAAATGACTATTGTTTAAATCATGGTAGAATATTTCTTCATATAAGTCAAACAGCTGATGACCTGTTTGCTTAGTACATCTGAATTCCATAGATTATTAAAGAATTAGGCGTCACCAAATTTTCAATTAATTATTAAATTTCTTACTTAATTATATTTAAAACAATTCAACAATTGATACTAAATTAAGTTCTTAATTATTATTTATTCTTTGGAATGTGTCAATGTTATTTCTAAGGCGTCCCAAAGAAGCATTATACACTATTTCACTAGATAATCTTAAAAATTAATTAATGTACATATTACAAAAAAAATGTTCTAGGTATCCTACGGATAACAACCGGCGGAGAAACTCTAGACATTATATACAGAATTTTTGTTTTTATCAACAATTTCCTATTAGGAGCCGGATTGGCTATAGTGACTGTGTGCTTTCCACACCTTCACAATAACTTAATTATTTGAACAAATAATTCTTTGGTCTTCACCACTACACACGGAAGCCAGTATCTCAAAAAAAAATTGTATTTATCAGGAGTCATATATAACAACTCAACATTATGTAAAGGCTCACATAATCTTTCCGTCATCCTAAGCCTGGCAGGACGGAGTATCTTGGACAATACAAAATAAATTAATACAAAACAAAATACCATCTCCGACTTATTCTCTCAGCCAAGTCAGGCTATAGCGTGTATAAATATTCGTCCAGAACATATCAATGGCAACGAACACAAAACGCATAATGAATATTAAACGCCTCACTCTCTTGAGCTACCATAACTTGATGGCACTCCATTACATATATTTAACAAAGTTATATAAAGTTAAATTATCCTATAACAACAATGATCTAGGCACCTTACGGAGAACAACCGGAAGGAAAACTCTAGCCATTAAATTCAGAAATATTATAAAACATTTCCTGTTCTAGGCCAGATTGGCTCTAGTGACTGTGTTTTTCACACCTTCACTTTTATAGCTACGTATTCACACTGAAATCTTACGCTACTTTACAGATTGCGTGATGTAACGCTTTTGCGTCACATAACTTGCATATCCGCCTAAATTACAACTAAGGGATTTGTTTTTAGCTAATCCATGCTCTAGCGTACGGCCTCCCGGACTCTCGTCAATTAGTGGCCTACACAATTAATTTTGCCACAAGGGCCTTCCTCATAAGACATACATATAGTTTCCTAGAGGGTATCCATCAATAATTAATTTCTAATTTATTGTTTCCTTTATGAAACCAACAAATCTTTCCTGGTATCTTCAATAAGACTACCAGGAGAACCCAACATCTTATACCTAAATTATTATTTCAGTTTTGAAATCATAATTCCTTCCTTGTAGACTTCATCAAGTCGACAAGGAGTATCCAATAACAATGCATGCCACTGTATTTTGTTATGCATAAAAAAATTAAAATGATTGCTACTAACTAGGGTTTTAGACAAATAAAAATAAAAAAAAATGACTTACGAGTCATGTAGTACTTATTTTACTTTTCCCACCGCAGTCCTCTAGACTGAGTAATATTGGGTTAAGTACTGTTTTAAAAGGGAGCAACCCAAGAATCCTAACACAACAATAAACATGAATATATAGTTATATTAAGTTGAACTTATCATATATACAATAATACTTATACCTATAGTATCAAGTAAGGAGCCCTAATGCTGTGTATCATTTTTATTTTTAGATGTTTTTAGGTTGAAGTTAAAAAGGCCATTGGTCCAATCCAAAAAAAAACTGGTTGGACCATATTTTCACTTTTCACAATAAACACTGTTCAATATTAGTTGGTACTTTTTTTATCACAGCTCTAAAGAGTCAATGCTCATAGGTTAAAGATAAATACTTTTACAATGTTTACAATATACTGATATCTGTGTACACAACCTGGTCACTTGCGAATTCGGAACTTCATGCTTGCATACTGAATCCAAAAAAAATATTCTAGTTAATCTAAGTTCTTGCTGCCCAAATAATGCAAGAATATAATTGAGGGATGGTCTCTCTAGCTAGCTAGGCGCCATCTTGTCTTTTAATTATCAGGGAACAAGAAAACCCATCATAGGAAAGTATCATAAAAAAAAATTGACTTTACTAAATTAAAATTAGTCGATGGTTCTATTGTTTATCAGGCGTCCCTAATATCCAACTAACCTCCATACATCACCATAAACATACCCACTCTTATTAGGTATATACCTACTAGGAAATTACAGTACAAGGTTACAGAATTCTAAATTCTAACGCTACCTAAGGTGAAACTGTCATTAGGGGCCAAACGGGTGACAACTAAGACAAGATCCGAATTAATAATTAAAAAAAATTTCTACCACTTAGATTCATGGGGTCCTGACGATAATTCGTTAGTACAATACCATGAATCCACCCGAAGGAATTATTTCCTAGACTTTGGTTTGCTATGAGTCAACCTGACTATAATGCCGAACCCACTGGCTCGAAAATACGAGTACACCAGTTTGTTCAACATCAGACCTATTGCTTGAACAACTCGAGAACACAATTGGTCGATCCATTAATCAAAATACACAGTTCGCTTACAGCGGACTATGTGATACTGCACTGTTCCACCCTACCACTAGCTTCGTGCTACGACAGTGAGTATTAGACAATTTATACAATATACATCTCGCTTTACAGCAGAAATGTTACTACGCTGATCTTTCCTTCCACTAGCCTATGGCTACGACAGCGAGTATAAAACACCCACAACAACACGTACCACCCTCTTCACATAACCCGTGTAAGAAGACGCACGTTCCGCACTAACTCATCATACAGTTTTCTAACAAAGAGGAAATTGATTCTAAGTATATCATACAATTATTAAAAAAAAACTATCTTACTATATTCTATCTGTTTCATCTGTACAAAAAAATACTATCTACAGTAATACATAACATAATCTTAGTCTATCTTATAAGAGGAAATCCAGTCTAAATTTGGCCACTACAATATTGGCATTAACTTGGAATTGACGCAACAACACGCTGAAGCGGTTTGAAAAAAAAAACGTAAGACCGTCCGTTCAATCTAACAATATTATTCTTATCTTAGAAGGATCTCTCTACTAATATCTTCACTACCTAGTAATTACAATTCGTAACAGCGAACTCAAAAAAAAAAAAAAGGATAAAACAAAAAAAAAATTTAAACATGGAGGTTGTTTCATTCCGGTAACTTAAATATTAAATACGGTTTGTTCCATCATTATTTTTCCTAAAAACAACAAGTCAGAATATAATGTGGCCCGTTAAATTGAACTGGAATATTCTTTCGAAGGTTGAGCAAGTGGCTCAAAAATTTATCGTAAGCTTAATCTACGTCTATCTACGCATAACGACAACTGTCCCGTCATACCCAAACTAACAATCATCCTATTCATTTAATTTTTACAAGTAGCCGCAAGAGGCAATCCAGTTTGCTGAGTCCAACAGGAAACTCGCAGTCAAGAAGAAGAAAAGGAAAAAAAAAATATTCCGCATAATAATTCCAATAAAAAAAATTACTCTCAATGGTGCTTTAGTTTATAACAATTACGAATTTGGGGAATTAACAAAAATTAAAATTCAATCGGCAACTTAGGTATCTCTCCTAACAGCAAAAAAATTCCTTAAACATGTCCGCAATTACCAGACGGAACCCGAAATTACTGAATGCATGCTGACACCAAAAATTACCGAGATTATGACGGACTGACTCTATTTTAGTATCTAATTACTGACTCAGAACCCTTCATTAAAAAAAAAAAACTATTCTGTGGGATTTTCCTACGCAAAATTATTCAATGGACGAGACTAACCATGATCTAACTATAACATAACGGACTCTCTGTGAATTAGATATTTTAATCCAAATTGAAATTCCTGTGTGCATCGGAACCTTCGTAAGGTACCGAATCGTACGTACCCATGCTATAAAATTATAAAACTTTCTCCAATTATTATTCAAATGGAATCTCGGAACAGAACTATTAAACAAGAGACAATGTATACTATAATTTACCCTTAAACCATCCTGGCCAACTCGGAATTTAATACGTATTTAATTTAATCTGTAAACAAAAAAAAAAACTCTATATCCATTTTTAATTTAATTTATAAGACCGTATTGTATCGCATCCCATAAGTAATCAGTACATACCGGTACCCATTCAAGATATAGTTTGCAAAATATATCCCCTGCAAGTCGCACGTGTTACTAAAATGACAAAAAAAATCAACCTTGAAGTGACGTTTTTATACCCGTGCAGTCCACACAAAGGATATTAGCAGCGAATATAGCCAAGAACAAAAATAATAATAATTTCAACGGTCGGTTACGAAATTTCCTGTGGAAAGTTCAGTGAATCTAAAACTGTTTATACTTTTATCACAACAAAATTTTATGTGAAATTTCAACTTAGAATTTCCCGACTGTAAGGACTAACTTCTTTTTCTCAATTACAGAATCTAATAATTTATTTATTCTTTAAAATCCCCTATTATTGTATCAATATGTCTCTCAACTAACGGCAACTTTTTTATTCAAAATTTATTACCCAACAATCCTTTGTCCAAATCTGAACGCAATTTTTTGACTAACATTATAAAAAAAAAATTCACAATTTATAGTTTACTAAATCCATTCTCAGCACTAGTTCAATGACTTTCCTTATTTGACAATCAAGTAGTTACACAAACAATGAAATGAAACGATGATTCTATTATGCGACCATTAACCGACAACCGAGTAGTTACATCAACAATGAATTGAAACTATGATAACATTACACGACTATTATGCGACAATCGAGTAGTTACATTAACAATGAAATGAAACGATGATTCTATTACGCGACTATTAACCGACTTACCACAATCAAACAATATGCAAAAAAAAACCTTATTTGAAATTAAAGTTGGGGAATTTCCGCTCTAAGTATTCGTAACCTAGCAACCAACTCACCAATACATCCATCGTTCGCGCGTGATTCCAGCTACAATTCTATAGGTACCTACCCACACATATACCGCTCTGTGAATGCAGGTCTGTTCCCGCTAATATTTCTATGACGTAACAATGACGCGGAACTCTCATAGACGTTATTATAAACAGGCATATATAAAAATTTAATTATGGAACAACTATTACGTTGTACATTTACTGATTCTAAAATTTATGAAATGTTACCTCTATAAAATTCTTGTCCCGCTCTATCCCATCAAACAGATTCATTATGCAAGATTGACCAACTTTGTACACATATGAGACATAACAAATTACATTACAATACAAATAGTTACAACAAGGCAATACGCACTTGTCGCATTTCAAGCTGAACTTTTTTATTATTAACTTCTCGCTCGTGGTCCAATTACCGTCCTAAGCTGAATATGGCTTCCTTCATGATGATGGTCTTCAAATCACAGCCCGACGTTGGTAGCGCTAACTATCGTGTGGGTTCTCCTTCTTCTCCTTCTCCATCATTCTCCACTCCAAACTCTTTACTTAAGATGGTTTCTACTTACATGAAGATATAGAAGAAAAGGTCCATTCTTTATAGACCAACAGGTTGATCGTCACAAGTACCTCGGCTAGTAAAGTTGCACACAGCACACTCTCATCTTCAGGGGTTGTGAAGCTCGAGATTTGAAGGATCATCTTTATTTAAATCAAAGTCCAGAAGCACGTTTCACCATTTATTTTTTTTAAGTCTCAAAGCATTCAAATTAGTCAACTAGTTCGGTATATAAACAATTTAAATTTACATTTAATTATGAGTTCGTTCAGGGTTTACACTTATCACTCTTTTCAGTTTGTTATTTTTAATTACACTCAAATTTCTAAGTCTATTTCTTTATTGGTTCTTTTATGACTGTTGTAAGGACTCTACACTAAATCTTGCTGAGATGGGGAAACAAGTCACCCACTCTGCAGACGCATATGATATAATCACAATACACAGTTAACAAATACACCATTGTAAACGTTATAAATTATATCTTTTAAACTATTCTTAAATGTCTGTGTTAATTACGAAAATTTCTCCCTCAGCACACCAAGGTGCGCCGAGGGAAGAGAAACTACGCACTGCTAGTAAGAAGGCCGTCTATCGAATAATCATGTTGAAACGCCGCGCACCTGTGGATTGGAGGCCAGCGGAGCAGAAGAAAGAAAGGGGTTAAGAGTGGGGGATATCCTGCTTCAACAAAGCGTGGCCTTGTGCACACTTATTTAGGAATAATATCATATCGCAAAACTTTCTGTCCTAACTTTAAGCGGCTATCCTGCGATAACTTTCGAACTAGTGTTATTTGGACGGAGATATCAAGACCCTAAATCCAATGAATTAATTCTTACTTTTTATACATACGACAATGTTGGAAAGGGTCCAGCGTAAATTCTTCGGATTCCTCAATTACAGAATGGGCCGTACTAGGGCTGAACGGGATTACCCTGAGCTGATGCATCGTTTCTGTTTGTTTCCTCTCAGTGACCGTAGGAAGCTGTCCGATGTCGTGTTTTTGTATAAGTTGGTTAATGGTGGAGTAGACTGCAATGAGCTACTGGGTAGGGTTGCCTTTAATATTCCAATCAGAAATACAAGACAGGCCGTACTGTTTCACGAAATTAGGGCAAACACGAACTATTTATTCGGCTCCCCAGTGCCTCGAATGCATAGATTGGCAAACGAGCTCTGCATCGAAGCAGATATTTTTAACGACGCTTTGTATACGTTCAAACGAGCTATAGGGGAGAGATTGGGTTTTTGGTAGTCGGAATTGCTGCATGCTGGCGGTGTTTCTGGTTTTTTGTTTTTCTTTGTTTTCTCTTTTTGTGGATGTTTTTATTTTTTTTTTATTTTTATTGATTTGTATTGCATATCGATTTTTTTACTAAATTTAATTGTTTTAATTGTATGTTATTTCTTTTAATTGAATTTTATTATTTTTAAATTGTTTTATCGAACTGAAATATTTTAAATTGGTTTGGTTTGTTTATTATTATTGTTACAATTTATTGATGTTATTACTTTTATCTTTATTATTTTTAGTGCTTGTTTTTGATGGTTTGTTTTTATATATTTTAACCTAATTCAAACTTGTTTTTAATCAATTTCTTAATCATTTTGCAATTTGAAACCACTGAAGGGAATGGAATAATTATTGTACAGTTGATTGTGTTTATATGTTGACTTTGCCATTGAACCGATTGTAACATGTTGTTTGGTAGTATTGTGATTGTAAATGTTTTTATTTTTACATGTAAAAGGCTTTCAGCCGTATATTCTATGAATAAATAAATAAATTATTAAGTAAGATTATCATTTTATTCTGTACTAGATGACCCGTCTGTCGAACTTTGACCTAACCCAGAATAAAAAAAAATATTTTGACTAATCACATGACTTAAATGCGACATAAAAACTGTATAAATTTAGCTTATAATTTATCGCATTATGCAATAATTATTATTGATTCGGATGCGGGATGAAGTTCGAAGGGTTATAAGTTTGTAATAAAAACAAATCCTCTGTAATTGCGTAACTTTTTGAATAATCCAAGAGATGGCGGTGTAGTAGGAAATAAGTCACATGTGAAACATGTTAAGTTATTGTACATATTGTTGAAACAATAGACCCCATTCAAACCTAATTTTACCGAATTGTTATAGAATAAGATGTTCTTTTTGTAAGTGTCGTGTCTTAATCCTGCTAATTGCCTTTTAAAGAATTAGTGCGTTCATGATTATGCGCAAGTCATACCTCACTAAGTTAATAGGTACACATTAACGTTTTCCTATACAAAATCTTCACTAAAGAATATAAATTGGTTCACTCTTTCAATCCCGTATTTTTATATTTTATACGATTTCTTCACACATATAAGCCAACAATTTTGATGCAAATATATAATTTAACTGGTTAAATTTCAAATGTTAAAAATTCGGAATACACAGATAGATGGATCTTTTAATAAATTCGTTGGGATACATTTTCTCTCAGTAGTAAGTACCTAATAATATATTCCTCAACGTATGCACATATTGTACTATACCGTGTACGTACCTACATGTTTATACTTTTCTCTTGCTCCCTCTGTGTACATAGGTACATATATTTATCTTTTGTTTTTTTTTCTCGTACAAGACTGGCCCACACCGCTTAGCACCCGTTTTTATTCCTACAATTTATTTTTATTGTCCTACAATGGGCTTGATTTATTTCTCTTGTTTTATTTATTGTTTCTTCCACATTACGTAGTTGCGGCAGGAGAGCTACTTGCTGTTGAATTTTAACCTTCAAAAGAAACATATCTTCATCCCAGTGAATGAATTGAAAGAAATTTTGTATTCTTACATTTTATTGTTTTTATTATGTGTTGTAGGTACACGCATTTCTATTTATCTTGTTTGCGTGGAATAACTATGAAGTTTAACTTTTCGTTCTCAGATTCAGAATATGTTTTTGAACATTGCTATTGAAAACTTGTAGTTATTCATAGATGAGTCATATTTATTCTTGCTTCGACAGTATGCATAGCGCAAAGTGTCCTAACACAATATTTCATGGAAAAAAATATATATAGATTTTAATCAAGTGTTAAGTGCGAAATTTAAGTATTCTACTCTAATAGCATTTTGAAATAAATTCTTGTTACTCCTTATATTGTCATCACTCATCGCAAAGGCGAAAGCTGTTATGGTGAGTGGTGTTTATTTTACCGAAAATAAATAAATAAATATATATGATGAGTCCAAATAAGGTTAATGTATTAAAGTAGTGTCAAATTTCAGTATGAGGATGTTGAGGGAAATTTGTAAATTTTAATAAGTTTATTAAATGTCGATGACATTTGTCTTTCTCACGTAGACATTGTCATGAGTTTCAAAAGACTATGTTGTAAATGCTCTGAATTCACTTTAAAGTCATCAACAATACAAAAAGAAAACAGGAGAAATTGTGAGATATAAGTACAGGCTTACAAGTTGTCCTAGATAAAAAAAAATGTTGGGTGGAAAAATATCAAAACCTTAAAAAAAAAATACAAATAAAAGAATACACAAAATGATAAGACTGAAAATGTCCCAGGTAGGGCGGAATATTTCAAAAACATCTAATACGCAATATCCCCAGTAGTAATTTCAAACAAATTAGCAGAAACAGGATAAAAGGGAAAAGAGTAACGTAATTTGGCCTTTTTGGGATAATGAAATATATGGCCCCGGGTCTTGCGGTGTAAGATTGCCTGTTGCCTCCAGAAAAGGGAATTTGATATATTTCCCGTTCATCGTTCCATCTAATTCATTACTTACAAACAACACACTTTTCCTAACTGAAGGGGGAAACTAACGAACGATCACACAACAATACATATTTGGTTACGTAGTATCTTCTATCATACTGTCTAGATATTTTCATCGGATAACAGATGTGAATTTCTATGATTAGAATTTGTTAAAAGCATTACTTTCTCTCTGACTTTCGACGAAATCTTGTGAAAAAGCAACTATTTTTTTTTCTTTTGAACTCTCATAATCGCAATTTACCTAAGTACTAACTTTAGTTTTTAATTCTTCATCCACTGCTGATGAACAAGGGTTAACTTCAATTATAGAAATCAATATGAAGAAACATATTATAAAAAACAAAAACAATCAAGCTTATTGTAGGTATGTATGAATTTATCTATTGAGGGATATTGTATATTTATCAGAAACTAATTCAAAAGTAAGACATTTAATATTGCTTGAAATATGAGACCAGCTCTTATCCCCTACAAGTAGTTTGGTTTGACCACCAACTTAATACAATATAGAAAGTCGAGTACCTACCTGGATAAAAGAATAAAATCAATTCCGATACTTTTGATAACCTTTATTTCAGTTATTATTATTTACAGTGACTAAGTTAAGTTAACAACATTCAGGTTGTGCTGGCTTGGAATATTTCCAGACGTTAACGACATGACTGAAAACGTGATCCAAAATTGATGCAACTCAGAAAGTAAGAAAATCTTTAAATCTGAAGTATTGGAAATTGATTTGATACAAAATATTCGTTCAATGTATTTCTCAAAAGATATTCAAGTATCTGACAAATTCTTCTTCTTCGCCCTCGCTTTTGTCCCATTATATGGGGTCGGCTCTACATCTCTGGCTCTACTTTGCATTCTTTTAGGTCCCTATTGATGCTCAACAACCATGTGGCGGGTGGTCTGCCTGGTCTCCCGGCTGGAGTTTCAATGACCATGGCTCTCTGGATCATGTTGTCTTGTGGTCGTCTCATAACATGCCCATACCATCTCAGCCTATTTTCCGTTATCTTTTCGGTTAGGGGTCAACCTTGAAACTTCATCGGACATGGATATTTCTAACTCTATGGAGTCTGGTTATTCCTCCAGTCCATCTGAGCATCTTCTTCTATGCAGTGTGCATGCAAGTATCTGACAATTTATGAATGAATTTTATATCTTAATATGAATGCTAATTAAGATTCGATACAAATTAAACCAACATATTATTGTTGAGTTGCTTGGAAAACGCCGAATAGGGTTTTTTCAGGATGTGTACATGGAAAAAAATGTTTGTTTTTTTATCAGGAGTTGTCAACTAAAAAAATTCATTTCCACGTTGATATCCGTTTTAAACCAAATTGTTTAACTAGGATTTGAACTCGAGTTCAGTACTTCAAACAACCATGCTACCATCTTGGCTTATACTGTACAAACGGAGCACATTTCTGTTATATTGTGTCCTAATAGTTTTGTTTTGTTTTTTTTTTTACGAGGAAGACCTACAATCCGCAAACGACAACGCGATATCGGTCGCGGAATACTGGAGTGGCAAAGTCTAGTCCGGACTCGTAGAAGAAGAAGAAGAATAGTTTTGTTATTGTTCTTATTTTTTTATAATACAGAGAAAATAGCAGATATCTCGCTATTAATAACATCAAGAAATGGGTTGGTTGGTATTATCAGAGTATTCGATTTCTCGAGTCTATAAATAAAAATCATAATTCACGTTGATTAGTTATTATATTTTAATGCGTCTCTTTAACAGATAAAGCTTTTTAATTACAATAACAGCTTTACGGGTAATGGTTATACGTGAAAAAAAATAAAATAACAGCGCTTTATTGTAATTATACGATAGAAAATAACGACCAAGGTGATTTCACGGACTTGGAATAAAAAACGCTATTAACAAAAAGCGTGACTCACATCTCTAATAATGTTTTTTACTTGAACGATCATATCTAATACTGTTGGGTACAGGTTCATCTTGGAAATAAAAAGTGAGTAATTTAAAAAAATTACATAACCGCGAATAAAATTAAATGCTAAGTACGTTTACACGATTCGACTTTTATGTTTTTTTGTTCTTCTCTTTTCTCCTCACACTTGATTGCGTAATATGAAAATTTATAGGCAAATAGAATATTAATTTTATCTATATAAGTTCTCTTCTTTTTTCTTTCTAGTCCACTTCGTCACCTACCATTACCTACCATTTTCTTAATTAATTCACTTTTTTACCACCGCGGATTTAGTTTAATGTAACATGCTTTGTTATGACACACTCACGTTGTCAGGGTGGTTGAAAGCCTCTAATACCTGTTAATATCTACCTAAAGTTATTCAAAACTGTAACCCTAGTATAAGTTTTCGATGATCGAATATCGAAACGATCAACGAAAGAGTTTCGAAAAATTTCCTTACTAAAATGATCGAATGATTCGATCGTTTGATTTAAGAACACTATTTGCACGCTAATAAGCGCTTATTTGCGTGCAATTAGCTTTCGATAAAACTCGTACTAGCCCCACTGACATCCAACCGACACGGCGGTATCTGTATGAGTTTTTTATGTGTGTCCACAACAGAACAGATTATTCGGCTTTCAGAGGCCCTATTCTCGAACGTTGAACGATGGGCTTTCTAATAGAGTTTATATGACTGTCGTATGATTTATTAAACAAAACATACGAAAATCATAAAAATTCTATTAGAAAACCCATCGATCGACACTAGAGGCCACCGGTAAGTTATTTATTAAAACAATCAGTGCTCTGGGATATTCGTATATATTTAAGGTAGTTACATTTTGTCATTCTTCTGGTAACAAAATAAGCCGACGTTGAACAACCTAAGACTCCAATTATGATGGTATTACTACTGTCCGGGCTATTTAAACTAATATCATTCGGAATAGGTAGGTACTATGAAGGCCTGATATCTCTCCCATAGTTTTGTGTCGATAGGATCATAAAGCCGAGCTCGAAATAAAATATAATGGGCGCATGAGCCTTTTGCTAAAGGCGGTAATTATAAAAATATGCTTTCTGTTAAATAGATTGCATACGCGCTAGTATTTTTGCAATTTTGCAGATTACAATATCGATGTTAAGTAAAGATTGAGATTTGAAACCGAAATTTAAACAAACTAACATATCTTATTTTACCGGAAAGTTGTATTGAAAAAGCAATGAAACCTGTAAAACACAAAAGATACGAAAAAAAAAAAATACTTTAATTTTGAAGTAAAATACATATTATGTTCAAAATGTTAACAGCGAATTTGGGAAGTGTCAGTATAAAGATTGGTCATTGCAGACAATTGAGAGTAACTGACATCCTGCACAGATTATTCAGGAGAGAAGTAGAGAAAAAACTGGGGATAGATTACTTTACGGACTTGTCCAAAAAAGGCTTTTAATCAAAGAGAAGGGAGTTTTATAAAATACTTTCAACAGCCTTACCAAATTTTTCTCGCTTGTTTGCTCAAATGCTGAGAAGAAACGCACTTATTTAACTATTTTCTGTTCATTTCATAAATAATATTCTCGTGAAGTTAGTAACAAATGTTAATTTTTTTTAGGAAGTGTAATTAGTTCGATAAAACTATCTAAGGTCGTGAAGGTGAAAACATATACCAGAAGGAGAGACACCTTCAAGGGGTTTCAAAAATGTTTTAAAAACCGACTTTCGGAATAAAATAAGATTTAAAAAATTGGCTTAAAACAAAAAAAAGGTTTCCGTGTGCCCCTTGCTTCAAATCAAAAAAAAAAATCTTAATCGATGAATTTACGTATCATAAATTTTCAGTCGTTGGTTATGTCATAATTAAATTTTATGGTCTAGACTCTAGAGAAATAAATGCTTAATTACCCGCACTAAACCCAAACACCAATATCAGCAAATGAGTAGGTAAGTAAGTAACGTTTGAAAATACGCAACATTTTAACAAACACCCCTTATTGAAAGGGTGGCGCGTTACTTTCTTGTTGGCGTGTGGAAATTTATTGTTTAAACAGCTTTGGTTGTAGGTTTATCAGTTAGAATATTAATTAATCAAGAGCAACACTAAAATATTAATTTATTACTTTGTTCTAAGCGTAAATAAATTTCCTCGTTATAATAATTAACCTCATTTTTATTTATGGGAAAGGATCTCCTATAGATATGCAGAACATTTTTGTTTAATATATTTATTTTATTTATGACCTGGGACTTCAGCCACGTCAATCAACATTCCCATAACTAATTATTTCTATTCCACATTCTTTCCGAATATGCTGCGCATTTCCATGTCCCACAGATTCATTCATATTTCCTCCGTGGATCCTCTCCAAAGCTCTATGCAGCTTTAACATTTTGTCAAGTGTCTGTACTTATTTATTTATTTATTTATTATAAAAGACACCAACAGAACATTGAAAACACATACAAAATAAACATATTAGGAAACACATACACCTCCCAATGCTCCAATAACAGGCGTCTGTAACATAATTAATATAATCCTCCGAATAATATATCTATCAAGTCATTTGTTCATATTATTTAAGTAAGCTTATATACTATATAAGGACAATAATTATTGTTATGTAAGACAATTCGAACAAATAAAAACAAAAGTAAACACGAAAAGAAAAGAATGCTATACTGAGTGGATAAGGTGCATCAATGTGCATCATACTTATGCATTATTATAGTTTTCATTTCAGTATATGTGTTCCGGAATAAATTTATTTTGTTTGAATAATTTATTAGTGTTATTCACTAAATTAGCTTTTTTACATTTTGTCGTTTTTCTCGTATTTGTGGATTTGTATTAAGTTTTGAAGGCTACTCGTATACGGATTTTATATTACAAGTTTCAGAATAATATTACCAAAATCTCATCATATTAAGCTGTGTACTCACCTGCGCCGCGCGCGGTAATGTTACTTTGGTTCAGATGTGTCCGCGTGTTCGCAACGAACTTGGTAACGTTGCATGTCACGTATCATGCAACGTTACAAATTTCCATAGTATGCGGTAGTTCGTGGCGAACAACCACAAACCACCGCGTACTATGGAAATTAGACACGCCGCGCGCGGTAATGTTTCCGCGCGCGGCGCAGGTGAGTACACAGCTTTACAATAGATTATTAATTCAAATCGGGTGAGTATTAACTTTCTAAAATTTATATATTTCACGTTTTGACGACTTTTTTGTTATGCTAAATATGTTAATATTAAGCTTTGCTGGTTAAAAGCTAGCATCTGAAGTGTATGAATGCTTCGATACTACTTTTTTGCGTTTATCTATATGTATTTCATTTCTGTCAAAAATATGCTTACCTGGTACTAAAATATACATAAATCTTTATATCACTAGAATTTTTAACTAACTATTTCTGTCTCATGAATGTTCTGAGGCTTATTATAGTGTTAAGTAAGTTAAAATATACTCAATACACTAAATGTAAGTCTGACAGAGTAAAACTAATTGCAGTAATACAAATATTATATGAAACAATGTATGTTTTAATATTGATATTGTTTTAAGTACATATTATATTAAAATAAAATTATTCCTTATAATATAATGTGACTGCGTTATCAGTAAGTTATAAATTATTTCTTCGCCTTTCACGTTTGAATTTATTTTAATGAAGAAGTTATACAGTTGTTGCGGCAATAAATCCCGCCAACAACATCAGATGAACTTCTTGCGCCATTGTTCTGTGTGCTGACTTGTCTAACTATTTGTTAGGTATTTCAATTCCTGGAATACTCATAAATTTCTTTCTGACTACAAATCTGCACGTAGTTTTGTTTGTATTGTACACCTCATCAGTCGTTCAGTTTGCAAATTTCTCAACAAATTTATACTACACGTTCGTATTTTTTTAAACTTGTTGGCTTTTTGATCCTTCCATCCTGTTAAGTTTTTGTCCCTTTTGGACGCCTAATTATTGTCCCTCTATTCGTAAAGAGATTGTCGCTGAGATCTGTTTTAATTTCTAGGCAGCCAAAGTAACTTATTTCGTAATTTTAGTCTAGATAAACTCTAGTTCTGAAACAGACTTCTCCGTCGCTGGCATCCAATAGAGTCTTCGACACTTAAGGGTACTTTTTAATGTTCTACTTCGAGAGCTTAATTAAACCATTCACTGCCGAGCACATAACGGCTCCAGATTTTTCCTTCCTCCATAGTCGTATGATTGTGATAAACCAGGATAAACAGAAATCCCTCTGAATGAAGAATATTTTCCATAGTTTTGGTATAAACACCTGTTTGGTTGACCTCCAGTTATTGACTAATTTGCTTCTGTGGCCAGAAAAATCAAACTCCTTACCAAAATCTATATTGTTAAACCAATGTTTGCTTTTTGATTGGAGTATATTATGTATTCCACAAGTCTTCGCAACCAGCCCAGTCTTCAACAATTCTCATCCCCTTAATAAATTTCGATATAACCAGCATCGTTTAATCAATCCAATCATTGGTTGTGTAGTTCTTCTTTCGCCTTTCGAACGATATGATGCAATGCAATAGCTTTATGGCAATACTCCCATTTCGCTTGTTCAGCAAAATGTGGTAACGTAGTTCTGTGACACTGCCTGATCTAGGTACTCTAAAATGTAATTTGACTTTTATATCGGTGTTTGTTTTTTAATTGGAATCTTTCTACCGAATTCTCCCCTTTATATTTTGTTGTTTTTGTTTAATAGATTTTCTATGTAAAACAATGTCGTCAAGTAATTCGCGTCTCCTTTAGGGTCCTACGTTTTTATTGGTCCGTTTTAATGCTTCTTAACATTTTATTGCCAGGCATATTTCTCTCGGTCTGATTTTATTTATTGTTTTTATTATTACTTACTTATACAACTGTATATCCCATGCTGAAGACGATTTATGTTCGAGAACATTAATTTTAATTTCATCGCTCTGCAAAATCGCTGTTATTTTTTTTTTGTCATATAATTATACAAATAGATAAAAGTAGGGTGCCTAATATTTTGTTAATATGTGATTTTGCTTTAGTTGTAAATCGGGGTGGATGATCCTTATTTAAGATATAGTATATGAGTTTAATTTTTGTCAACAAAATTTGATTCTTACTTTTAAAATGATATAGGAATATGATTGATCGTGTTTAAGCGAACAAATTTCTTACAGTATTTCGATTCATTGAGAACACTAATGGCAAAAGGTTCACTTGTCGATCAATTTGAATGACCGATTTGTAGTTAATAAGGTTGATACGTACTTAATGGCAAATAATTATCTGGCTATTTAAATTGCTCAGCTTAGAGTTCTGGCTGGTATAATTAATTAATAAGTTGAAATCTGATTGCAAGATCTGTAGATAAAAGAACATTTTTTTTAAAAAAATCACAGCGATTTCAATAAAAGTTATTCTGTTTTTTCTGCTTCCACCAAAGCTAACATAACTAACCATTACATTGTTCTACATTGTTGAAAATCTCATTTACGCGTTTATTTTGATGTTTTCTGCCGTTTTTATTCGTTTTATGGATTTTTTAAAAGTATTTTGTGTATGATTAACGATGATTTGACTTTGGGCCGTTTATAACTCTCATATTTTCTTTTAAAAAATATAACCTGTTATATCTTTTATGATGCTCTTCCATCCTAACTGAGCTCAGACAATTTTGCTACTCTCGCGAAATATCTACAACCTTTTTATAGTGTAAGTTTCACCATATTATAGTCTTGAATTCATAATTCGTATTCACATCTTTTGTATGTAAGGAATATTATCGTACGTTGGTATTATCAGAGTATTCGATTTCTCGAGTCTATAAATAAAAATCATAATTCACGTTGATTAGTTATTATATTTTAATGCGTCTCTTTAACAGATAAAGCTTTTTAATTACAATAACAGCTTTACGGGTAATGGTTATACGTGAAAAAAAATAAAATAACAGCGCTTTATTGTAATTATACGATAGAAAATAACGACCAAGGTGATTTCACGGACTTGGAATAAAAAACGCTATTAACAAAAAGCGTGACTCACATCTCTAATAATGTTTTTTACTTGAACGATCATATCTAATACTGTTGGGTACAGGTTCATCTTGGAAATAAAAAGTGAGTAATTTAAAAAAATTACATAACCGCGAATAAAATTAAATGCTAAGTACGTTTACACGATTCGACTTTTATGTTTTTTTGTTCTTCTCTTTTCTCCTCACACTTGATTGCGTAATATGAAAATTTATAGGCAAATAGAATATTAATTTTATCTATATAAGTTCTCTTCTTTTTTCTTTCTAGTCCACTTCGTCACCTACCATTACCTACCATTTTCTTAATTAATTCACTTTTTTACCACCGCGGATTTAGTTTAATGTAACATGCTTTGTTATGACACACTCACGTTGTCAGGGTGGTTGAAAGCCTCTAATACCTGTTAATATCTACCTAAAGTTATTCAAAACTGTAACCCTAGTATAAGTTTTCGATGATCGAATATCGAAACGATCAACGAAAGAGTTTCGAAAAATTTCCTTACTAAAATGATCGAATGATTCGATCGTTTGATTTAAGAACACTATTTGCACGCTAATAAGCGCTTATTTGCGTGCAATTAGCTTTCGATAAAACTCGTACTAGCCCCACTGACATCCAACCGACACGGCGGTATCTGTATGAGTTTTTTATGTGTGTCCACAACAGAACAGATTATTCGGCTTTCAGAGGCCCTATTCTCGAACGTTGAACGATGGGCTTTCTAATAGAGTTTATATGACTGTCGTATGATTTATTAAACAAAACATACGAAAATCATAAAAATTCTATTAGAAAACCCATCGATCGACACTAGAGGCCACCGGTAAGTTATTTATTAAAACAATCAGTGCTCTGGGATATTCGTATATATTTAAGGTAGTTACATTTTGTCATTCTTCTGGTAACAAAATAAGCCGACGTTGAACAACCTAAGACTCCAATTATGATGGTATTACTACTGTCCGGGCTATTTAAACTAATATCATTCGGAATAGGTAGGTACTATGAAGGCCTGATATCTCTCCCATAGTTTTGTGTCGATAGGATCATAAAGCCGAGCTCGAAATAAAATATAATGGGCGCATGAGCCTTTTGCTAAAGGCGGTAATTATAAAAATATGCTTTCTGTTAAATAGATTGCATACGCGCTAGTATTTTTGCAATTTTGCAGATTACAATATCGATGTTAAGTAAAGATTGAGATTTGAAACCGAAATTTAAACAAACTAACATATCTTATTTTACCGGAAAGTTGTATTGAAAAAGCAATGAAACCTGTAAAACACAAAAGATACGAAAAAAAAAAAATACTTTAATTTTGAAGTAAAATACATATTATGTTCAAAATGTTAACAGCGAATTTGGGAAGTGTCAGTATAAAGATTGGTCATTGCAGACAATTGAGAGTAACTGACATCCTGCACAGATTATTCAGGAGAGAAGTAGAGAAAAAACTGGGGATAGATTACTTTACGGACTTGTCCAAAAAAGGCTTTTAATCAAAGAGAAGGGAGTTTTATAAAATACTTTCAACAGCCTTACCAAATTTTTCTCGCTTGTTTGCTCAAATGCTGAGAAGAAACGCACTTATTTAACTATTTTCTGTTCATTTCATAAATAATATTCTCGTGAAGTTAGTAACAAATGTTAATTTTTTTTAGGAAGTGTAATTAGTTCGATAAAACTATCTAAGGTCGTGAAGGTGAAAACATATACCAGAAGGAGAGACACCTTCAAGGGGTTTCAAAAATGTTTTAAAAACCGACTTTCGGAATAAAATAAGATTTAAAAAATTGGCTTAAAACAAAAAAAAGGTTTCCGTGTGCCCCTTGCTTCAAATCAAAAAAAAAAATCTTAATCGATGAATTTACGTATCATAAATTTTCAGTCGTTGGTTATGTCATAATTAAATTTTATGGTCTAGAGAAATAAATGCTTAATTACCCGCACTAAACCCAAACACCAATATCAGCAAATGAGTAGGTAAGTAAGTAACGTTTGAAAATACGCAACATTTTAACAAACACCCCTTATTGAAAGGGTGGCGCGTTACTTTCTTGTTGGCGTGTGGAAATTTATTGTTTAAACAGCTTTGGTTGTAGGTTTATCAGTTAGAATATTAATTAATCAAGAGCAACACTAAAATATTAATTTATTACTTTGTTCTAAGCGTAAATAAATTTCCTCGTTATAATAATTAACCTCATTTTTATTTATGGGAAAGGATCTCCTATAGATATGCAGAACATTTTTGTTTAATATATTTATTTTATTTATGACCTGGGACTTCAGCCACGTCAATCAACATTCCCATAACTAATTATTTCTATTCCACATTCTTTCCGAATATGCTGCGCATTTCCATGTCCCACAGATTCATTCATATTTCCTCCGTGGATCCTCTCCAAAGCTCTATGCAGCTTTAACATTTTGTCAAGTGTCTGTACTTATTTATTTATTTATTTATTATAAAAGACACCAACAGAACATTGAAAACACATACAAAATAAACATATTAGGAAACACATACACCTCCCAATGCTCCAATAACAGGCGTCTGTAACATAATTAATATAATCCTCCGAATAATATATCTATCAAGTCATTTGTTCATATTATTTAAGTAAGCTTATATACTATATAAGGACAATAATTATTGTTATGTAAGACAATTCGAACAAATAAAAACAAAAGTAAACACGAAAAGAAAAGAATGCTATACTGAGTGGATAAGGTGCATCAATGTGCATCATACTTATGCATTATTATAGTTTTCATTTCAGTATATGTGTTCCGGAATAAATTTATTTTGTTTGAATAATTTATTAGTGTTATTCACTAAATTAGCTTTTTTACATTTTGTCGTTTTTCTCGTATTTGTGGATTTGTATTAAGTTTTGAAGGCTACTCGTATACGGATTTTATATTACAAGTTTCAGAATAATATTACCAAAATCTCATCATATTAAGCTGTGTACTCACCTGCGCCGCGCGCGGTAATGTTACTTTGGTTCAGATGTGTCCGCGTGTTCGCAACGAACTTGGTAACGTTGCATGTCACGTATCATGCAACGTTACAAATTTCCATAGTATGCGGTAGTTCGTGGCGAACAACCACAAACCACCGCGTACTATGGAAATTAGACACGCCGCGCGCGGTAATGTTTCCGCGCGCGGCGCAGGTGAGTACACAGCTTTACAATAGATTATTAATTCAAATCGGGTGAGTATTAACTTTCTAAAATTTATATATTTCACGTTTTGACGACTTTTTTGTTATGCTAAATATGTTAATATTAAGCTTTGCTGGTTAAAAGCTAGCATCTGAAGTGTATGAATGCTTCGATACTACTTTTTTGCGTTTATCTATATGTATTTCATTTCTGTCAAAAATATGCTTACCTGGTACTAAAATATACATAAATCTTTATATCACTAGAATTTTTAACTAACTATTTCTGTCTCATGAATGTTCTGAGGCTTATTATAGTGTTAAGTAAGTTAAAATATACTCAATACACTAAATGTAAGTCTGACAGAGTAAAACTAATTGCAGTAATACAAATATTATATGAAACAATGTATGTTTTAATATTGATATTGTTTTAAGTACATATTATATTAAAATAAAATTATTCCTTATAATATAATGTGACTGCGTTATCAGTAAGTTATAAATTATTTCTTCGCCTTTCACGTTTGAATTTATTTTAATGAAGAAGTTATACAGTTGTTGCGGCAATAAATCCCGCCAACAACATCAGATGAACTTCTTGCGCCATTGTTCTGTGTGCTGACTTGTCTAACTATTTGTTAGGTATTTCAATTCCTGGAATACTCATAAATTTCTTTCTGACTACAAATCTGCACGTAGTTTTGTTTGTATTGTACACCTCATCAGTCGTTCAGTTTGCAAATTTCTCAACAAATTTATACTACACGTTCGTATTTTTTTAAACTTGTTGGCTTTTTGATCCTTCCATCCTGTTAAGTTTTTGTCCCTTTTGGACGCCTAATTATTGTCCCTCTATTCGTAAAGAGATTGTCGCTGAGATCTGTTTTAATTTCTAGGCAGCCAAAGTAACTTATTTCGTAATTTTAGTCTAGATAAACTCTAGTTCTGAAACAGACTTCTCCGTCGCTGGCATCCAATAGAGTCTTCGACACTTAAGGGTACTTTTTAATGTTCTACTTCGAGAGCTTAATTAAACCATTCACTGCCGAGCACATAACGGCTCCAGATTTTTCCTTCCTCCATAGTCGTATGATTGTGATAAACCAGGATAAACAGAAATCCCTCTGAATGAAGAATATTTTCCATAGTTTTGGTATAAACACCTGTTTGGTTGACCTCCAGTTATTGACTAATTTGCTTCTGTGGCCAGAAAAATCAAACTCCTTACCAAAATCTATATTGTTAAACCAATGTTTGCTTTTTGATTGGAGTATATTATGTATTCCACAAGTCTTCGCAACCAGCCCAGTCTTCAACAATTCTCATCCCCTTAATAAATTTCGATATAACCAGCATCGTTTAATCAATCCAATCATTGGTTGTGTAGTTCTTCTTTCGCCTTTCGAACGATATGATGCAATGCAATAGCTTTATGGCAATACTCCCATTTCGCTTGTTCAGCAAAATGTGGTAACGTAGTTCTGTGACACTGCCTGATCTAGGTACTCTAAAATGTAATTTGACTTTTATATCGGTGTTTGTTTTTTAATTGGAATCTTTCTACCGAATTCTCCCCTTTATATTTTGTTGTTTTTGTTTAATAGATTTTCTATGTAAAACAATGTCGTCAAGTAATTCGCGTCTCCTTTAGGGTCCTACGTTTTTATTGGTCCGTTTTAATGCTTCTTAACATTTTATTGCCAGGCATATTTCTCTCGGTCTGATTTTATTTATTGTTTTTATTATTACTTACTTATACAACTGTATATCCCATGCTGAAGACGATTTATGTTCGAGAACATTAATTTTAATTTCATCGCTCTGCAAAATCGCTGTTATTTTTTTTTTGTCATATAATTATACAAATAGATAAAAGTAGGGTGCCTAATATTTTGTTAATATGTGATTTTGCTTTAGTTGTAAATCGGGGTGGATGATCCTTATTTAAGATATAGTATATGAGTTTAATTTTTGTCAACAAAATTTGATTCTTACTTTTAAAATGATATAGGAATATGATTGATCGTGTTTAAGCGAACAAATTTCTTACAGTATTTCGATTCATTGAGAACACTAATGGCAAAAGGTTCACTTGTCGATCAATTTGAATGACCGATTTGTAGTTAATAAGGTTGATACGTACTTAATGGCAAATAATTATCTGGCTATTTAAATTGCTCAGCTTAGAGTTCTGGCTGGTATAATTAATTAATAAGTTGAAATCTGATTGCAAGATCTGTAGATAAAAGAACATTTTTTTTAAAAAAATCACAGCGATTTCAATAAAAGTTATTCTGTTTTTTCTGCTTCCACCAAAGCTAACATAACTAACCATTACATTGTTCTACATTGTTGAAAATCTCATTTACGCGTTTATTTTGATGTTTTCTGCCGTTTTTATTCGTTTTATGGATTTTTTAAAAGTATTTTGTGTATGATTAACGATGATTTGACTTTGGGCCGTTTATAACTCTCATATTTTCTTTTAAAAAATATAACCTGTTATATCTTTTATGATGCTCTTCCATCCTAACTGAGCTCAGACAATTTTGCTACTCTCGCGAAATATCTACAACCTTTTTATAGTGTAAGTTTCACCATATTATAGTCTTGAATTCATAATTCGTATTCACATCTTTTGTATGTAAGGAATACGAGGGTACGGGAAATATGCGAGGTTGAAGATAAAGTAAGATAGGGAAGGCAAAGAAGAAGATACTGGTATGCACATGGACTCAGCCAGACTACCTCACATTGCATCGCACGGCCAACCCCACGGAAGACGACTCCCAGGCAGACCACCAAAGAGGTGGATAGACAGCTGGGAGTCGACCTCGCAAGAGGCAAACTCCACCTCTTAATAACATGTCTTCAGGCTTAGAATAATAAGAAGATCTTTTGTATAGAAAAGAGGAGAAAAATTCTCAGTTCAATCAATTCCAATATGTATATACAAATGGAATGCTCGTCTCAATGTGGATAACAAAGACATACCTACTCATTTTTATACATTCTCAATTTTTTTTCAGTTTTGCTATCACATCATTTATATTAGTTTCTATTTCTTGCGTTTGTGTCCAATATCGCAATCTAAATCACTCCGTACATTCTAAATTTTGACCCGTATGAGTAATTAACCTCTATTTAACTAATATAGAAGTATGTCTTCTTTAATACATTTTTCAAGACTAGTGTCGTATGCACTAATCGTATGCTACCTACAAGAGGTTATTCATGATTGTCGTCATGATGGTCTGAATACGGTCTATTTGCGATCTTATTCATACATGCTATGTAATACCGTTTTAATTTTAACGAATATATAACAACTAATGACTAACAATTCCTTACTGATGTTCGATTTTTAAATGGAACAAACCACTACGGGTTTACATGTTCAACATGTTGAAAAATCGCATGTATACAAGAAGTAGAGATTTAATAACTAATGAAATATAAAGTTGGAAATTATTGAGAACAAAAGAGCAACCAAATTTAAAGAGTGCTACTGCTGTCATGTATTTGGCGCCAGGATATGAATTTATCCATTTTTGTTTATGTCTCATCTTTATTGCTAAGTTTAGATATTCGCAAAAAGTGATAAGCAATGCTGAAATTAAATGGGGTCTAGAGGTCTAGGATTTTAATAAGATCGCCGCTAAGTCGTATTTAGACCGTTTCTCGAATACCCCTCCATCTTTGATTGATTGATTGAACTGTCAAGGTTTCTCACCTTTATAACAGTTATACTTAGACGGTATCCTGGGCATTCTCTGCTTAACCCTAATGATTCCAAACCATGCAAAAATTTTCAACCAATTTTTTTAAACACATCATCGTTGTTATAAGGTAGCAATTTTCTTTGGTATAATATCATGATATGATTACCATACATGATTTGATTGGTTAGGGGCTAGTTCTTCTAATACATTATACAACAATTTGTTAGATTTTTACCCCATTCAAATGAAAATAATGTGTGAAATATAGCCGTCATAAAACCAGTTTATAACTCATGAACATATTATTTACAGCGAGCTTCCTTCCTATTTACACGTAATAAACAAGTAGCCTGCACCAAATAAAAACTCTGCTTCGATTTCATAAGTGTGGGGTTTAATTTCCGATTGAGCCATTTAATTCCGATGAAGCGGAAAAATTATATTCTATAAAAATTTACCTTAACTTTTAAGATTGGTTCTAAAATGTTGTGACCATCCTAAAAGTTAGTTAAAGAAAAAAAATACTCTAAAAATTAATTTTCTTTTAACACAAACAGTGTGATTAAATCAATTTTATACAACAAAACTCTTATACTTTGGTACTTACTGGGTGTGCTTTTGCTTCTTCCACCGTCATACCATTTCTCATACAACTTCTCCCATTTCTCTTTCTTTTAACTTGGACTTCCTTGAGGACGGAACCGATGTGTTTGATCCACGTCATTCTCTGTCCTCCTTGCCTTCTTACGCCTTTCCTTTCATCATTATAAATAAATATTCCTTTTGTCATTCTGTTTGGATCCATTTTTCCACATGCCCAAACCATCTCAACTTATTAATTAACTTTCATCTTTATCACACTTACATACGTATCACATTCCTTCAGATAAGAAAGAATTACTTATTTCAACATCGTAAGTTTCTGTTAAAGTCTTTTTCTCAGTACTCTTCATTTAGATTTCTTTCTCTACTCTTCATTAAGTTTTCTGGAACAGCAAGTTTCAGCTGTCTTTTCTTCCTTTCATTCTGCTGGCCGAAATTTTAGCAATCAAAAATAAAAATTTCTGTTTGTTCTTTGAGTTCTTAGAAATTTTGCTTACCGTATTATTTTATCCAATCTGACAATATGATCGGATATAATTTCGTTGGGTAAGTCGGAAGTGTTGAGATGATTAAGGTGGTAAAACTTGGTTGCGAAATTGGATAAATATGGGGGGGTATCGCCTCTGTATTTAGTATCATCGGGCGAATCGCAAACTTTCTTTTCTGCCCTCTTTAACATTTTAATCATAAAATTATTCAAGTTCTTTTTTTTCCAACCCTTTCATTATTCCGCGCTTTATGGCTTTATTTTGGGGGTGTAATATTTTATTCTCTTCATATTTTTCCAATAAAAGTGAATAATACCTTAACATTTGAATGAATTTTATATAAAACGAAAATAGACGCATCCTCTGATTACTTACTCTTTTGGTAAATTCCAAATATTTATCTAAGAAATTCCTGGTCGAATTCCGTTTACAGAATATCCTTTGAGAAACGTAGAAATATATTTTATTATTCCTTACTATCCTAACTCTTTAGACGGTTAAAGAATGTAGAGAAGCTGGCACAATAAAAAAATAGTTATTTTTAATAATCAAAATAAATATTTTACCTTAATAAGAACAGTTGCTTACATACTTAATTCACATCAGTGTTGGTTTACATTTCCACAGTAAAAGGCTGATAATTTTGACTAAATACATACGTACATAGTTCGTCGAAACATGCATACGTTTTACCGCTTTTTTTTCAATTCTCTTTTCGTTGCCGATCAATGTCGATTTTTTTTTCAAAATTTATAGGTACTTGTAAGTATATGGATTGTGAGACTGGTTTATTTTGCTGGCTACTAAAAAACCTTTCATAATTAAGATTCTCCATAATAAGATTTGAGTAAAGGACAGAAAAAATACCGCGTTTTGTAAATAAGCTGACAGCTAAATGAATTCAGGGTATTCTGCAACATTCTGGATGTATAATTTTAACATTTTTTGCAGATGATTTTACGTATTTTAATTAGATGAAACATCCTTTTAAAATTTAATCGTAAAATGGACACATTGAGGATTTATTCATCCATAAATCAAGTTATTACGGCGGTCGGAAATCTGTTATAAACTCGACTGCATTCTCTCGTCTTAAAACCAAACTATAGGACTTGTGTGTGAGTTCTGTACGTCATGATTCATCAGTTTCATTGAACCACTAGTCATGGGAGCAAATCGACAACCTTCCAATGACGCTAATGATCTTATTTTCGTTTCCATATTCATCTACACGCAAGCTTTCTCTAGATGCGGTTGTTCATCAAATCCATTTGCTAGAAAGATTTTGTTCTCTCCATACAGTATGACTTGGCCAAGTATTTGGTCTATGTCAGTGCAATAATAATTGTGAAGCATTTGTTGTACAATTCTTGTCTTATCAAATAATCTTTTTTCGCCAGGACTTCACTCTATGTAGTCCTTTCTGCTTTTTACTATCCAATGTTTTTTCTATTCTTTAGATTTTATTCATTAAAAAGTCAGTCTACATAATATTTCAGGTATGCAATTATTTTCTTAATTGCGTCACTCATTATCCACAGGCCTTAAGTTAGTTAATCATTGCTGAACCTTGCAATTATAGTAGTAGTAATGTTTTAAATAAATTATTCCATTTATTTAAAGGCGGTTCAGCATAATTTGACAATTTCTGCCAACCAATCAAGCTACTTGTGTTCTTTGAGAAATGTATTTTATAATAGGCATCTTTTTCACAACTATTATTTTATCTGGTGTTATAAAATACCAAAACATGTCATCGACCATCTTATCTTTTGTTACAACCTTTCCTTCCACACTTCTCAGTCATGTGATTTCTATACTTGATAAACAAATTCTGGAACGAAATACCATTTGCCAACTTACCATTCTGTAGTTTATTTTCTTAAAATTGCATACCTATTTCGAATATAAATAGTAATATCTCAGATCTTAACAAAATAATATTAAAATTATCCGTACGCTGGTTCAAAGTTGTGCATTTGAACAAAAAAAAAAAACGTTCCATGTGGTATCGAAATAGTTTTGGGTCCTTGGGCCTCTCCCTCACGTACCTGCACCAATATTATTATTTACTGTTTGCCTATTCGGCCTGTGTTACCGATTACCGACAGAGCCCAACCGTTTTTCTACCTGCTTTTATGAAACGATTCTTCCACAACCTTCCTTGCACTGTACGGATCCGTCATTCCTAGAAGTCTCTTTATGTTTTATGACGGGCAAATTTACCAGCTGATATTTTTTGGACACTTCCACATTTTAGAATATCTTTAGTCTATCTATAACATAGAGATAAGTTTAGGCGCTAAACTTACACGTTTTTGTTATGTTTATTTTTGGCGCTATAATTACGTTAAAATTTTGTTTTTTACACCCAGTCAAAACACGTACTCTATCCAAAATGAGATATTTTCAATATCGTATTATTTGAATAATTATGGAATAAAATATAATTCCTTTGTTTATATCAAGTTTCTTCCTATAAATAATTTCTAACAGCAGAATTGACTACCCGAGCTTTTCATAAAAGTTTTGTTTGTTCCTCACTCCAGACTTTCAAGTTTTGTTGGATTATAATTTCTGATGCAAGCTAAAATAATAGTACCATCAATGATGTATGAATGTGAAACGTGAACATGGACGTAAAAAGAAGAATGTAGTATAAATTCAGTAGGTGCAGATGACAACTCTACGAATGATATGTGGAAAGAGTCTGTGGGATATGGAAAGGAATGTGGTATGGAAGTTAGTGTTGTGACAAAATATAAGATGGTTTGAGCACGCGGAAAGAATGGATGCAAACAGAATGACAAATTATTATAAGGTTGAAAGGAAATGTGTAAGAAGGCGAGGCTGATAGAAAATGACGTGGTCTCAACGATGGCCAAGTCAGAGTAGGAAGTAAGAGAAATAGAAGAGGTTGTATGAGAATTCGTTTGTTGGTGGAAGAAGCGAAAGAAGTGTGCTTATAGAAGATTTTTTTTTATATAGGTATGTTTACGCTCCTATATTAGGAATTTGATTTATTCAAACAAAAGTACAGTTTCTTTCTATCGAACAAGATTTACATTCAATTTGACAGTAGGTAGGTACTCTATTAGAACATCATATTTGCCATTTATACCCACGAAGTTTCTAATCGGAAAAAACAAACAGGGATTAAACCATAATTCACAGTTTGCTATTCTTTATAGTGAAAACATAAAAATAATACGATCATGTACACATAAATAAAATTAATAATACCTCGTCCTATTTGTTCGATAAGTACATTATTAGGTAAATACCCTAACAATACATCATTTAATAGGATCAATTTTACTTACTTATGTTCAATACAATATAAGCCACATACTTAATAATATATAATTACATACAAGATATTACCATAACTAAGATTATTCATATTGTGAAGTCGAAATACTTTGTTAAATACCTCTTAATACTTGTAAAAATAATTGAGGATTATTGAAAGTGGCTTCTTTCCCTCCCCGATATGCATACTTACCAGCACACTAAGTAGTTAGGTACTCAAATAGTAATTTGTAATAGACGATTTTTACAAATTTTAAAAGAGTTAATGTTTATTTATAAATTATTTTAGCAATTTTTGTCATCCTGTTTTAAAAGGCCATTAAAGTCAAAACGCGAATTAAAATACCGATCTTCTTTGTAAAATCATTGAGATTTGATTGAAATCCAAAAATAGACGTAACAGAAAAAGAAGTAGGTATGTAAAATATGTTTCTTTCCGTATTAAAATTTGGTACTTAGGTTGAAAAACAGGAAATTAAGTAGGAACATAAAATCCTAAATATTAAAATATATTATCTTCACAGTGTTGCTTTAATTACATGCATATAATCTTTGCTCCTTTTCCACAAGTACATATTTTTTTCATTTTTACTATTGCAAATTTTTCCTTGTGACGTGTGTGTTGTTAATGTGTTCATTTTGTTTGTGTGTGTTTTAAGACGATTTTCGCTTATTAATAAATAAACAGTTTTATCCATCCCAAATGTGAAGTGGATAGGATAGACCTTTCACTTCATGTCTATTTGCTACTTCGAATCTTAAAGTTCATTCCCTTCTCTTGTCGCAAAAAATTAAAGTTAGACGTGTAAAAAAAACTTGTCTGCGTTCTCTACTTATATTCGCACGAGGGTGGCGTGAATTTTTTAATCCCACGATTTTTTATTCAACGATTTGGTCGAGTCACCGAACTTGTCGCATGGTGTGGATTTCCTTTTGGTCTGTCCCCTCGAAAATTCATTGGCAGAGGAGACCACACGTGAAGCCAATCAAGTGACGTTGAACATATTGTCTGTGGTGTCCATTGTCATGCCAAAGTCCTGTCCTCAGCCATATCGCGTTTCACCAGTGTTGCAAGGTGGTGATAGATACTATAATGACCGTTGACTCGTATTGTCAAATTCAACCCGCGATGAAAATTTATTTCGGATAATGTCCCAGTCGACATCTCCTGTCATAAGGATATTTTTTATTAAGTATAAAACGAATTGTAATATTTGAGAGTTACGATGATATTTGCATATTTTGTGTTGGTCATTTTTTTTTATTCATTGATTATAAACATCACATCCCGTCGAATAAATCAAATAAACAAAGTATTTGTAACTCAGTCACACTGTGTTGCTTTTTGTGCATTTCTCCAAATTTAATATTTTTACATCGATGAATTGAATTTGAAATATTATGTAGGTAGTATGAATTTATCTCAAATATCCAAAAGTTCGTACTGCATATATATTGCTTATTTGAAAATCACCACAACTTCTCCGAATCACATCTTCTATGTATAAAAATTAAGTCCTATTTTCCGTGGTCATCAATTTTTTTTGCTGTGTTTGCTATTCTCATGAAAGAAAAGAATACGAAAGTTTTAGAAAACTTAAAAACATTATCGCCTTCTTAGTGATTTTTACAATAAAATTAACTAATTTTGAAATTAAATTGGCGTTTGACAGAAGCTGCCAGTCGGTGCGATTTACATAATGCGTATGGAAAATACAGCAACAGATGCATCGGTCGGAATTACATTGGTTAAGAGGTACTAAACTAAACGAATTTGTATTCTCACAAAATAAACTTAGTACCTACCTTTCATATACAAATTCGAATTGAATATTCATAGTTAAGAGCACAGTACAAGTTCCATCGGGAAACTTAGTTGAAAATGAAACACAAACATTTATAAAAATTCTCTAAAATTTTTATTTTTTAACAAAATACTTCTCATTGAATTACAAAATAACAAAAACTTGACAAAATGACAAGTCGTTTTATTTATTCGGTGATATATTTTTTTTGTTATGAAAAAAGTTTTTGAAATTTCTAGTGGCGTGATAATTTCGAGAAAATATCGTCGCTTCATTTTCTTTCGTAACATTTTCTGTATACACCTTCCGTTCCTCAGCTTTGTGCCAGGCGAGTGCGAGACAACCTGTTGATATGTCGACTAATAATTCCAAAATGTCTCTTTGAATATTCTACAAAAAAACACACATAAAAATGTTTTCATCAAATTATTTTGAAACTCTTACGTTTTATTTTTATTTGCTTGTTAAGAGAAACTAAATACCTATTAGCCATTTAAAAAAAAAAAACTAAATATTATCTATCGTATCATGTGTTACTTCTCTGATGTACATATTTGATTTCCTATTTTTTTTTTGGAGAAGACTGTATAAAAAACCACGTTACGACTTTGACGTTTGAAGCAAAATCAAAATCATAGATTATTGATGTTTTTGGCGGAAACTTTATGAAATCCCATGTTGAATGGGTAATTATTTTAAATAATATATATTTTTAATAAAATAATTATCTTAATAACTTAATTAAGTGTCTATGCACTTTCTTCTTTCTATGACATTCGCTTCTTTTGTTTTAGCTTTAGTAGTTGTGGCACTGAAGATGGTCATGTGACCGAAAGGCCTCTGCCAATAAAATAAATAAAAAGTGAAATAAACAAAGTTTTATTTAAAATAATTACATATTCAAAATCATAGAGTTTTGAGACATGCGCGTCTTACATGAATGATGAACGCCCGCCGAAATTAGTTAATAGATAAATTGAAATAATTTATAATCCGGAACAACTTTTGCCGGATCAAATTCGAGGGGTATTTGGCATAAGTGGATTGGCCAAACGACCTTCAACCTTGACGTATCGTATGTGTCAACATTTTTCACCGTTATTCATAATGGTTTTCTTGGAGAAACCAATGTTGTATGCATTCATAGGTGCCTGATGATATCAAATCAATAATCAAGCAAACCATGAACGAACGAATGCTTATCTGTGCCATCGTGTTCCTCTTTCTCCCTCATACTTAATGTGACCATACAATCACCGTTAGTCTTGCTAAAAAAATATTGTCCTATTTCATTATTTGATGAAGTTACATAAAAGTAAAATTCTACAGGAAAGAGATTTGTCATTTGACAAACGCAGATTTGGATTAAGAATTTAACATTTGTTTCCTTTCAATTTTATAAAAATATGTTTCTTAAGTATTATAAACTCGGCGATATATTCTGTTTGAATGGAAATCTTTATCGCGTGTATCGTAGTATGAATTCTTTGTGCATACGACAGTCACGTTCGTATAGAAGACATTTGGTCAGATGGCAACCAACAGCAGTACAGTGGTGGCATCGCGACTTATCTACATTTTCATGCTTCATTGGGCAACAGTATTGCCGTCTCTTAGTCTGTTATCTCTTAAATCCTCCGCGCATCTGGGAATATTCTTCTTATTATTATTCGAGTACATATCCTTACTACATTTCTTGATACAATTTTCTATGCTTACATCTGTTCGGTCTTGAAAACTTACTTTTGACGTTCGTTAAATATTCCTCGTTTTGATACTTTATATTCACATCGCTGAGCTCGCTTATAATGTAGCGCTCATTCCAAGATTTCGCTCTTTAACGTATTCGAATACGTTCTTGCTTGAGCGGTTGACGTCTCATGGTTGTGATATATTTCAAAATATTGAAGATTCTACTTTGAATATAGGTAGTATTATGTTCTATTGGATTTTCATAAAATGGAATAGGCTCTCACTACTGATTCCCCTTGTTCAAAGAACTCATTTAAAGGCATTTACCTATCTTCGGAGTTCACAGTCCTTATTCTTCAAAAATATCGCTACCCGAGACACTGTTCTCCAATGTCGAACGAAAAATATCTCGCACAATAACTATTGTCGATGATTAATTCGATTGATTTTTCGGGTGGCGAGCATTTTAACTATTTTCATCATCACTCGACATCTCGCATGAAATTATTGGCTGCGTTGGAATTTTGGTTCGTTTTTTCTGTAACTTGTATGATAAAAAGCTTTTTATACGTAATTTAATGACATTTCATTGTTACACTGCAATTTTTTCAATAACAGAAATCGGCGTATGTCACACAACCGTTAATTTTTTTATTTTGTTCCATTCATCAGAGGAAAATTGAGAAGTTTGCTTATGGTGTCGTTACACTGTGCAAGACCGAAAACAATGGCGAGCTTTTAGTGAATCTATATGCTTATAAAGGGAGAATTTATTGATTTAATCGAGATCGAGGAACTATCATTTAAGACAGTAAAAAACTTGTTATCAAATCGATTAAATGAAAATCTATCTAAAACACCAATAACGGATAAACGAAATGAATCAACGATAAAAACAACATTTCCTTCAACAAACCAAAAAGTAGCGAAGTCAAAAAGGGACCCTAAACAAAAACATTCATCGCACAAAGATAGATAAAAGCAAACCTTTGATCTGTATTCTGTACAAACGCACCGATACTTGAATAATTCAATTTACTTACATTTATTTTGTGCTTCAGTCGGGACGTTTCCTTTCACATCTTCGGGAACCTTCTTCGTTTCTTTTCCATTGATCTTTCACGATCGAAATTATTTATTCCTTTGCTGTGATTCTATTCAAGCAATGTGAATACGTTTCATATCTGAATGTATCATTCCCGTCTGTTGGACTCGCGATACTTTCTACGTGGACGATTCTAATGCAACCTTTGAATGAATTTATTTCTTATAAGTTTGGTTTTATGTAGAGACTAGCTTCCCCCACAGACGTTGTCCTGTGGACCCTTTGGTCCATAGAGTATAATAATGCTTACTTAAAACTTTGGTCCTAATCAGAGGCGGCCCGTTCATATTATGTGCATAATGTGCACTGCGCCTCCAGAAACATAGGTAAATAAACTAATTAAATAATAACATTAAAATATTTATTCTAAAACGTCCATATTTCATTCGTATTCAAAGCTCAGACGGGATCAACGCGAGAATATAATTATATGCGCGCAATTTGGTTGACTTTCTATGAAAAATTTCTAAACCGCCCGAAACGTTGGAGGAAGTGAAATGGGCTACTGTAAGAATGGCAATTACGTATGCGAGAATGAGAGATTGCAGGTGCAGAAGATTATAATTTTGTTAGATTTTTTCAAAGATGGCGTTGCATGAAATTCGTTCCATACTAACTTTAATATTATATTTTATATTATTTCTTATCCATATTTCAACTTTTTATTAGTTATTCTGTTGTCCGGAGTGGAGTAGAATCCAATAAATTACCCATCGGAAGAATCTGTTGAGCCGATCTCGAGTTGTGTGTTCGCACTAACCCGACTTTAATTTATATTAGAGATTGAAGAAAGGATTGCGATTCGAAAGATAAGAAAGTAATTAATTCAATTTTACAACAGTAAAAATGTGGGGATACATGTAGGTATGTATTCAACAGGAAAGATCATTCCATATTTCTATAATAACCTGTTAACAGAAGAGCTCTTGTAACCTCCCTATGCCCCTAAGCGGGATTCAAAGGGAGATTGATTGATTAACAGAATATAAAAAAAGTAATCATAATGTACCCGGAAAGAAATGTTTTGAAAGCCTCAGATTATCTCTCGGTCAAATCATTGAGAAAGCATGCATGTTAATATTTTTTAAGGTTTATCGTTGACTTGGCGGATATCATGCGCTCTAAAAATATTTCTTAAAAAGTGTATTTCTTTGAAATAGTGCTAGGTAGTATGTGATAATTTAACTGACTCGATATTTTTGCAGTACGATTCCAACAAGTCGCCCTTATGACAAAATTGTATTGGAATATACATTATTTCTTATATGAAATTATTATACCAAGGATGTGCAATATAGAACAATTTCGTCGCATTGCGTTTTTATTGAATCCGAATTTTTTTTAACTTTACTCAGAACATACATCCAATGTACCTTATATTTTATTGGAGATGAACTCTAACATCGTTCTGGCGTCTATTTTACAAAACTTGACATTCACCAGTGGAATGATTTTTTTTTCTATGCTCTCTCTTCGGATTATTCCTTGTAGAACGGCTTGTACTCTCAAGTATATCTCGCTTATTCCTCATGTCGATGTCTGACCAGACCCGTAGTATTGAGCAAACAGATGAGTCTTTAGGCCCCCCCTGAACGCCTCCAAACTCTGCACTTGTCGGATAGCTAGGGGTAGAGCATTCCAGAGGCTAGGTCCAGCCACACAAAAGGCACGATCACCATAGCGTGTCAGGACCCCCCTCCGGGGCTCCTCCAATTCATGAGGAAGACTCAATCAATATAATTTCGACTATGGCAGCTTTCGTGAATTATGTTTTTATTGGGTCTATGAATTTTTATCAATGTCCTTTGTTGCTGACAGCTGCTTATAAACAAGAGATAAATTGTGGACTTCGTTCTGGTGTCGTCGCTAAAGCGTTTATTCTATTGTAGATTGGCCAAGAAACGACCAACGGAAGCCTTCCTTATATTATTTCCTTTTATATAAAAAAATTCGTCATTGACTTACCACAACATTTTCAGTAATAGCAATCAAAACAACATACATAACTTTTATAACTCGCTTATTCATTAATTTTTTCCTTTTCTAATTCATTTTACTACTTTGATCGTAAGCTTTATCAAATTCCCTAGTATTTTTTAGGGGGCGTTCAAGTATTACGTAACGCAATTTTTGAAGATTTTTTACTCCCCCTCCCCCCCATGTAACGCGCCGTAACGTTTTTCTGTACCCCCCCTCCCCCCCCTAAATGTTACGTAACACTCTGGAAGTGACTATTTTTTACTGAACTCTCGTATAATACTATTTATTATGTTCCATAAATTTTTCTTTATTTTTTCTTTTGATGTTTTTCAAATTTCATTGGTATTTTTTTGACATAGATGCGTTGGAAAGTCAGCATGAGAGCCTTTATAGGCCAAGAACAGTTGATTATGTAAATCCCCCGCTTTTGTGGACATTATAGTAGGTACCTATCTACAAACTCACTGTTTATGCGTACTGCGTGTTTAAAGCACTAACGAATACTAACAACGAAAATAAAATAAAAATGACGTAAGTATAATACAGTCGAGGGATTCCCCGTAAAAATAAAAGAAAAGGTTTGCTAACTTAGGAGAGCGAAATGAAAATTTCGACATACAATGCAGTCGAGGGACTCCCCGTAAGACGTAATCGAAAAAGGTTGCTTTTTACGCAGAGCAATAAAATTACATACAGTAGAATTGAGGGACTCCCCGCATTACATAAACGAAAAATCGAGGGACTTCCCGTAAAACATTGTCCAAAAGGGTTGCTAACTTCGGAGAACAAAAAATGATGTACATTACAATCGAGGGACTTCCCGTAAAACATAAACGAAAAGGGTGTCCAACTTGGAAGATTGATTTCACAATTTTTTTTTTATTTAAGAAAAAAAAACGTTACGTGACGCATTGTTCGAACCCCCCCTCCCCCCTTGTAACACACAGTAACGTTTTGCAAGACCCCCCCTCCCCCCCAAATTGCGTTACGTAATACTTGAACGCCCCCTTAATTATGTTCGAATAACATTGTAGTGGTGTATTTCACCGCGCTTTGTAACGTGTTCTTTTTAACGCACGTATTAAGTTTATTTCTTGTTGATTATGCTTTATGAACGCTCGACACCATCGTCTATTAAAATATGGGACTCGCGTTCGTAACTTGGTAACTTTAAAACGCATAATATAAACCTACCTAGAACTTTGTTATATAATAACACAGTCTCTCTTGTGAATTTGTATTTTATTTTTAATGTTTTTTTTTTCTTGTTGGATATCTCACCCTTATTAAGAGCATATGGACTCAAAGAATTATGTAACAACTAATAATGACTATGAAAATCCATTACTGATGTTCGATTTTTAAATGGAACAAACCACTACGGGCTTACGACCGTCTTCTACTGTTATTTCGAAGGCTGGCTTAGTGTGATCACTTTACGTTAACAACGTTCAATTATGTTTTATCTTACCCATTGCGGTGAAGATACATATTTGTACCTTAACATCTTGTCAAAAAAATCAAACTTTCATTAATCGTTGCACTGTTTCCTTTTTAATGTCATCGTTGTATAATTTGGACATACCTGAACCATTAGGTGGTAATGTTTAAGCCTCCGAAACTCCTAATCATGAGAATTCTCGACATGTTCAACATGTCGAAAAATCCCATGTATGCAACAAGTAGTAGATATTTAACAATTTATGAAATATGGAGATAAAAGTTGGAAATTATTGAGAACAAGAGAGCATCCAAATTTAAAGACTATGACTGCTGTCATGTATTTGGCGCCAGGATATGACTATATCCATTTTTGTTACTGTCTCATATTTATTGCCTATTGGCTTTGTTGGTGCACAACGTTCTAATTATGTTATCTTTAAGATCTAGTCCTGAAAAAGGGTCACTTGATCCAATATCAAACACACTTATTAGATTAGGAAAATAGAGCACCGCCATAACTTACCCTATGAGAAATCAAAAGTGGTAGAAGGTTGGGAATTGTTTAACGACACCTGTTGATATTTATCAATAAATTTATGCATAAAATCTAGTATCACTGCTAACAACAGTGCTATAATAACTCTTATATAAAATATCGCATAACATAAAAATACACGATCTATTCATTCGAAATACTCGTACAAAGTTTGAATAACGTTTCCAACTTGAAGTTACGTTGTTTTGTATCGTTTGAGATTTGAGAAACTTATAAATAAGTCAAAATAAAAATACGAATAAAATATTTAAATTTTATTTATTGTTTATTGTGTCTATAAATAACTTTACATGCATATAACTAACGATTTTTTTTCTTTCTTTACAGATAAATGCGTGGGCCTCTATTCGCTATCTTCTTCAAACAGAAAACATCTGTGATTTTATAATAATAGTAATCTTAATTTAAATAAATAATTTAATTTAATATTTTATTAATCCCTTCAACACAATTTTTTTCGTTCGTCGTTTTTTTTTCATTTTGTTATGGTATTTCAAGACTCTTAATATTTATTTATTTTGAATTGTTTTAACTTTATTACAATCTATGGACACTTTGAAAAGATATCATGAATTCGAACATGAAAATATCTAGCTGCAGTTTGGTGCCTTGGAAGAATTGAATTAAAACATGATGGTGGACGTGTGATCCAAACAAAATGGATGATTATTCGCGAGAACAATATTTGGAAATGGATAAAGACAGTGTAAACGAAAGACTTAGACCAGGATCCAGACTCGATTCGAAGATGGGATCATCTTTAGAAAATGATTTCAAATATAACGATAGCCGGGGGAAAAGATCTTTGTCTTTTTTCCAAAATCCTATTATCCTCCTTATGTGGTACTTAACGGATTGGGCGAAGTCTCTGTGTATGATGTCGAGGCTTTGTTGTAAGTCTTTAGCGATGGTCTCGACAACCCTCCTAAAACTATCTTCAAGTTCTTGTAGTGTCAAAAGTGCAGTGTTCGCGGAGTGTAACACATTCAAAGTCCAACGCAGACGCTCTTCGATAAGGGCGGTTCCTTTTGTGGTGTTATTAATTTTGTGTATTTTTCCGTGTGTGTCTGTGGCCAAGCCGATGAGTGAGACCTTGCAGAGAGCATACGCCAACAGCAGGGGACCTAGTCCAGGAGCGAAGAAGCTGCTCAATATTCCGGAAGATGGAGGTAAGATTTTTTACACTATTTACCCTAAAAATGATAGATAAATTGAACCGTTTAGATGATGAATTGATTTCAATGATTCTAACATCTTTGAAAGACTGGAGACACGTAACAATAATAGAACCAGCTACCACAGAGCGATCCGGGCGTTCCGGTCAAAAGAAACGAGGGCAGGGAATCTACGGTTTGGTGTAAACAGAAAATGAAGTGCTAGGATCTGAAGACAGGAACCTGGCACCAAATAAACCCACATCAATAAGGGAAAGGACAGATCATTAGAGATTTCCCTAAAGTTGCGATTTTGAATCCAAAAAGTCATTTTAAATCATTAGTAATTCTAACAATAGTCCTGAATGAATTCTGGGTCTTACAACATTTTCTTGATTCAAGTAGTTACGTTACAAAAGGTGTCCAAAGTCATCTCCGTGTTCATAAAACTACAAATTACACTTGATTGGGTTTTCATGATATTATCCTGTAAAAAGTATCTTGATACTTTGTAAGAAGTTTATCCAATATTTTTGCTTTTCCGTTATATGAAAAAGTATATTATCAAGTTTTTTATGTCCCCAAGATATTTATTTTGTATTTATTTTTATTATTATAGAAGGGTGGATCGTAAAATGACATCGTAACGTCCATATGTACCGCGGTATACACAAAGATATCCAGCACACGACTTGGTACTTGGATGTATCCGGACTGCGTTTGTGTATTTTTACGACACCTTTTATAAATTATATGACATAATTTTTATTACGTTTCTGTACTAAACTCGTACATAATGTCGTATTACCAACTTTACTCATACAATAGTCTTCCAAAATCTGGTTAATATAGCGTTGGCAAAAAATACATCGTTCGAAATTCGATGTAAGTTCCCCAAATACTTATAGCCCTCAGCAAAAAGACGGTTTAATTCTCTTCTCACCAACGCCGAAGATGGGCTTTTGCGGAACTTCTGTTCTTGGGTCACCGACCAACAATCACTCTCTCCCTAAATAATCTGTATCTTTTTGCCATCGCTTTTTTAGACTGTTTTCTTTTGGGTTTCAACACAGGCACCCTTCTTCTCTACCACTCTATACTCACCACAGTCGTAGATTGGTTCTTCCGTAGCTTATTGTCTTGGGTTACCTATGAGTCGTATGACCAACAATTACTCTCTCTCTAAACAATCTGTATCCTAAATTGTTTATATCCTCGCGGATTGAAGACTGAATTTTTCCTAGTAACATAGGTAATCAAACCAATGTATTGGGAAACAATCTCAACAGATAATGAGTCTATCAGATCTTGGACAACAGACCTGTGGGCTTACAACCACCTAGGCCAGGTTAAAAGCGCTTTCTACTCGTAAGGAAACATTCGCTGTTCTCTGTTGCTAATTGTCATTTCGTTGAAACTTGTATATATACAGTGAGTGGGGAAATATTTCAAATTTTAACGATTTTCTACCATTGCTTTTGTGGACTGTTTTCAACAAAAACACGCTTCTTCTCTACCACTCTATACTTGCAATTGCCTTGCAATGGCTTAATAACTTGGATGTTGCTCTTTAGTGTGTTTCCTGGATGCAGCAGTGAAACCTTTTCTTTTCTTTTATCTCTTGTCTTCTGACGAAGCCACCTCTGGGTAGCTGATGCCATACGATAATAATAATTTACTTATAGATACGCATATTTTTGATAGAATTTATTTCGAGATTTTAGAAATAATTTTTTAACATTCAAACATACGTATTTTGTATAAATTACAAATTTGAAATCAATATTCATAGTAAGGACTAAGGACTTCAGGACAATGTCTGTCGGGAAGGCTAGTTTATTAATAAAACTAACTTTGAAGTATTGCGATAACATTATTTTATTCCGAAACAAGTATAGTTTCTGCCGACTAAAGCGACCATCTTCAGCTGAGAGCTTTTGTGATGGATTGGCCTTGTCGTATGAAAAATATATTGTATACGTGGGGTTAGTGTTTTATCGAAATTATCGATTACCGGACGAACGTACCAATTATTTATAGTATCTATGTTGTTGTTTTTTTGTTAAAATTTCTCGATGTTCAATTTTCGTTAAAATTGAAGTCTCTAACGAACAGAAGACCGTAGACATGGTACGTACCGAATATTCGGTAAGTATCTACGTAGTAGCTCGTGGGCTAAACAACATGTCCTTTATAATACGCTGTTATTAGGCTTCCTCGCTGCAACTTGAGGTTCTCCATCCACACATTATATTACCGTCATATTGTAAGAATAATAATAAGAATAGCGTATTATGACAGGAAGAAAAAAAGAAGCAAATGGTTATGGGCTGATTTCATCTCGGGATAATCTATTTATTTATTTACTTCTTCTTTTTTTCATATAATGATATTATCCAACCTTTATTTATTTTTTTAATATAATAAAAAGTTTTATGTCACTCATATTAAGTTTTAATATTATTTTTTATAAGTTTTGGGATAGAGGTAGGTATATATGATAGAGATGAGGTATCGTTTACAAGTATCGTAAGATTTTATACCGCGATTTTTAGAGCGAAAGTTTAAACGTTGTATACTCCTTTTTTTTTTTAATTTTTAGAGTATTTTTTTTTGCTTAAGAGTTTTGGCAATTAATTTTTTTATTATTGTCTGTTTTAAAATAATAGAAAACGATTCATGAGTTTTTATCAATAATACCTTACAATATGAGACTATCCAGCTAAACCTGAACTATTTTACCCATTAGAATCCGTTTAACAAAATATAAATGCGCATCTGGTGGCTGGACTTTCATATCCAAATAATAGATAGTCATTTAGGTTTTTGCGCGAAGACTAGAAGCCATCAAATTGTTCTGTTCTGTCTCTAAAAAAAAGACCTTTTCGATAGCTTTCTTTGTAAAGTTTTTCCTTTAATAGCTTTCCAATATATGGCGATGCAGTTCGTAAGGATAGCGAAAAATTTGGAAAACCAAGCTCTATGCTCTCAGCAAATATTTAGCGTAATCAGACTGCAAACCTATATTCATTCGCACATCTAGAAGGCGTCTCTGGAGATGACGAAGAGTATGCAGATCCTGAAAAGATCATAAATATAGCAGCTGACTATATATCAACTGGTAGAAGACCACCAGGCAGAGCACTGAAGAGTTGGAGAGATAGTTGAACTTCCGCTTCCCGGGAAAATTACAAAAAGACGGGACGCAGTTCTAGCTGAAGAATAAGAGATTCGCACACCCGAAGCTCCTAAATATGGAGAGTTATTTAATGATCTAATTGGAAGGAGTATTTTAACTTTGATTTTTGGATGGCATCGCTGCGTTGCAGGGTTTGGGATAAAAGAAACAGAGATGCTTCAAGGAGGCTGCTTAGACCCACTAAGAGGTTGGACGCTGAGGATGAGACCTTTGATAAATCACTTTGAATATCTGCTTGAGTCACCAAGATAGGACTCTTCACACCCAATCTAGCCAACTCTTGTTGTTAGTTCCCATACGAGTGAATGGTAGTCGTGCACATGATTGACAAGGTTTAATTATTATATCATTCGGTGTTCCGTACGTTTTGTGTACAGTTTAAGTATTAATTCTTGTAAAGTTCCGATTAATAATAATAATAATAGTTAAACATACACAGTTGTGATCGTGTGGTGAAACTTGGAGAATTAAACATAGTTTAGTTAAACTGCGATGATGAATTACACGGTGTTCCTTATCTAGTGTAAACTCTTCACGATTACACTCAATTCAGAATTCGTTATAATATTATAATACTTTCGCAAATTTTTCTTAAAATCATATTTTCTTATCATTCACAACACGTCTCCTTAGAAGTGTGTTGAACGTATCTCGACTCTTAGCCCTCGGTAGAGGCTAGGACTTCAGATCAAGAGGTCCTGGGTTCGATTCCCGGTCGTTTCAGACTTTTTCCACGATGTATTTTAACTTTGAATTTCTCTTCGGGGTCGGCATGTCTCAGATTGGACGGGACCGGTTGACTGGAAGATATAAAACAATAAGTTTCGCCGACTAAACCACATTTCCTCATTATCTTCTCATTTCTTTGTGTATCCAAGAGAGATTTTCTATGTTATATTAAACGCAGAACTTTTATCTATTTATATACGAGTGTACTATTGTTTTCGTAAATCTATCATACTGTAGTGTATACACTTTCTTGCAGCATACTCAATCATCTTCCTTTAACAAACTGCATTCTTTTCACATATTCAATTTTTTTCATGTCCTACAGAATAAACATAAAGATTATTTCATGTAAATTACATTTTAAAATTACACTTTTTTCTCTAGTTGTCCATTTTTCACACCTTAAATTACCGGTGTTAACAAGATTGCGTTATGCACTTGTAATTAGACGTTGAATTTAACCATATACGGTTTTTATAGTAATTGAACTTTTGTTGTTAACAATATTAATGTTTGTAGTCACCTTGTAGCACATTGTTTATAGTACGAATCTTGGTAATTCTAAAATGCTTAGTCGTTGTCTTGCAATAATAATTATATCGTACGTACTGAGTAAGAAACTCTATATGTAGTACTTTATAATATAGCCCTGTAGCTGAGTGCTTTTGACATAAAATACCTTCGGGCAACGTTCTATCTCTTCAATATTAGTTGCCGTACACCGAGTTTTATATTTACAATATAACTTTGTTGTTTATTTCTTCCATATTGTTTTTAATATATCGTGTCATTTCGGAACGCGAATTAAACGTAATGTGAGTTGCTCAACCGACTGTGTTAGTAGACAGACGGACATGTGAGTTTGCTTAACCTTTTTCATCAGATCGTGCGTGTCGGTAGTCGCAATTATATCGTTATAAAAATTGGCCAGCAAAAAAAAAGCGAAAGTTACGTTGAGTTCTTATTAAACAAGATAGATAAAAAAACTATGTGATTAAACATTTGTAAAAAATTGTTAAACATACAATATGAAATCGAATACATAAAACAATCCCATTGATTAAGTACTAAATTCTTAGGAATAGATCTCTCGCATTCAACAAAAGATCAATTATTGAATTCCACAATATTGACATCAAGTTGAGGAAGAATGTTATCAAGACCCTTGTCTGGATTGTATTGCTTTATGGCAGTGAAACAAGGATTGTAAGCCAGAGCGAGTCCAGGAGTCTTGCAGCGTTTGAAATGTGGAGCTGAAGACGCATGTTAAGGATCCATTGGTCGGAACATATCACAAATGACGAGGTACTGAGTAGAGCCGAGGAAAAAAGACAGCGCTTAAAAAGAGTTGCCCAACAACGCGATATATGGATAAGCCATAACATCAGGCACCCGGGTCTCCTCCTTACGATCATAGAAGGAGTGATTGAGAGCAGAAATCATAGAGGCCACCACAGAGATAATTATTATATAGACCAGCTGATCGGGACATGGGCTGCAGCACCTACCAGAAGATGAAGCGGCTGGCCAATGACAGGTAGGAACAGAGTCGGCATGCTTGGTGCTGACCAATCTTAGGATTGTGACTCAAAAGAGAAGATCTCTCCTCCTAAACGAATTTCTACAACGAAGTGAGTGAATAGACCACTAAAGCAGCAGCAATTGCCGAATGCTCGAAAGATTTTGTGTGGAATAATAATCATAGCAAAGTGCGTATTTTCCAACACCTGTGTCTGGCCAGGCGGAGCTATGTTTATTCGAACGATTATTGTCTCTTTTTATCGCGTTGGGCTAAATTATTGTGACAAGCGATATAGCAAATAATCAAGTTTATCTTGAATCCAGACGATCTTTAATCGAACACAGACGGTTTCGTACTAAGTGTAAGGGTACCTGAAACGGCATCCTCTTCACAGACACATTTTAGGAATAGATGTCGCTTCTAGTACGGTTGTTCCGTTCCGCCAAATGTTTCCGCTTATCTGTATACTCCTAACTAGCTTGATGGCTTGTACAATATTGTTATCGTCTAGCAACCAAACGCCACCTACAAGTTGAGCGTAAACAATAGTTGGAACAATATGGCTCCATCTGAGATAATAACAATGTGTAGGTACTGATGACTTGTTCGTGAAATACAATAAACACTGTGACATTTGAATAAAATATGCATCAGCAACGCCAACAAAACGAGTCAAATCTACATTTCGTACGTTACAATGTGTTATTGTAGTCGGTCGGGATAACTTTCACTACGCGTGTTCTACAGGCACTCCACATACTATCGAGTCTTGGCTTTTTTTTTTATTTTCCATTTGTTACGGACGAAAATATAAAAAAAATACTTATAATTTCTTCATCATATACATGTACTATTGTTTATAAGAGGAATATAAATAAGTGAGCTTTATTTACAACAACAAGCTGTGTCCCTAAAAGAGTGGGCAAACAGAACAGACTTCCGTTTCATTATATAAAAATCTAGGCTTACTCAAAAATAACACAAATGCTTTTTTGACATAATTTACAGAAAGCAAAGTTGTCGTATTGTCGGTATCCGGGATCATACCTACGAACTCCACGAAAATCGGTGACTCAACGTCTAGGCCACTCCATAATCCTTCGATTCTTCAACAACATACAGCTTCTCTTGTTTCATTCGCTTATTTGAATATTTTTGATTATCTGCTTCAACCACACACCTTGACAAATCCCATCATCAATCATTAATTCATAATAGCCAACAATCTCAACTTATGAACATTTGACCTAAGAATGTTAAAAGTTTTTTTTTTCGAATTCTTCAATAGATGTAACATTTCCCCCATACTATTTAATGATTATGGTTTTTATTATGCTGGTTAGTGATGTATTTTTTAAATTCAGTAAATAATTTAAAACTTCCCTTTGAAAGTGTTACTTTGGGAATCGCTAATATTTTTTTTTACGAGTTCTCAATCTTTTAATACAAAATAACGAATTTCTGAATGTTACTTAATATTTAGTTTTAGATTATTTCATAGCCACAAATAAACCATTCTCAATAAGTGTGTACGTTGAATAGATAATAATGGATGTATTGTGTCTGAGTCATTCCATAGTAACGGATACATAGTTGACTAACTATGTGGGTATAACGTACATTTTTTCCGTATTATCTGTCTATCTAAATTGATATCATTTGTAATATTTTCTAAACAATTTATCACCCTAATTATCGATTTCGTAACCTTTCACAATGGAACGTTTTTATTATTCGTGTGCGTTGACACCGATTTTTTGTACAAGATTTGAATAACAATGACATTTTAATTTTGTATAATTAATTGCATTTAATAGAGACCCTTTTGTTAATAAACAAAACAACTTTTTTTATTGTTTTGTAATTTATGACAATTGGCTACACGTGGCCTGTTCTTCTTCCATTCTTTATCTGCCTGCTTTAACCAAGATGTCTTCCATGTCTTTCCATTCGTCGATGCCCTTTTACTTTCAACCTTTACGATGTTTAAGGATCACCTTTTCTCTCTCGAAGGTCTTTATTTTCAAACTATATAGGAGTCACCCGCACTGCGTGACGCACTTCGTTACCCATCTTAGCGGATGGCTGTAGTTACCTAATGTTCTTGTTCGCACAGAATTGATATGGTACCTACCCGTTTCGAGTACTTATGTGCATACGCCCGTCTCAAACAACAAAACTCAGATATCACTACATAGATAAACTGACCACCTTTCGCTGGTATTTGTGATTAGATATGATAGCAATTTCTTTAATCGAGAGTATATAGAGTATCGTACTGAGGGTCGAGGCACGTTAAAAAATTAGAAATTTTATTAATTACCAATAAAATTTTCAGAAAACCTTTTTCCAATTATTAATCAGCATGATTGAATTCCTTTATGAATAGAATGGTTTGTTTGTTATTTTATTTATAGAATGACCTTTGATCCGACATACCATACCTTTCTTATTATTTGAACGCCGCTAATTTTCAGCAATCGATTATGAAAACTATTCATTGTTCTCAGAGCAATTCTCAGAACATACGAGATATAATATAAAGACACTCCTTTTCTCTGTGTGACGTTACGCATTAATCGAGCGGGTCGGTATAAAAATGTGTATTGACAAAAAACAAGAAACCAAAGATTTGATGCAATTTGTTCAAAAGACAAATTTGTAAAAATTTTATAGGTGAAATAGGTTGGTTTCCAAAATTTTGCTATACACGTATAATTGAATAAAACGTATCATTTATTTTGTGGACCATATTCATTTAAATGTTTTTTTCAATAAAGAGCCACCCAATTTTGACCTTTTAGGAATTTTGCATTTTTTCTTTGTACAACTCAAAGGGCGGACTTACATTAAAAGATATCTGCCAGCCCACCCTTTTTAACAATATAATTCTATACACAAATATAATATAACAAATCACACATAACGGAATGGTTAAAATGTCTCAATAAGTGTAGGGTTTAAATTAATTTTGAAATTCGGCTATTATATCACGTGCGTTATACTTAAAAAATAAAACTCTACATTCAGAAGCAAATTCACTTTTTACTGGCAAATTAGTCATGACTAAAATTTTTAATTTAAAAGCTTGAATACCCCTGAATAAGATAATTCATATTAATTGATGCTGCAATACAATAAGGAAGTCTTTGATTCTTTTACTTAGAAATCCATTTCCATCTATCGTGTGGAATGAATTTAACGGGCCAGCAAGTTTGCGGTATCTCTTTATGCAGTCAAACGGACCGTCATGCTTTCAGCTTAATACGAATTATTCCATGTTTTGTTTTGGGTTAAGAAAATGTCTCCCACTAGGAGGAAACGATTTATTGAATTTTGATATAGTATCACTTTTATTTGAGCCATTGTGCGATATGTTCAAATATGTTTATTTGCCTCAAAACTGTGGTATTTTGATCTACACAGATTATAGATTCTTGTATTAATTTATTTTATTAATTTTATAAACTTATATAAAAATCTGTTTATATATCTTATAACAATTAGGTATAACAACAATTACTCATGTTAACAAGTTAAAAAATACATGAACCATCCATCTGATTTTACGTGCTCTATGTATGTTTGTATTCTAACAGAGATTTAAGAACTAGTGTAACTACTGTGAACTTAGACTAGATTTTATGCTATGCAAAGCCATTGTAAGCTGAGTAAAAAAATGAAAAGGAATAACCATAAAAATCAACTTATCCTGAAAAAGCTAGGTAATATATTTTTGAAGACCTTCACATCCTTCAGATTTCCAGCATTTCAGTTGCAAATACTTCTGTAATTTTGCAAGATTTTTTCTGTTTAAAGAACTCCACCCGAGCTCGAGTGATTTTGGGCAAAAACTACTTACATTCATGTCAACGTTTTTTCAAAGAACTTTTAAAATAATGAATTGTTGACTCTCAGCAAGATCAAGTCCAGTGGAGAGCTCTTCTTACTTTCCTATGCCTCTACATCATTGGATTACTTTTCAAGTTTCTGAAAATTTGGCTGCGTTATTTTACTATTTATCTTCTTTTATGATTTAAGCCAAGCTGGTCTGTTCGTAAGACTGTTAAATACATAACTGTCCTTCCATCTTTTAGCGATTCCCTTTAGCTATTTGCGTCATACGATGCATACATTCTTTGTTCATAATTATACTACTCCCTTTTTCGCTTTCTATACCATCTGGAGATGGCTTCACATTATTTATCGTAATATTAACATTTATCAGATCTACATCGTGTTAAAACAATGAATAATAACAACAACTGTCTACTAAGTGAAGATGTGGTTGAAGCATTAAAGAAAAGAAGCCACAGTACCTATGTAGTATGTTGTAATGAAATATTATGCTAATTTCGTCTATTCATCTTCGAAGGCCTTTCATTTCAATTTTGAAAGTATTTAACCTCTCTCTCTCTAGGCTACGGACGAATCATAATCTTAATATGTTAAATAAGTGACGGAAACAAATGACTTTTTAATGTTTAATCATTTTCGAAACCAACCAAAGTACAGCGTATTCACTGTGCCCGCAGGCCCACATTACTGTATCAATTTGTCATTTGATTTCTACAAGTGGTGGTGGCGTTGGTTGTCGTAATAAAAAAACACTTTGAGCTTTATGACGTGTACCAGCGCATACACGTAAATGCTACATTCTGTAGCAGTAATCTATGGAAAGTAATAAGCATTAATCTAATATCTTCAATATAATATTTAGTATAATGACGTACCCATCTTTAGAATGTGTAATGACGTACCCATCTTCAGAATAAGTATGAGTGAGAAAGCTGTAAGGTGAACCATTTTTATTATACATAGGAGCTATGATAATTATCAGCTGTTGCATTGGTTTGATACGATGTTTCGAGTATGTGATCAAATTGCAATTTCTAAACGAATTCTCAAACGAAGTCTGCATAGTATAAGTATTGCTTTTGACTCGATTGATAAGTAGTAGGTATAATATTGTTTTTATTTTTAAGTGTTAAAATATGTATTTTTTGTAAATTTGTAAGCTAAATAAATAAATAAAGATTGAGTCACTATTAAACTTACTGACGTGTTTTACTGGTTTTTGGAAAGCGTACGTACACTCCGTATAAATGTACAGAGTAAAACTCCAGATAGGGGTATAGGGAGGCAACAAAACCCCTCCATTGTGATCGAACTTGCGCAACGTCAGTGTATTCCTTCCACAACGTGTCAGCTCATCATTGTTTAAGAGGTTGGTAGCCTAGCGGTTAGATCGCCTAATTTCGCGTAAAGATTGTTGGAATCCGTTTTAGACCATAGGTATTATACATTTTTCGCGACGCAAGTTGTGCTTATTGCAAAATATGTCAAAAGTGTACAAACTTAAACTCATTGTAATTAAAAGCAAATTACGTGATTTTAATCTTCTACGTTCATGACTATTTGAGAAACTCTGATTGCTTAGTGCGGTGCACAGATTTGGTCATTCAAGTGGCCCAAACTGTCCGTAATAAGAGTGTGACCGATATTGTTGTTATGGAAATGAATTTATCATCCGCGATCATTAGACACTAATTAATTTGATACGTCAATTTCGTCATACCATTCCGTTCAATTTATGGCCTGCCTCATTTTATGTCTTGTCAAAATATTTTCATCCAACGTTCATAGGCAGTCATATTATATCATATATATTTACATAATTTGACAAGTAACCAACCAACTGTTTGAAGTACCGTAACGCCAATCATGTTCGATTTTTAATGTTTCTTTTTTATATTTGAAACACTACGGACTTCGACTGTCTCCTACGTTTGTTTCGAAGGCTACGTTAGATTGATCACTTTGCGTACATACATCAGAAGGATTTCACGTTTCAAGAATGGAAGACAATACAGAGCCGCAAGAATCGCCAGAGACAACATACCACAAGGAAGCAGACCTTCAGGACGACCACCTAAACGCTGGAGGGATAGTTGGTTGTCAGCTTCCCGAAAGAACACGAACAACAGGCCAGCATGCCTTATCAAAGAAGAAGGAAGCTCGCTTCCGAAAACCGGATCGCTGTGAATAGATATGATTAGTGGTAAAAACTTAAAATTATACACGTTCAACGAAAACATTCGAAAACGACTAACCCGCAATCAGATATTCCTTCGTTGCTTAAAAATGTTAGCGCAGATCTATCTTTTACTATGAAAGAACACATCGAAGCGGCATTAAATGAAAAGGTCGTTGTGTGTGGTAAATTAAAAAAATAAAATTCAAAGATAAATTTTGAAATTCCTCGCTTTTGTGTTTACGCTTATTATTGCGCCAAGTAGAGGCAATCAATTTAGACAAAATTGAAAAGTAATCTAATACTGCTTTATACTCCGGTTCGGCTTGTCCTCCCAATTCTTTTTGGCCGCTCGACACACATCTATCTCTCTATAAGCGAAATGAAATAGTATGGAATTCCCATTGACTTGGATTGCTTCTAAGATTGATGGTCTTATTATTGTACACCAACTTGGCTCGTCTCGTGTCTTTTATTGGAATCTTTTCTCTTGGATATTTTTTTTATTGTTTCGTTGCACTATTTTAAATAGATTTTTTCCCCATTTAACTTTGCCTTTTGAAGGTATTATTTTGTAGTTAATCTCAATGAAATTGCCGTTAACTTGAGGTGGCAATTCTGCTCTGCGTTTACTCCAAACAAAAATAGAGCCGAGTCTGGAAACATAGCATACATTCTTTTATGGTTGATATTGGACACCATGGAAACAAGAGCAAACAAGGACTAATTAATGAGGGATGACAGATTACGTGTCCATGTCAACGATCAAGAATATATACTCAACTTCCAGCTCTGGCTCTTTGTTCGTTTGATTTAAATGCTCCCTTATATGCGCAGTAAATTTTTTCTTGATCAATCACACACTGAGCCAACAAAGTTTACTCAGAACCCGTTACATAATATGATACATTTCATAATCGAAAGGTTGAGAAGACGTGGTCGATCGAAAATGACGTGGATTGAACACATCTATGCTGTTCTCAGGGAATGCCAGGTTAGAAGCAAAGAAATGGGAGTGGTTGTATGAGAATTGCAATGCCGGTGGAAGAAATGATAGGAGTGTTTGCCGGAAAGTGTCCCCACATCAAAATGAATGCAATTATTTAATTTTTTAATGTTTTGAAAACATAAATATTTCACCTGTTGTGAGTAATTTCATTTGTTGGTTTTTTTTTTTAAATGAAGATTCACAAAAGAATGCTGAATCTTCCGAATAGTGATCAGTAGGTACCCCTATTATAAGTTTTTGATGATCGAATATTGAAATGATTATTTATTTATTTATTAGAAAAGACACCAACAGATCATTGAAAACACATACAAAGATACACATAATATAAGAAAACACATGCACCCCCCCCATGCTCCAATAACAGGCGTCTGTAACATAATTAACGTAATCCTGCGAATATATCTGTCAAAAGTCATTTGGTATATAGGTATTTAGATTATCTAAGAGTTTCGAAATTATTCCATACAAAAATGATCGCTTGATTTTCGAACACTAATTGCACGCTAATAAGCGCTTATGAGCGTGGAATTAGCTTTCGATTAAACTCGTACTAGCCCCCCTGATATCTCAACAAGGAAAAATGAGCAAGGATGCTTATATCCTAAAAATACGCCTAGTTATCAACATTCTTTTTAGGAAACTCAAAAAGTGTAGCATATTATTTAATATTCCAAAGAAACAAATTTTGTAGCTTTGTACCTAATACCTATATAGAATTTGATAACCAGTTTGAATTTAGATTTAACACACATTGTTTTGTTAAATTTTCTCAAGTATTAATACATTTTCTTGACAGACATGGAGGATTTAGTTTATGGATACCCACTTTGAAAATTCAATCAAGTTGCTTATAATAATAGGAGTTAACCGACCCTGTCTAAATGTCAGGAGCGTAACGTTGTAAGGCTGTGGATGGGCGGATGGCAGCGGATAGACAGCCTCGTCTTATCATTGGATATTATCACCAAACGACCTGATGCATCGCTTCAATTATTACGATGCAATTATGTGGCTTATTGTGTCGTGTATAAAACTACAATTTCCTGTGCATTGTGCATTTCTCCTCTCTGTACACAAAGACTGAAGTATTCCTTAATTGGAAACAATTTACTCCAATTAAATTATGCAAAGCATCGGACGTTTACTGAACGTAGGTAGATGAATGCATTTACCGAATACTTCGATGTATTTTATGCAATCAGCCAATGTCTCGGTAATAATGATTTTCTTACTATTTCAAAACCTCTTAAACTGTCGTTAAAATGTATCTTTATCTCGATATACATACGTTTGAAGGACAGTTCCGATTGCTGTTCAAATCTTCCTAGATAAAAAATTCAATTAAATGTAACAACTAAAAACTCTAATAATTCATTACTGATGTTCGATTTTTAAATGGAACAAACTACTACGGGCTTACGACCGTCTTCTACTGTTATTTCGATGGCTGGCTTAGTGTGATCACTTTACGTTAACAACGTTCAATTATGTTTTATCTTACCCATTGCGGTGAAGATACATATTTGCACCTTAACATCTTGTCAAAAAAATCAAACTTTCATTAATCGTTGCACTGTTTCCTTTTTAATGTCATCGTTGTATAATTTGGACATACCTGAACAATACGGCATAATTGATTTCTTTTACATTCGACTGATTCAATCCGTCTACCACTGCGGCATCGATATTCTGTTTGATTCTTAAGCGTTCGAAGAGGTCGGTTGTGTTTGGGAACCGGTTTCTATACATAGTTCCTTATCAAATATGCAGACTCGATTCTTCTGTTTCGACGGTCGTATTTTTTGAAATTGACAAAAAAGCAAAAAGTATTTGTTATATTAAAAACTAGCTATCCCGGCAGACGTTGTCCTGTTATTGTTTTCAAATTTATTATTTGTACAAAAATACGAATAACATATTTTTGAATGTTAAAAAAATTATTTCATATAGCTCGAAAAAAATGCGTACCTACCAATATTTTTTTATATCAATGGTTGTCAGGTAAACAATAATTTAGTTGTTATAGTATTTTCCATAAATGGCGTTGGCGTCGCGGGAAATCCGTTCCATATACTAACTTCAATATTATATTATTTATTATGCATTTTTCAACTTTTTAGTAGATATTCTATTATCCGGAGTGGAGAAGAATCCAATAAATTAAACGTCGGAAGAATCTGTTCAGCCGATTTCGAGTTATAAGTTTATAAGTGTTCGCACTAACCCGACTTTGTATAATATTATAGATTTAATTTCAGGCTTGTTTTTTACGGCGAAAACACTCAAACGGAATAGAAAATGTTGGAGAAAAAAACTCACATTTCGACATATTTTTAGCAAAAAAAAAAAAAAAATTATAAAAAGGAAGATATAATAATAATGTCGTCAAAGAGCTTGTTAAATGTCTTCTTTACCGTTGTCCCCGTTTAAGAGCGGTAATTTGAAAAAGCAATTTCATTTATCGTTGATAGGCAAGAGGCAGGCAGCCTTCAATAAGATCAGACCGAAGAAAGACTGTAATAATCTATTGGTCGGGACGAGAGGCGGACAATTATTCCTGTTGGACAACAAAGAATGAGAAGAGGAGAGAGAAAAAAAAAGAAATAACTACTTGGCCGTGTATTGGAGCGTTCGTCGGAAAATTAAAACGTTCGTGGGTCCTCAGTGGGTGAGAACTATTGATAAGAAAAAATTGGGAAATAAAATGGTCCTTTCATTTTATTGAATAGAATATACATATGTATAATTGTTTATATTATTAGTATAATAATACTCATATATTTGTCAAATCTCATCGTGCAGGAAAATTCCTTACATTTATCTAACTGACCGGATCATCTTTTTTGAGGTCTGCCAACGTCTTTCTTCTATTCTCCCAGGGTTTCGATGTCGACATTCTAGAAGTTCATCGAGTGGGATCTTGCCTAGCAACCTGTCTTGCCATTATGCAGATTAATATTAAGATAAAATCCTGTTCCTAATTTCTTGAAATTTCTCCAAGACTTTGGACAAGCAATTAATCTTTCCATAGATCGCTGAGAGTCTTTGATCTGTTACGTATACATTTATGAGGCCAGAATAAGGACATGACTGTGGTAGATGTTAACGCTTTCGTAATGTTGGCTTTCCAGGTAGACAACAGCCATTATACCGGTGACAAGTGGTGGTGTTCGAAAAACAATTTTTACGCACACTTGTTTAAAAAAACTACGGAGGCTCACGACGTTAAAATTAGAATAACTGTAAATTCTGACAAATGTGTCTTCCTACAACTGTTTTTCGAACAATTGCCATTCGAAAAAAAATATTTTCTTGTAACCCATTTTGCCCATTCGGTTCTGAAAGATTTTTTGCCTTATTATTATCCAATCCAATCCAATCCAAACTCCCTTTAGACCCCACTTAGGGGCATAGGGAGGCAACAAGAGCTCTCCATTGCGCTCGATCCTGCGCAACGTTAATGACCTCCTCCCACACCATGTCCAGATTCCTCAGCTCTGCCTCGAAGGAGCGGAACACAGTATGAGAGGGTCTTCCTCGTCTCCGGGACCCTGATGGGAGGAAAAACAGCGCTCTCCTCGGCCAACTGTCATTCGGCATCCTTAACACATGTCCCAGCCAAGTCCATCTCCTCCACATAATAGTAGAGGTGATGGGCTCACGCTGGGTGCGCCGGCGTATAGCGTCGTTCGTGATGCGGTGGTACAATCTTATACCCAAAATTCTCCTGAGGCACTTCGTTTCGAATGCAGATACTTTTTGTGCCTGGGCCAGAGTCAGGTGCCAGGACTCACACCCATACAGGAGAATGGGCAACACACACGCATCAAACAGTTTACATTTCGTCTCGACACTAAACGCCGACGCCTTCCATATCTTGGTCATGTTGTTGAAGGCGCCACTTGCCATACCGATACGTATCGGGAGCTCAGCCCCGAGGTCACCAGTGGTGGTAATGGTTGCTCCCAGGTACTTAAATTTATCCACCCGGGAGACCTGGTGACCATCGATGGTTATCGGTAACTGTTTATCGGGGCAGGCATTATTTGCCATGAGCTCCGTTTTACTGGCATTGACTCGAAGGCCGAGGCGTGCTGTTTCGTCGCAGAGTCTTGAAACATTATATTATTATAAGAAAGAAAAAAAAAAACAATGCGTTTGCGTATACATAATCGCAGGATATTATGATTCCTGTTCAATTATCCTTAGTACAACATTCATTCAACCTTCATTCACCCCACTTAGGGGTACAGGGAGTCAACAAGAACTCTCGATTGCGCTCGATGTTGCGCGATGTTTATGACCTCTTCCTAGTACAACCTTATTAAAGCTGTACATAATATTAAATTGAAAGTGAACGTCCGTTTTGACGTTGTCTAAGAAGATAGACTCATATAATTAATTATGTGTTTGACACCCGATGTCAAGTCACAATCGTTTAGCTCCATACTTTATGATGCTCTCTCGTCAACACACTGCGTCCACTAATTTGTAATTAATTATGCCCCATGTATGATGTGTGTGTTACGTGGTGCGTCCACAGTTCCGTACAACTCCGTACGGCCGACGTCAATCATAATTTTTTTACGTCGTACAATATTTCAAATAAGAATCTTCATTATTTACACTTTTCTTATTGTTATTCGCTTGTTACCATCTTTTAAATAATATGGCGGAATAAAAAGGTTTCTGAATCGATTTAGGTAATGTTTACTGGAGCATTAAATTTTTCATGCAGTGCTTTTTTGGCCACGTTCTAATTATGTAGGTGTAATCAGAGTAATTGCGCTATATGTGACGTTTGTACAATGTCGTGAAGTATGTACATTTGTTTTAATGGCGGATTTGTCTCCAGTCCCGTGATAGTCCACTGCAGGTTGTCCTCCACATGTTCACGTCACTCCTTTCTCTAAATTTATCTCGAATATAGGCCTTTTAAAGGCGGAATTTTTCATTCACAGAAAAAACAAATCGATGAAATAGTGCCTTTTGTGAATAATATTTTGGGGAAAGCTTTAAAGCTGTCTCAAATTTTTCATGGGTAGCCATTAAAAAACGCTCTCACATTTATTACTAGTTTCCACTTAGGTGCATACTTTTTACTAGGTGTTTGGCAAAATATCCCTTCATTTCTGAATTATCATTGAGCAATGATATATGTGGTACAATCAGCTTTTCGCTGGGAATACGCAAACAAAAAATGTGGTTTAATATCATCCATAATCATATGAATCTCTCTACGAGTATCTATATAGAGTGCGTTTGCTTTCTAATTGATAATTGGTGAGATAATTGATAAGGGTATTTATACATAGATAGATTTTAAAGTATGTAGTTTATGTGCCAATTCAAAACGTTGACGGGGAACCACGTCCTTTTCTATTATCAGTGACCATAATTTTATGTTCTGTATATTTTATCTCTCTCCCTGGCTTGCTCCCAGCTTAACGTCTATGAAGACTGCTAGGGTCAGCTCTCCTCGTCCTCAGGCTGTAGACTCTCCTCTGCTGCACTACTTCCCCCACCCCACATCTTTGCATCTGCTCGCGCCTTTGCGTCACCCAGGAATTCTTTGGCCTCCCTCTAGTCACAGAACGTGGAACATTCAGGTTTATTGCCTGTTGTACGATATGCTCCTGTGGTATATATATGTTCTGTATATTTTATGTTTGTAATAATTAGTGATGGTCACCCCACTTAAAATACATATGAATTTCTCGCTCAGAAAGTAAACATACTCTACCCATATTGCAAGGAATAGTAAAGGATTGCCCAAGAGTATTAGCCATCATCTCTGGCCGCAGTACATTTACGATGACAGCAGACTTATAATACGCTGGAGTACATTTATTTTTTCATTGTACTCCTATCAATATCAATATAAAGTTATGACGGGAGACATAATATTGTATTAGTCGGTTGAATATTGGACGTTTGTTAGTTAGACAAGTACTAGCTGAGTTGTGCGGACACCATAGTAGAGAGAGTCCAGCTATTTGACCTCATGACGAACTTTTCATCGGTCTCACAGCGTTATACAAGACATACACTAAACTCCCGATTTTACGGTATAGGTAATACAGGTCGGTATGAAATGAAATAAAAAAGGTTTTTGTCTTTAGAATGCACTGTCTGTCCTAAATATCGAAGAAAGAAAATAACTAGGCGCCGTATGACTTAATTTTGCGCTCTGAGTTTCGTTATTCAGTAATCAGTATCACTAGTATTAATATCGGTGGTAATTATAACCTTACGATAAAGTATAGACTGCAGAAATTTTTTTGATAGAAAATCCACACATTAGAACAATTATAAGCTGCGTATTAGATTATGTTTCGTTTCGTGATCGTTGGTTCTATCCCAGGTGCCGATCATCTTCCTCTTTCGCGACACAAGCTTTAATTAGCTTACTGTGAAATAGTAAAAGAGATTTTTACTTCACTTTGAGTGAGCACAGATTCATTAAAAATTAAATGTTGAATGCCGAATAAGAAGGTTTCTCGACTGATCGGTACTTGTCTTGTAATCAATGAAATAAAATGTTGGTACTATGGTTTGTGGTTTACTAGAAGCGGCCGATACTTGGAAATGTGATTAGACCAGCCCACTAAACAATTTCAATACTGTATTATTATTTTTTTGAATAGCTCCGACTCGTCAACTTTTACGATCTGTCGAATATTAAGTAATGGGTGTATGCGTGTTGAAAACTTTTGAAAAGTTAAGTGCATTCAATTAGAAAGAAATTATTTGTAAACATACAAAAAATGTGTTCAAAATATCACATCTTTTTACGGCCTGTATAAGATATTTCAAAAGACCATGAGTGAAATAAGGATGTTTATAAGTGATCAATAAATTTTTAGAGCACCATAATTTAATTCAATCGATATAGGTATGTAGTTTAATAACAAAAAAAAACTTATTTAAATAAACAAAAACCCAACAAACTTGAACTTGGTATACCAACTTGGTTATTGCTTTCATCGTAGTTTCAAGTGGGGCAAAAATTATATAGGAAAAATTATTCTTTCTGGAATTTCGATATTATGAAACCTTATTAACTTTCTCATATTCCGATGCCCTTGACTTTCTTGTCAAATATTAAAGTATAATAAGATATTCATATTTAATGTATTCAGACATTAGGAATCAGAAAGACGTGATTTCTATGATGGGGAAGGCAGAGAGAGAGAGTAGAATAGATGCGAATAATATTATCTTCATTGATAATCGATAATAATATGAGATGTAAGTTACCGTGGTGCCGGTAATATTATAGGTGTGTGTATTTTTCCTTATGAAACTGAATATTTCGATGAGACTATAATAATGTATTTACATCTTGATCATTTTGCGGCGACAGGAGTTGCGATCATCCAAAATTCTGTTGAATATATTGAATACGTCATTCCATCTAAAAAAACACCGATTCTTTTCTTGTTACTCATCTTCGATGTCAACTCCAGTCGTTCAATTTATAAGTATCAAGTGTTTCATTTGGTGACGTTCTTTCTGATTCATAGAGAATTTTGTACATATTCCATTCGAAAACTGGGATAAACATTTGTTTAAAAACAACTTTTCAAAACATTGATGAGGTACTCTTACAGAATATATTTTTTGTGGAAAATATTAGTGATACAGACATTTGAGGTGGTTGGTAGTCCAATGGTATCAATCGGCGACTTTCGTACGTACGGCGTATTGGAGGTAGTAGGTTCGAATCCACTTTCACGACACAACCCTTTGGTTTGTGTGAAAGATGTTTAAAAGTGTATTTGTGTTCACTTCGAGTGATCACAGATTCATTTTCTTAAAAAAAGACACCAGTTTTATGTAGAAAATTGTCGAGATTAAGAATCTTTTTTCGCTCAAAAAAGTATTAAGGTATAAACATTTTTAATGCCTACTTATTGAGCTAATATTTTTTTTCGTTTTCAAGTATTATCCTTGAAGCAGCATATTACAGCTATTTATATACCTTCTTCTTACCTGAAATTTAAAAAAAGGTGGCAGATTTGTGAACCACAGGATTTCAAATATTCCTTTTAGCATTAATTCTTTCAACATGAAGCATCCCAACATAATAACATTCATATTTGTTACAACACCAACTTTTATTGCAAATTGCAAAAGGTATAAAATATTAAATATCAAGCAACTTTAAAATGTGTCTTATTGTCAATAAAAGACGTATTACATTATTATAATGAATTAAACAAACCTCAAGCTACTTTTAAATTGAAGAATTTATTACTACATTTTTTATGATTTTTCAATGTTTTATTTTATATTTTATATCGGCTTAAGCAAAACTTTTAACCCTTTCCGTTTTCTGCTGTATCGTAACCTTTTATCTAGGTCTACGTGGAAGATATAAAATAAATATCTGAAACTAAATTACACAGAAAGATAATTAATTCGTACCCCACGTTGAATATCGTTCTTCGTTATGGTATCTGAAATGTTCTTTCTCGTCTAACGAATGTGATTTCATTTGACTTCTTTCATAAATGGATTCCTCCATGATGATGGCTGGAGTAATAACCTTCAGATTATCTCGGCGATTGTCGTTCTAAAGTTAATTTATAGATTTTATCATAGGAAGTAAGAGGGAATGAAGAGAAGACAGATAGCAAGAGGATGTACCCACCTTCTCATTATTAAATATTTTCTCTATGCTGCGTGTATTACTCTGTGGACCGAAACAAAATCGAATTTACATACTTATAAAGTTTCTTTTACGTAATTTTTCACTTAATTTATCCACGTTCCATCCCTTGGTGGTGGATGTGAACGTCACAATACCTCGCCAAATCTTGGGCAAGATCCGGGGTGTTGTTCCAATCCAAGCCACGTATTATTGTAATGCATGGTGTGTAAAATAGGCTGACATAATCTATGGACTTGGGAGACATGACTAGTGCCTAGGATATGGGCAGAGTAAGCTCAGCCTACCTGGATTACCGTCATCACAGGTGGTTGCTACGTCCATGATTGGAAAAATAATGTTTGCTGCACTTGATAGTTGTCCGCAGTTTCTTCACACAATTTTACATTACTCGTGCATGAAAATAAATGTGAATGCGGTATGGTCCAAAAGTAAAAGCCCTATTAAGTTCTCAAAACTAAGTTACCTATGTGTATAATTATTATGGTTAAATGTAAATAAATTTGAAAACATTGCACAAAAAGACTGGGATCTTTAAAAAAACTCAGTTCTTGTTTGAGCGCCTTCGCTCTGACGTCCTGTATCAAGATCGGGAATCGGCAGGGAAATAAAAACCAAGGCGACGGTGATTTGTTCAGCCTCATTTGGCTTCTTTATACGTTGGGTATTCTCATAATGATTTATCAGAGTTATTTTTGGTGTGGGTTTTTGGGACTCCTTCACCGAAACTTTTATCATTTATCTGTTTATGTTCGACGGAGAAAAAAAATCAAATAAATGCGAAAAAAAGTAAAACAATAGAAGGAGTTCTATTGATTTCGAATAATTCGACAAATTGCTCCACTTTGTGGGTTATTTATCGACATTCTTTTGTGAGAGCATTATTATATACTGATGTTTCTGTATTGTAAATATTATATTTCAGTGTTTGACCCAGAAAATCGTAGAACACAAAAAAAAAAACATTTTTTTCAATACGTAAATACATTTCGTGAATCTTTACCAAAGATTAATCCACCACATACCATTCAGAGGTTTAGTGTTTATCAATTCTTGTAATTTAAAAACTGTCTGTCAACTTAGTGACTCAAATAAGTGTGCTTTTGATTTCATATTCCCATCTCATCTACCAAACATGACTGTCCTATCCACTACCGTTATTGTTGCCGTGAAGAAGGAATTCCCTGCGCTTGTCCGACCTATCTATCATCTACTATGATGTTATGCAAAGGCATCAGAATTCTGGGAAGCATCTAAATCATCCCTAAAAGTGTTCAGCAACTTGATGATTTTTCTGTCATCATCCACATCTCTGATATTTGTTTTGTAGAAAGTGAATAAGTCTTCATGTGGTCACTCCTTAACTTGACTATGCTTCAGTATTTTATCATTTGTATAACCTAATGCTACCTTATATAAAGATGAAGCTAGAAAGACTCGTTCGGAACCTGATTTCAATTCAAACGTTTTACCAACTTGACTACCAGGTATCGTTTTCTGGTTATTCCTCGTGTAACAATTATCAGTACAAACACATACTACGTCGCTTGTATGAAATTATTATCCAACATCTCAAATTTCGAATTATGTGGAGATATGGAGGATTTGTTATAGACGCAGAACTCTCTGGTATACGAAATATGAATCTGCTTTGTTATTGTTATTATTGCTGTAACAAAACCCGCTAAATCTTTGTGCGTTCTAAATGTGAAGATTATTCAAATCAAATGTTGTTTTAATCTCCAATGTTAATACACATTAATGCGTGAGGTAATCCCAAATCTTTTTTTTTTGTAGGTATTTACCATGTATTTTCATTAGTTTGATAATTCCAATAAATTGGTAACATTTTCTGATATTTGAAATATTCAAACTTTCCCGGCTAAGAGTTGTCATCATATTGAACACATCTTGTCATAAATATCAATGATCTCTATTTTGTTCTCCAAATAATGTGGGCCCACGGCTCGGAGCTGTCTATTACCTGTTTTGTTGAACAAATATTAGTACTTAACCATTATTTGTCTATGTTTAGTTTTTAAATGTTCTCGAAAAAAGGCTTCATCCTGTGTTTTTAACCACACATTCAATAATTTGTGTTTACCTTTTAATGCGACATTCCGAAAATTCTCATTCGTTTGCGTTTCTATGGTTTTGCGGTCGCGACGTCTTCTTTTGTAATTTAAATATCGAACGAGCTGTCAAAATATTATTGTGTGTATAAACGCCATAATAATTTGACTCAATTCTATTTCCAAATAGTCTCTTTTGTGCGGGACGGTAATGTCGAAATAATACTGTCATTTCGGTAACGGCATTCTATACTTATTATTTTGTTGGACGAACGTTTAAATTTATATTTGGAACACGTCTTTATTCTTTATTCAAATATTTAAATTCACACACTCGCTGGGTGAATTCTAATTTATTGTTGTCATAGACAAATCAAACTTAAATTACCTTAAGGCTACCTAATGACAAAACCTGGTTCGATAATTGAATGACAAAATGAAAGTTCAGATGAAACATCTTCGTGATTTCAAGTAGTTACCTAGTTACATTTATTCGAATCCATCCCCAGCGACATTTACGAACATCCAGTGTTGTTCTATGGAATTTCATTCGTGATTCGGTCCTGTGTTGGTTTCTATAATTCTGTCATCCATGGTTTTATAATCTCGGAGTTGGTCTCATGTCGAACAGCGAAATCGTTTACCACGAAATTTACCTCATAAAATTGGTCACGCGTTGAAATCACCGGCTCCAGTAGTTTCTACCTACCACTAGTATAGTAGACACACTGATTATTGGCCCGCTTTTGTGTTTAACATAATATATAGAACCAACTTCTATAAAGTTTTCACTAAATCAATGGATGTTCGATTTTCAAACGGTATTTATCATCCCATTAAAAGTCGAACATCCATTGATTAAATGATAGCATCAAAACATTTTGGTCTTTATATGCTAAGATCTAGTCCTAAATTCGTTAAATTTTCGTCCTTTATCTATCCCAAGTCCTGTAAACGAAAAAAGATATGAAACATTCGTTTAAAATTAGACAAGAAATTTCTTCTACAAAATTAAGGATAGAATTTTCCTAAAATTTATAAGTTGTTGAAAATGCATTTTTTCTTGGCGGAAGTAATTTAAATAATCAAATTTAAATACAAAAACTTTTTAACTCTTCCACAATTTAAAAAAAAATGAAAAAATGTGGAAGAGTTAAAAAGTTTTTTTATTTAAATTTGATAGAATTTTCTTCCAAAAAAACTGAGGTGTTTTGACCAGTGTTACTGGCAAAACAGCAGTAGATGATAGTTTTCAAAATCCTAAGTGCTTCACATTAAAAATATTGATATTTTGTTATATTCAAAATATATTAAAATCCTATAAATGAACAACTGTACAAATATCTAAAAAATATAAGATAACTTGACTCTTGTATATCAGTTTACAAAGGTGATCAAATTATTTCTTGGACTATAAGACCATCATAATGTATACGACAATCGTACCTGGGACTGTATTAATAAGCTACCTCCATAGGTTAATGCACAACCCAGTCATAACAAATTACTTCAACAATAGTTGAAAATTATTTATCTCATGGCAAGACAAGGTTTTTTTTTATTTCATTTTTTTTTGTCACACGATTCATTTAGTGAACCATGTCGCTTATAAACCTAAAGATTGTGAGATGCGATTATCCAAATATTTCGAAATAAAATGTGATGTTTTGCTCCCTTTCAATGAAATTCATATATTATTAGCTTTCACAAAAGACGTCCTGTCTTAGGATGAAAACACGTAGAACGCCGATTCCGACCCGCGTCGACCGGCGCAAATGTTACTATGTATTTGAATGGAATATGCACAGCAAAGCAGGAACCCGCTTTCCGGCATGCCTATTTAAATGCATTGAAACCATATTCTTTGCACCGGTCGGCGCGGGTCGGAATCGGCGTTCTACGTGTTTTCAGACATACTATGAATATTGAATTAGCATTTGCATAATGATAAATAAAGGTCTTATTACCAGTATAATTCCGGATGATGCATCTTTTTCAAACGATGTTTAGGTACTTGTTATAATCTGAGAATTGCACTTACTATCACTATTTGACAGATGTCAAACGCCATTTAAAATTAAAAAATAGAACAGTTTGTATCGTCAAAGGTAGGTACTAAGAAGTTTGCGTACCTACATTAAGTTTTTTTTAAATTTTCGAATAGCAAACAAATCAAAAATTGAATAAGGGACTTTGGTCGTTTCCCTATTTATTAAAAAAATCAAAATAGTACGCACATTCTCACTGGAATTTTTCAAATCATGGGATCTTTTTTTTAGGTTCTCATATTTCCAGAGTATTTTCACAGGCTCTTAAGTTTGCTGTCTCATCAACTTAATCACTTGACAACATAACACACGGCACAAAAATGCGTGAAATAGGTAGGTATATCAAATGTGAAAATTTTCTTTTCACTCATGTAATCTAGATGAAAATTAGGAAGTTACACTTTACTATAAATTAGTCGAGCGCTTTCGTCAATCTCATAAGGAACTTAAAAACATCTGTCTATCTATAAGTTTTAGAGTAAGCATAAAATACGCGACAATGTCCAATGTTATTTAGGTAGAGTCGTGCTCGAGTTATTCACAATGGCCAGTTGCGTCTTTACGGTTTATTTTAACCACAATCTTCACTTCTTTTGTTGACTCCATTTTTATTGTCGTGAATTGTTAAACAGTCGAGTAACTATTTTAATATATTTATATTGTTCGGTGGTGAAACCTTCCTTAATCGATTCTAAAGAACGCAACCGTAATTGTCTGGTTTTTTTATTGTCATTATTCGCAGGATAATAGTAGTTTATTATTCGCTACGTTTTATTATAAACCTTTTTGTTGATAATAGAAATTTAATACGTTGTTTAATTTAAATAAATAATACGATGTCTTTTGTGTGATAAATATGATATTTAATAAAGAATTTATTAAATTAAGGAAAAAATTGTACAATACGAGTGTTAAAGTTAACTTAATAGAACGTTATTTTTCGAATACGCCCAGAATAAGCAAAAGTGCTACTCATAAAACACGGAATAAGAAATAACAAGAGTAGTTCTGTGGTGGCATGGTAAAAGGCATTAAGTCGCGTTTTTCAGCATTTTGAGTTATATGCGCTACATCATACATTATCACAAACAGAACAAAGTTCAAAAACATAAGTTTAAAAAAATCCACTTATAAAGGATTTAAAAGCATTTTTTCATTCCGGCATAACTCAATATTAATTTTATTTGGCAAGGTAAAACGACGCGCGTTGAATTTTGTCTACCACGAAGTAAAACGGTGTTGTCTATGATAGAGCTGCCGTGAGAAGCCGTTCTTTTAAAAGTGAACCTTTTTAAAATGTGTTTAAATAATGTATTTTGTGAACTGGCAGGTATCTTCCTTATCTGTCGACCAATCTGTTTACAACTTTCGTTGTTTTTATTGTTAAGCTATAGACAATAGATCGGTTATACTATCTGCATATTTTTTTTTTTTTTTAATATTTTTTCATTGCTATTTTAATACTATTATTAATATAATTTAAAGAAAGTCGTGCTAGTGCGAACTATTATATCAACAACTGATGACTGATTATACAGTTCGATTTTAAAATAGTATGAACAAACCACTACGGGCTAACGACCATCTTCTAATGTTATTTCGAAGGTTGGATTAGTGTGATCACTTTACGTTAACAACGTTCGCCATTAGGTCGTAATGTTCAAATTTCCGAATATTCATCTGGTTTGCAATGGTTTGATGTTGGAACCTCCCCTGCGCATGATTTTGTGCAGCTTGTATGACCTCTTCCCAAACCGTGTATAAATTCCTCAGCTCTGCTTTGAAGGATCGGTACATTGTGAGAGAGGGTTATCTTAACAAAGGTAATAATACCTATAATTAACTAATTTAATTTTTTTTTTCAAAGAATATTCTTCATTTATTACTTATATTCTGAGCAAAAAAAATATACCTACTGGTGTTCTGGGAATGCTATGCTAGAAAATAATAATAGGTAAGCTAAAAAAATAACTAATATTTATGAAGAATAAAATGTAAGTGTTGAAAAATAATAAATTAGCATGTGATATAGAGTAACTGGGTATATTTCCTTGTAAAATTTGACCTAAGTACAAAATTTTTCAACCTATGAGCCAAAATTGTCAAGGTAAAAAGACACGCATTATAAATAAAGCATATAAACAAAGAAATATTGAAGAAATAAATATGAGTTATCGTATAGTGAACCCTTTTTAACGAAGTAAATGCATCAAAGTTGATCTATTTTATTTGTATTAAATAATATTTGACAAAAATGAAACCTCTTAAAATACTGACAAGTAAATCCGCCATACTGAGAAATGTCATCCCACTGACTTAATGACTTTTACCATGCCACCACAGAGTTTATATGCCAACTTTATTCCTGGCCAACCCCAGGACGGAATAGCGACATTTAATGACAGACAGACTACCACTGCACTCTTCATATTTCGACATTTCCCATTTCCCACGCGTCAGCTTTTTTAGGTTATGTTATTTTACTATTCATAATTTTTTTTCAAAGCAATTTATATTCATATCAATGAAAACCATTGTTCATTTTATTTATAATCCTATAATAAACGCGCATTATGTTAAGACATTTTCAATTAGGATCTGGTTTCGATTCCCGAGTATGTATTCTTTTGTTACTTCTACCAGAGATCTAAAATTGGCAGCATCCTCTCTCAGATTGAATGAGAGGTACCTACTGTTCAGACATTAAGATCTATCGGCTATATTGACAATTTCGTAAAGCAAAGTGTTAATTATTTGTTAACTTCCTTCAAAATGCACTTTTGTAATTATGTTCATTTAAACTGTTTCCACATTTCGCTATTCTAAGTTTGTTAAAGACATAGATAATATTTTACTTTATTAGCCATATAATTATAACTTGGCAACCCCACCTGTCATGTGTGGTGGGGAACCTAGTAATAATTAATGTAACAATTTTATATGTATCAATTATTAGTGTCAAATAAATAGTGTTCTGGAGTTCTTTAATATTGAAAATTCCAACAAAGGTATAATACGTTATTCAAATTGGCAACTTTATAGAACATAATACAAAACACAAAAACTTTGTTACTTCACGTTTTATTTGAAAAACAAACAAACACAACGTTAGCGGTAACGTTGGACCTTCACAACGTTACCGCTGAAAAATTACACAATTTATAGAACATACTCACTGCCAAACATTTTAATAATACGTCATTACAGGGATGCCAATATTTGATTTGTAGCATACAACCCTTAGTTATTAATATTTGTAGTATGGTAGCTACTTTGTTTTCTGAAACGAATTTATCTCGTAGGTAGTACGCGATGAACATTTCCCGAAATTGGCAGAATGTCAAATTTTTTACAACGTTTCGGAATTACAAAATTTATTATCCCAATTGTGGAATGCGTTTTGTCATAAAAACAGAACCGATGATGTAAAAAAATTAATGTACCTTACATAATAAAATACCCAGTGAACATAATATTATGGTTTTGGTATGTAACCAATTCACAACCTCACAATAAAGTAAGATGGTTGGTATTGCTAAAGCTGAAATTCAATCAATCAAATATTTGAGAATGCATAAATAAGAGTAAGAGTCGCAAACACTGCCAAAGATAGAAAAATATCACGAAGAAATATTCCTCGAGGTAGACAAACGACAGATGAGTAGCTGGAATTCAATCAAGAGGTAAATGCAGCTAGAACAACAAACCATTAGCCTCATCAAATGGCAGAAACAATTAAGAACTAGTGACAGAGTGTGATGGAAGAGCATACCAAGGCAGTTTCTCGGATTTCCTCACCTTAACCGACGGAGCGATAACATTTATTGATAACTTTGACATAAGCATCTCAAAAAAACAGGAAAATCGACCCTGTGCAACTCTCTTCCTAATTTGTATTAATGCTTTCCTGTAAAATTGTAATAAATGTGACTGGAAAAAGCTAAACAAATAATTAAAGAACTTGACTTCATATATTATATGAAGCCCTTTTTGTATATTTTATACCCTCGCTTTTACTGGTTATTTGAAGAAAAAGCTCAACAATGCTTGAAATTCAATTTCATAAAAATTTCTTGCTTATGCTAACGGTTATATTTTCTTCTCTTACATCTGGGAAAACTGCATTATTTGCTTAAATACTCGTATTAATAGCTTTAAAATTATTTTTTCTTTAGTTTTTAATTTACGTTTTATTTGTTTTGTTTCAGGTATGTATTACACACAGTATTAAGATCAAAAACATTGAACGATGTTAATTCGGTAAGTTCAATATCATTTGATAATAAAAAAATCAGCATGGCGGCCATTTCGTTATTTCACACCATTTTGTCGTTAGGGTTTTTGTACATTTATGTCCAAACTTCGCAACTTAAACAAAAGATGTCGCATGTGATTAAAAACTACTCAAACGTCTTCTTCGAAAAAAGTTTTTCTCTTTTCGATATTCGAAAATGCGGCATGTGTCGCCATCGCCGGGGTAAATACGCCAGGACCTTCGAGCCATCATTGTGTCGTTAGGAACTAAGGAAAAGTTTATTTTGTACGAAATTGATTAAAAAAAAGGTTATGCGGTGAATTTTAATGTCCGCGTCGGGGTGTATCAATGTCGGCTCATTTTCTTATGAATTTCTGAAAAAGTTTTGGTGCTAATGCCGACAAAATTCAATGATATTAAGTGGAATTTGTTTTTAATAAAAACAAACTATTACAGAGTTTTACAAATAATTTGATAAAATGCTTTGCCTTAAAACAAAGAATCATTAGCTATATATAAAAATGTGTCAATAAAAACGGAGAATACAATATTCAAGACTAGCTGATTCTCTTTCTACGTTACGTATTCGAGAAACGATTGATTTACTAAAATTGTACTATGAAGATCCTGTCTTTTTAGAAATTTATAAGTATATTTCAATATATTCGAGAAAATGAAATTATCTGTGTCTAACATTACTACAGTTATAATTGCAGGGTTCAGCGGTGATTAAAATCAATTGTAAATCTGTCGTGACATAAAACTCGAGCAGATTGTAAAAAATCCATAAAAAATGGGTTGTAAACATTTTTTGCGGGCAGATAAATAAATAACACTCTTCTATACACAGGTGTCAGTATAGCCGGCGGAACTTAATGCTTGAAACATTATCTACCTGTCAACCGGTCCCGTCCAATCTGAGACAGGATTCCAACCCCGAGTAGAAATTTCAAGTGAAAAAACACATTGAAAATTTCTGACCCGACCGGGAATCGAACCCGGGACCTCTTGATCTGAAGTCGGAGCCTTTGCCACTAGGCTACCAAGGCAGATCAATAGGTTACTAGGCTAGATTCTCGGTCGGATCAGCATTTTTCATAGTTTTTTTTTATTGGACGGGACTGGTTGACGGGCAAATAATACTTTTAGGATGGGATATTTAGTTAAAACCTTTTTGATATAGATTTCCCATTATTGAAGGCCTATTATTGCCTCCTCTACTCAGATAGGAAATCTGAAAGGGAGTGAGTGTATGCACTAGTTTGTATTCTTAAATTGATGCTTAATACGGATTAAAGTGGTAAGTTTCGCGCCGGACAGTGTTGGATTCAATTCACGGACGAGTCATTGTTTTCTCACTGTGAAAAACTGCTATTGAAACAAAAGTGTCGTTTAATAGTAGGAAACTATACAAAGTTGGAGGTTGACCTGGTTCCCGAACCACACTTTGAAATTCTTAGAGACGACGCGACAATCGTTTCGATTTCTTTCGATATTGCGGAAGTTGGCCGAAGTTCGTTGTTTGAAGTTTTCTTACAAACTGCAAACCGGGATCTGAAGTTATAAGAAATACACTTAACCTTGTTTTTGCGACGATTCGTTTTTTGGATTCTTCGACTTCAGTCAATGTGATTGATACATTGCTTTAGTGGACAAAACATCAATCATGAAGAATGTTTTTTTTTATCTCATTGTTCAAAAGGATTTGAGAGATCTTTTTATTCTTCTCCCCTCGCTCTACAACTCATGCTATTTTCTTCTTCATGAATCAAATACTCTCAAACAGTGTCTTAAAATATTTTATCAAAACACTCAAAACAATGTCGCACTGTGATATAATAATTCTAGCTAGATAGATGAAAACCAATCGTTTGTTGCTTGGACCACGTATTTGAAAACTTTTTTGTTCGGATATATTTTATATACAAAAAAAAACTTTTTAAAGTTTTCCGTGGCTTCGAGTCCACTTTGCATAACTTTTTTTTTAATCCCGTTTATTATTTCCTGATTTGAATATAGTTATCAAGCGCCAGCCAAGGAATTGGACGTTTTTGAAAATAGTTGCAAACTCAGGATTGAATTTTTCCGCGCTTGCTTTCCTCATTGGTATTTTTTCCGATATGCATTTTATTTCTTTTTTTTATCTTTTTTTAGAAAATAAACTGCGATGTTTCAATTGCTAGTTGGAAATTTTATCATTTCTTTCTGATTGAACATAATTTTAGAGCTTAAGAAGTTTGAAGCACTCTTTACGTATAACTGTCAATAAAGTATCCTATGACAGTAGAAAAAGTTCAACAGTTGTTGTAAGAATCATTAAATCTGAACCAATGATCCTTTATCCCAAGACCTGACAAAATTACTGTTTTTCAAGATTGTTTTTCAATACTCGCATTATAAATATAAATTGCAACTCCCTTTTGACGCAGGTGGTATACGGAATTTCTTATTTCAATTCAATTCCGTTTTATCGTGCACTTCCGTCCAGTTTACAAACGGTGTTGCATAAAATTATTCTTAGTACCTACTAATCTAATTGGTTTTGTTGAATAATGTCTACAAATCTATTCTTTGTCGTTAACAAAATTCTTCTGATGGTTCAATCTCTCGTTTTTTTTTATGTAGCAATAAATCCATTGAGTTCGCTTAAAAGAACATCTGGAAATTCCCATGCCCAAGTCAGGATTCAAATCTCAGAATCTTGCAGTGATAAGAGAGCGCTTGTTTTAAAGGAAAGTTGGAAATCTTATTAAATGAACATTTTCTCTCACAACGTAGCGTATTTTAACATCTTTGTTATGATAATACGACTCCCTTTACTTAAAATAATCATTGACTGCCTGACAATTCGTCCTGACCAGCAGAGACCTCTAATTTGTCTGTTTTACGACTCGTTCTCCTTTATTTCCTTCCCTCCATCATCCCTATTGTTTCTTTCATTTTCTTAATGCCTGAAATAAAGATTTTTATTAAGTCCTTTTTCACCACTTAGTATTCCTGATGCGAATGAAAAAAGTTTTTAAGTTTAAAATTACCAAAGGTGAATTCAATTACCCAGTATTTTTTTTTTTCAATTCCCTTCTTTCCTTTTCATTTTCTCTGTTTCGTTAAAGCCTATTCTCCTTTAAACTCTGAGCACTCAATCCTGTAATATAAAGACATTTTAGTGAATGCTACATTTAAATTTTTATGTTTTGGAAAAATTAACTATTTTTTAACTGTTTTTTATTTATATATTTATTTCTTTGGTTACCGGTTTCGGCTACCAGCCATCATCAGACCAAACCTAAAACTACAATACATTTAAACGTTATAATATTTACCATTTTCTTAAGTAAATGTTTCAATTTGCAAAATATTGTGGCGAATGATCGATAAATCCTATAAAAAAATCTTTGCTCTTAGGAATAACAACTTGTTCCAAAAAAAAGATCAAGTGTCTATACTGCCTATTATTCCTTAGAAAAGAACTGTTGGTGTGTTTTATTCTTAAAATTGTATGTCTTCTTCTTGTTCCGGTGTTTGCTTTGACCCTAAATCACCTAGAGGTCGATAATGTCTATGCCATATTATGCCAATCTTCAAATATTCTGCTCTTTTCATTCTCAGCTCACATGGAGCTCCTTTCTTGCTCATTGAATAAGTCCTCCACTACCCGAATTTGGAGATTCCTTTTCACTCGCATTATAAAGCCATGACGGGAATCCGACGACTCCGAGCTTCCATATTTTTGGGGGCCTACCGGTCGGTCTTTTCCTGAATGCAGTTCCTTAGCTGCCGTGAATCTTATACTGTCTTTGCCAACTCCAGCGAGTTATGTCTTTTTTCTTTTATTGCGCATACTGGATTCGATGCTGTAGAATCTAGAGTGTTTCAGATATCAATTTGCGGACTTTCATGTATGATGCATCGAAATCACTGAGTATTAAAATACTATCACAATAAGTTTCCTACAATTTGTTAACCGTTGTTCTAAATTTGTTCCGAATCAACTTATATAACGCCTTGCGAATAATTGTTAATGTCTAAGCCAGTTTGTTAACGAAGTTTAAAGTCGAGAATGCTCACACGTCCTACGAACTGCTGTCCCCATTGGTTTGAAACAATTCTCTCTTAATTGTATTCCATTGGGATTGTATCACTGTGTAAAGTAGAACATGATAATAATACAATGTAAAATAATTTTCATATCAATTTTACTCCAAGCACAATGTTGGGTAATATATTATTCAACGGGATGAGTCGATATCCTGTTTCAGCAATATTAATTTGCTGCTAGCTATGCTTTCATTTTAATTATTTATAATGTATTTATCAATGGTGACATTCCTGTAGTTAAGTGTTATTGGAAATATTGTGGTCGCCGGAAGGAAATTTTCGCAATATTAAATTGTCGCCATATTATTATTCATGATGAATGATAGTACATATTTTCCAGTTATGTGCAAAGAACTTTACATCGATCATTGGTAACAGGCCCCTGTAAAGGTGGGTTTGTACTAATCTTATAAAGATCCATCAAAACTAGAATAAAGCATTCATTCTAAATCTTTCAGTGTAAATTAATGCTCGTTTTCAGCGTTGACACGAATCAAACGTCAACGAGTAAATAATCAAATCAACAACCGGAATTTTGGGTGTGGGACACAATATGTTCTAGTGGTGTTGATCACGAGTGCCAATTATTGATCACTAGCTTATACCCGTCTTGCTTTACGTTTTTGATTCCGATTGTCAGGCTTGATCGGTAGGTAATTAAACAGGTTCTAGTCTAGCTTCCCATTGCTTAACAGACCTCTATAATGTAGCTGTTTTACCGACCTCATAATATTATACGAACCTACCGACATAATTTGCAAGTTTTCATAGAGAGAGCTCTGTGGTTTGAATCTTAGCTACATTCCCTACACCCTCTAATGTGTGATAATTAATTAGGCATTCCACCCATAGAGGGTGATTTGTGCTATGTGTGATAAATGCAGCTGTCAAACTTCAAAATGGAGGAACTATTTTGCATTTTTTTTTCATTAAATCTTTATTTATTGAGAATAATAAGATTTGAATAACATTTATATGTATAACAAATCAATCTACAATTATTTTATTACATTTTCATACCGTAGTACCAAGATTCCATTCAACTTTTACATGAGTAATTTTGTTTCCAAATTATGGCTTACTGTCTTTTTTGAGAAATTTGTATGAAGATCCTAAAAAAATAGAGTTTTTTAAATAGCTCAAAATATATTAAAGTTAATGCAGCAAATTGTATTTAAGAACCTTCGCAAGCAGTTTGTACGGCTCTGGGCATATTAATATCTGACCTTAACGTCTGTTTTCTACGATTGATGCGCCTTCAAAAATATAAACGGACTAAAATATTTTGTAGATTATTCAAGTGTCTGTGGCCAGTAAGTAGTAGACTAAATCTGATTGTGTTCAAAGGATGTGTAAGTAGAGATAGGTCATTCTTTCGTTGCTCTACCTTTGTTCGCCAGGATTATATGGAATGTTCTTTGAATAAACGCTTAATAATAGTCGCTCGTTGGATATAAACGGCTCTGAACTTGCAGTTATTACATTTTCATTCTAAAAAAATGTGACTCCCAGTCATTTACAAAAATGTGCAATATTCATTCCTGTGGCTCTAAGATTATCTGCTCAAGAATTCTAGTTCTTACTTTATTACCTAACTAGTCAGAATTTTAAAAATAGGATATGGAAAACAAAAAACTCATAGTGAGATAACGCGCTATGTTGAGGGTTTGTTTCTTTTTATCACAGTTTTGACTTTAAGCGAAGGGTTTATAAGTGTGAATTCTGTAATTCCGTTTCTATCTGTGAAATGTAATCGGGTGACTACCTTTTGCGTCATACCCTAAGCGTCGTTCTGCTAAAGGAATTGTAAAATGATTTAAAATGTAACGCATGGCTGAGCATTATTAGTCGTTACCCAACTTAAAGAGACATATCTGAGTTATATGCAGCGTTACACAGATTTTAAAATATTATTGTTATAGTTATGAGGTACGAAACTTGTCTCCATCTCCCTTCCACTTATGCATTTAAATACTCATAAGTGTTTTCGGAACACCCTTCATCTGGTAGTGCCGTCTCTCTCATTCACACGTATTACTTGAAACTTTGGAGTAAAAGAGACAGTTGAGTAATTTTAAGAACAGGGTTGTCAATGTTTTATCTCATTATTATTATTATTGCATTATGAAAACATAGCTTTATGTCTTCCAAACCAAAAAAATAAGATTTATTAGTGTTTCGAACATTTTAATAATAATTTTGAGAAGCTAGAGTATAAACTAAAAACAGAAAATATGGGAGGTAGTTGACACAGCGAGAGCACAAGATATAGCGCAGCGGAGAGATCTCTTTGCTTCCTTATACCTCAAAGTATGTGCACACAGGAAGATTAAAATAATGATTGTCATGAAAGTACTCGATTCTTATTTTTTGTTTGACGAGTCTTAAGTAAACGCAGTTACAATATCTCAAAATTTCAAAAATATCAAAACACATCAAATAAAAAAAAAACGATCGAAACGAAATATTGAATTTGGTACAACCCTGTCTAAGGTCGCATATTATTCCTCATATGACTAACACCCCATTACTAATTTACTGTATGGCTTAAACCTCGCATTTATTTATTTAATTTTATTTGGGCAAGCACCCAAAACAAGGGTGAAGCAGCCCACCAAAAAGTAAAATACAGCACGAGTAATTCAAAATGCACAATCATCAAAATGAATTAGGAAATATTCTCAATCATATTTTTTGTTATCTACACCTGGAGCGTCAGCGATGTGATGCCGTCTAAAAATAGATTTAATGTTGTTGTCACTAACACCTAGGCGGTGCGGAGACTAAGGGGAACGGGGTTGGTCATGTAAACGGAAATTAAATTAAAAGTTGCGCATTAAATTCAAGTTTTTAAGTTGGAAATCATTTAATGTATTAAATCATCTTTTTATTTTTTATTAAATGTTTGGCAATTGTGGATATTATTCTTTTGTCATTTTGGGCTAATAAGAAATTCACTGACACAGGGAAAGTAGTTCCCTGCGCCAGAATGTCCAGTAGAAATTCTTCGTTAGGTAGGAGAGGGCAGTTGAAGAAAATATGATTGACAGTTTCTTCCTCCTTTTCACACTCACACATGGAAGAAGGAAGAATGTTGATTTTGGCAAGATGTGACGCAATGATACAATGACCCAATCTCAGCCTTGATATGAGAGAGACGGTCAGCTTGGATAATTTCATCCCGTGGTACCACGGTTTAGACAGGATTGAGGGTTGAATTTCTTTGTAGTTAGAACCGTGTGGAGACGCCACAAATACTGCGTTCCACTCAGTTCTAACTGTGTTTTCTGAAAAATTAATGCAGTCATCTAAGGAGGGTGCAAAGTATGGGGGGAAAATACCACAGGAACAGGCCTCTTTGGCCAACAAGTCAACTGTTTCATTTCCAGGTATTCCAATATGGGATGGGATCCAGACGATTGATAAAGGTATGTCTTTACTGTTTGCTATAAACAATAGTTTTTTAATATCACAAATTAGATGGTTGTTGGCGTGGGCATTGAAATTAGATTGCAAAGCGTTAACCAAGCTTAGGGAGTCAGTGAAGATGACAACATCAGAGGACAATAATGTGATGGCTTCTCTCAGAGCCTCTCTCATTGCCAAGCATTCCGCTGTAAAAACAGAGCAAATCTGAGGAAGCTGAAATTTCTTGTAAATGCTGGGAGCGGGGGAATAAAAAGCGGCACCGCATCCGCCAACAGAGTTTTTGGACCCATCTGTGTAAAATAATACTGATTTTGGCCAACGGTTTGAAACTTCATTTTGGAAAATATTTTTCACATGTTTAGGGGAAAGAGATGCGTGGCTTTTGTCTAAATTTATGGATGGTATAATTAAAGGGGAATACATTAATGAGTCGAAAGGAATTGAGTATATTGGAAGTGTGTGTGCGAAGCAGGATTCAAATTTGTCATTTATTAACTCCAATGAATTACACAGTAGAGGTGGAAGTTTGTTTGCATACTTGGGGGAATCTGCATATCGTTGTGAAAGTGAATTTATTTTCTGAAATATCGGATGATTACTTTGGTTCATTTTTTTTATAAGAAAACGGTGTGCGGAGGATTTTCTCCTCAGGAAAAGAGGCATCTCAACGCATTCAGCTTGCAGGGCTATCAAGGGAGAGGAACGCATGGCTCCCAATATGATTCTCAAACATTTTGATTGAATTCTGTCTAATTTTAATGAGAGGTAATGTGGGAGTGGTTCCATTAAAAAGGCTCCATACTCCAAGTGGCTACGAATGAGTGCAATGTAGAGAGTTTTCAAAGTGGAGGGATGTGCGCCCCACCACACTCTTGATACGGCTTTCATGATGTTTAAGTTTTTCTCACACTTAGCAATGATGTTGTCAATGTTCATGTTCCAGGATAACTTCCTTTGCAATACTATTCCCAGAAACCGTATAGATTCCTTGACTGGAATCTCCTCCTCGTTGATTGATATGGATATTGGTGGAACGCGGTGCTTGTTTGTAAAAACAATTAATTGACTTTTGGACGCTGATAAGGAAAAGCCGTTATTAATGAGCCATTCATTTATAGAGTTCATAGTTTCGTTGAGCATAACAGCAGCTTTAGATATAACGCTTTCAGCACAATAAACAACAAGATCATCAGCATACTGCAAAATTGAGCATTCAGGTGCGATTGTTTGACCAATATCAAGTGTGTAAATATTAAACAATATCGGGCTTAGAACAGACCCTTGTGGTAGTCCTTTATATACGTTTCGGAAGATACTTCCATCTGGGGTATCTATGATAATTCTACGTTCTGACATTATATTAAATATCAAACAACAAATTTGCTTCGGCAAACCAGCCTGCAGCATTTTTTTAAAAAGTATGGGTAGTGTGACGTTATCATAAGCGCTCTGGATATCCATAAAACATGCAACCGTCGCCTTTCCGCTAGTTTTTGCAAGCACAATATCCGACACAAGCATCGCAATATTATCGATGCATGATCTCCCTTTCCGAAACCCACACTGCCACTCCGGTATTGTATCATTGCTCTCCAAAAACCATTCCAGTCTACATTTGAGCATGCGCTCCAATAATTTTAGAAAGCAGCTTGATAGTGCGATTGGTCTGTAAGAGCTATCCAAAAAGGGGCTTTTTCCAGGCTTTGGGATGGGGACAATTAGTTGACTTTTCCACTCCGAAGGAATATTTCCAGAATTCATTATTGAATTAAAGAGGTTCAAAATGCAAGCCAGAAACTCCTCCGGAGAATGTTTGAAAAATGTGTATGGGACGTTATCTGGACCTGGTGTGGAATCGTTTGAGCAATTAATAGCTGATTTCAGTTCGTCGAGGGTAAACGGTGATGTTAAAAAATGGGAGTCTTCAGTATTGTAAGTGTTCTCTTTTTGAATCTCAGACAGATTTGGGACGTAGTCCGGGGCCAGCCTTCCTACAAAGCCCGCAATCCACGATGAATAATATTTCCACGGATCTGACTTTGGGGAGTAAACTCCTCGGAATTGTCGAATTGACTGCCATATCTCCGAAATGTTGGTATCCGGGGACAATGATTTGCAGAAGTTGTACCATCCGTGACGTTTCTTTTTTCTCAATAATTTCTTTGTCAATGCTTGCACCCTTCTAACCTCCAAATAATTGTCCGGTGTCAAATTTTTTTTGTATTTTTTTAAAGTATGTGCCCTATTTTTAACCATTTCGTCACACTCGACGTCCCACCACGGGGGATGTTTTCTGTTAGTTGCCATGGACGTTGTCCGTGGTACAGTGTTTTTTGCCGATTTGTCGAATATGTCGTAAATCTGCGAAGCGCAGGCTTCTGCTTCATGTTGAAGCGGCGACATCGTGTCAACAAAGTTGGTTAAGTTTGAAGAGAACCTCGACCAGTCAGCAAATCGAGTGCAGTATCTTTTACGATTCCTCTGGGGCCTAAGATGTTGTGATTTATTATTAATGTCGATTAAAATGGGGTAATGATCACTCGACATTGTGTCATCCAAAACCCTCCACGATGTCAATGATGCGATATCACCAGTACAAATAGAGATGTCCAGAGCATTTTGGTTTTGGTGAGGGAGGGAGAATCGGGTGGCACTTCCATCATTAAGGATGCACAGATTTAGTTCATCTGTTACGTCAATTACTCCTCTTCCGGCTGAGTCTGTTGAAGCGCATCCCCACGGCATGCCATGTGCATTAAAGTCTGCTAAAATAATATACGTTTTACCTAGTTTGGAGAACGTGTTCTTCCAGAATACTTCATCAAAGGAGTTACGTGGGGGAATATATGCGGAAACTATTGAAATGTCTCCCAAATTTACAGCCGATAGCTGCACATTTAAAGGAGAGGAGATGGGAATCTCTTTGTAGTAGAGGGAATTTTTAATTAGAATTGCAGTTCCACCCCCACTTCTCCCGTCAAGGCGGTCATTCCTATGACAAGAGAAGCCAGGGAAGGAAACATAAGAATTGTATGTATACCAAGTTTCGCAAAGTGCAACAATGTCAGGTTGGTGTTCTTTAATTAGAAGTAGAATGTCGTCTCGATTAGCGCTCGCGCTACGACAGTTCCACTGTAAGATCTTTATCTGTTGAATTTGAGGCATTGTTAGATTTACAGAATTCATTCAAATAATTTAAGAGGTTAGCAGCGATGGACGGTGAATTTTTTTCGTTATTTGAAATAAGGTTAAGCAAAAGAAGTGAAAGGTTTTCTATAAGTAAAGATTTTGTGGTTAAGTCTTTGTCGTCGGTCTTATTGGAGTTAAGGGCGCAGCCATCCTTAAATTTAAGGGGCTCCCCGTTCGTATACATGAGGTTGCTTTCATGCTCTTTTGGGGAAAGTGTGGGTGGAATAAACAAACGTTGTCGCGGAGATTTTGGGCGAGTTGATCTTGGAGAAATGATTGACGTCCCGGAGTATGAGTTATTTGGCGCATTAAAAGCTGTTTTTCCAGCGTAAGTGGAGGAGATGCTTGGATGGAGATCTAATGCCTCCTTATATGAAATATTGTCTGTTGCCATAGTCTTTTTAACGTTTTGTTGTCTTTTGAGTTCGGGACACGATATGTTCGATGCAGAGTGTTGACCTCCGCAGTTAACGCATTTCAGAGACGAAACGTTACATTCATCCCCAGCGTGTTGTTCTCCACATTTATAGCAGCGGGGTTTTGAGCGGCACTTCGTTTTTGTATGACCAAATCGACAACAGTTGTAGCACAATACGGTCGGAAACACATACTGTTCTACACGGAAAGCATTATGATACATAAATATATGTTCAGGAATGCGCTGTCCCTCAAAAGTTAAGACCAGTGTTTGGGAGGGTTTCCAGGTAGTCCCTTCGTCGGATTTTACCTTTCGGCTCAATCTTCTTGCTTTTACGATATTGCCGAAACCATCCGGCAATTGAGCATCTTTAATTATGTCTTCAATGTCAATATCCTCGGTAACTCCGCGGATAACTCCGTGTTTAACCAGTTTATGTGCTGGTATAAAAGCCTTAAGCCTTTGAGATGACAAGAATTCACCATTTTTAACAAATTCGTTTGCTTGCTTTGCAGTTTTAAAAGATAGACAAATTTTGTACTTACCTTCTGCCTTTATTGAGCCGTTGACAATACCTGTAAATTTATTTGTATGTAGGAGGCGACCAACTACCAGCGGGTGAATTGCGGAGGAGGTATCTTGATTCTGAAGGTACACGACGAACGGGCCTGTAGAAAATATTTTATATTCTGAGGGTGGGAGATGCGTGGATGATGGTTCGTTGGGTGTAAAGGCCACGACCTTCCTAGGAACGTCGTGGTCTATATTGACAGGTGGTGGCCGTTTTCTGCCATCAGGTGGGTCTGGTGGCTGGCCTGCTTCCTCCATAGTGGAGGACACTTACTTGTTCCGAAACCAAAAGAAAACAAACAACCAAAACAAATTAATCAAACATAAAAAAGTAAACCAGAAAATAGAAATAAATTTTGTTTTTTTTTTTTTACGACCGACTCCAGTAATTTTATTACTAACGATATAACAAAAAACACTGAAAATAAGCGACGTTGCACAGACCGCACGACTGTTCATCGGCAAGCGGCGAACGAGACCTAAACCTCGCATATCCATGCAGAAATATGAATTCCTACCTTCTGCGTTGTTAAACATTTAAGTATTGTTTTTCGATACTTATATTATTATCGTATGACGAATCTTCTTTCTCAATATGCACAATGCTTGCTATGTATACGATGTATGCGGCAGGAACTTTGGGGGGACGAAAACTTTAAGTGCATGTTAAAGTTGCGTGTGCTTGCTCGCTCGTACTAAAGATTAATAAACTTTGCAAACAACATATTACACAAAGAACTTTGAAAAGCATGCTCGCTTCATTATGATGTTTACTGTTTTATTTTAACATAGCAATATTTACCGTCAATTGAGAATCTATACAAGGAATTAAAAAAAAAATGATTGGAAGAAATGATAGAAGTTCCACTTCTTCTGTGCAATCCGCTATCGATATACCTGAACAATTTTTGAATTAAATTAACTTCTGATAGATTTTAAGCAGAGTTAGCAATTCTCCTTTTATTTGATCTTTTGTGTCGAACCTAAAGCATGAAATTAGATTCTGATATAGGATTTTAACTTCCCTTTATAAAAATCTTCACTATACTCATAACATAACGCCTACGGCACAATTTTTCTATCTTCACACCATAGTGTGGTACTAATATAGATTTCAATTAGTGCACTCCTATCACCGAACATCTTATCACATCCAATACGCTATGAAGCTGATCCACTCGAGGTCTCTACAAGAGAACGCAGCCGACTCCACCCACCTAGGAGAGTGTTCCCTCGTGTTCTGAGAACAGCCAGCTAGTGTAGAGCGTACTTGCCAGTACTTAATTGTACGAGATGCATTCGTGGCCGGTACCTGTGTGTACCGGCGTATTGTGTTACCTTGCTGCCTTAGGCGTTCTTGTACTTGGAGCGTGTGGTATTCTTCTCTGGGAAACATACAGGGAGTTCCTACGAGAGAAACAATCTAATTGTTTAACATTAATAGTTCATTTTAAGTGAATTCGTTATTCTTCGTCTTGCTGTGCCATTTCGGGTCACCCTGTTGACCCAACTCAAAGGCATAGTCCTCAGTATGCGCTAAAGAGTGGTGTCTTCTTTAGTAGTTTTCCAAGTCAAGGGTTTGATTTGGAGGCCTCATGAACTCGCGCCTTTCATTCTCTCTTTATCTGCTATGATGACCTAACATGAAGCGACCATATTACCCTGGTGACCTTATCGGGCTACTGGTGTTTTGCAACTGATCATTTCAAAGCATTTTACATATCACAATAATCTCCAGACTTACCTGGCGTAGGGGACACCGTGATCAACAATAATCTCCAACTTATATCTCTATTTTTCATTTTATTACTAAATTTCTACTTGTTGCATACATGAGATTTTTCGACATGTTGAACATGTTGAGAATTCTCATGATTAGGAGTTTCGGAGACAAACATTACCACCTAATGGCGAACGTTGTTAACGTAAAGTGATCACACTATGCCAGCCTTCGAAATTACAGTAGAAGACGGTCGTAAGACCGTAGTGGTTTGTTCCATTTAAAAATCGAACATTAGCAATGAATTGTTAGAGTCATTAGTTGTTATTTTTTCATTTTACATATCTAAATCTTTCAGAAATATGCGAAATTCGGTCATAGAATCTCATTTTTTTTTGTATCGTGTTTATAACCCTAGTTAAACAATGTTTCATTTGCGTCTTCAAAAGATCAATATAGTCCAAACTCAGAAAGAAATAATTGTTCATTCTAAGATAGTCAACATCAAATAAAATTTTCTATCCAAACGGTCATTCCTTCATATTTAGCCTCCTATCACTTTTACAGCTTCCTCAATCTTTTTAGCCAATTCTCACCAACATTTTGTTCCAACCAAATATAACCCATCTAGTGTCATCAGATCTCCTTCAAAACCCCTCAGTATTAACCAACATACGAGTATCATGGTGCCGATATCGATTTAAAAACCTGAGATTTTACACTGTCGAAAAATAATATAAACGATCCTTCGGTTGTGTTAGACTCTGTATGAGAACATTTCACAGACGCCCAGACGAGTCTCCTCTTAGGGCGGATAGCGCAAGGATAAGTACGTAGGTACTCGTACCACTGCACTATGAATGCCTGATGGTACCTGTTTCTTTATTATTATTCTTTGTGAGAGGGGCTAACTACATTTGTTCCTACACGAGAGCTCTGATCCCATTTCCTTGTAGGGCCACAAGCTAGTGCTCTACTGAATATCAACTATAAAGAATAGTAATTAATGGTCTATTGTATTGTTGTTCTGCCTTTTATTTTAAACCTTTTTTATCCGCTTATTTCTGTATTGTTATCTGTCTATCTTGTTATTCTATCACGATGCTTTTCCCCCCTTGAATATCGACCTCCGAGATATTTCCATACGAAAATAACAAAATCGTGCTGCTTAACAAATTCTTTAATTCTATCTCCTTGATTTATCTCGGTGGACTTTACTCGTAATTGTTTTTTTTTTGTACATATAAATTATTTGTAAATGTTAAGTATTTCATTTAATTGGTTTTATTAAACAACGTTTTATCTGCTAGTTATAATCTCAACTATCAATTATAAATAAAACTATACACTACAAAGGAAACTCCTCTATCGATTTCCATTTTACTTATTATTAATTCAATGTTTTTCGCAATTTAATAGATATAATTTAAAAAATCAAGAAAGTGGTGGCAGAAATATGTATCCATGTCTTGTCCTACCTTCTTTATACTTTTTTATTGTTGTATGAATTATTTTGATTCACTCTTTGAAACAAATCATTTTCTTCGTCACTTTCACGAAAGAATTTTATCATAAAATAGAAATACCTATGATCGGATCTAGAGTTGGGACCCGGCTTTTGATTGTGTTTTTTGTTTACCAATTTGACAGCCACAGACCGAAGCCATTAGATTGCCTTCTCCGTCAGTGCGTGCCAATCCTGCAGTCCCTCTTTGAATGCGTATATGAGGCCATTTGTATATCAGATCGATAACGTCTTAGTCGGTTGACCCTCCACCATATCTTTCTGGGTTGTGTTGAGCCAGGTCGTACCTTTCTCGAATCAGCTACTTGGTTCTTGTTCCTTAATGACGTGGCTGTCCAATTGAGCAATATGGACTTGTAGCAGCCGATAATATGTACGGATTTCAGGATTTCAAATGGTTTCAGAGGCCTCTACAAAAAGGCAAAATGCACAATTCGCGCTTTGCTAAATGCTTAAATAGAACATAGTGAGATACTTGTGTTAATTAGTTCGTACAGTTATCGAGCGTAGTATCTTCCAACCTTAAGCGAGGCGTGCATCTGTGCAATACCTCCCTCGCAGCCACATAAGAAGGTTAAGTCCCCTGTTAGCAGTGAAAGCACTTTAAACATCCTTGTTTCAATATGCTGCTCTGGGAGTGTTGCTTAGTGTGCCACCTTTACTGGGATAGTACACTGCCTGCCAGAAATGTTTTCGCAAGTCTTTTTATTATATGTTCATGTTCGTTTCTGCCGATTATTTGCCTCATCTCATCGAGATGACGTCTTCAATAGCCTTCTAGTGATAGATGAAGTTAGCGTTCATATATGAGAACCAACTCATTTCCGTCATCATTCACCCTTAGCAAAGCTGGTGTCTTGAAAGAGGAGGACATTAAACACCAAGATCAAACCTGTTTTATCCAGTAGGTGATACTAAAGTCAGAAATAGAACAAGTACGCTACAAAAAACTTTAAAATTTTACGAAAATTTGCAGGTAAGTGTACCAATCATTTTCTTTCATTACTTCTTAAGTGGAGACATTCAGTTTTATTCATCTGATTGATCTTCTTCTTACTGCCACTCCTTCTAACATCTCCTTCATTTCCCTTCACGCTGCTCTACATGAGTTCTGTGGATTCAGCTAACACTAGCGTTCTTCACATAGCACACCTCCATCGTAGTATTGGTCTCCGTACCTAGGTAGTGGTTTTTCGATGATATCATAGATTTGATAAGATTTTCTTTTATCGCCTTTTGCGATTCTCAATACCAGAGTTTTTCTGGAACAAACGTTGAAAGATTTTGTAACTTATCTACTAAATGATTTTATCTGGAAGACACGCCAAAGGTTCAGTTCTGGCATTGTGCTTGTAGTAAACTTAACTGTGCAGTGCATCAAGTATTAGTTGTTGAAATGTCTCTCAGGGCTTTACTGTCACACTGTGCGACACCTAAGGACTGGAATATATAAACCAAGTGTGACGCGGATTGTCTATTATAAAATACTCGCATTTTGGCGTTCTTAACACCGAAATTCTATAATAGCGTTTAATATCATTCAAATCGTTTCAAAATAGAATTTTTGGATTAGGTATAAACAATTTGTCATCGTATGTCGACAATTGGGAGTTCTTTCCGTAGATAGTTTGCACAAACTATTTGAATATCATTGGTCTTATCTCAACTGGTCAGAAAAGGCACAATGAGCCTCGGACGCCTTCGAGCGCAATGGAGAGCTCTTGATGCCTCCCTATGCTCCCGAGTGGGGCTTAGGCCCCCGCATTGCTGGTTGGTAATTTGCGGCGGGCTTGATTTGTCCGGGGCCGGCTTTTTTGGTTTGATTGCTTCGATCGAGCTAGGAGTCGGTCGGGTTTGCTGCGGATTGGTCTCCTTCGGGCTGGCTTGCGGTGTGCGGGGGGCCTTAAAGGGAGAATGTATGTATGTATGTATTTGAATATCATTAGTACATCATAGCATGAAAATTTGTAAAAATAAACACATCTTGATGCGAGAAACGAAAACGGTGTAAAGATAGTTTGAATGTGCACGAACTAAGTAAGTGCATTGAATATCATTTGGCACAGTTAAGGGTTGATAAGTATATATTTGGAAATTTCTTCAAGTATGTGTGCAAAAAGCAAAAATTGAGTATTTGAAAAAGCAAAAACTATCCGAGTATTCACTTTATGGCATTCAGATTTGTCGGATCTGATCCATAAGATGAGATGAGATTGAGATGAAGAAGGAGTACTGATTTCTTTTCTCAAGGTCAAAAGATATTGGGGAAAAATGGTCTTTATCAGAAGATGAGAAACTCTCTTATGAGTTTTGGCAGGATTAAGAATATCTGGAGTACTCACCAAGTTTCACTATTCTTTATGAACTAGATTAAACAGTAAAGGAGGAACTCGACTAACTACCAAAAAGAAACTCGATTTTATGTTATAAAAAACACAAACACTATATTAGAGAATTCAAATAAAGTATCACAGAAAAATATATTTTAACTTAAAAACTAATTACAATAATATGCACTGGTAGGTTCTGAAGGAAAGAGTAATAAAATTGTATACTGAAAAAGCTTTTATAGTAGGATTATTCACGCAAGATCTTTTTTCCACAATAGGTGGTGTGTTCTCCCTCTGGTGTGAAATATCCTAAGTTAGTTGACTTGGTACAGACGGTGATGAATCTACATTGTTGATAAAATACGAGATGTGTTCGTCGTATTCCGCTAGATGGCTCTTTATTCTGGATGGTTCTATATACACGTTGACATCAGATAGAAAAATAAAATGTTGCTGAAAGTTCACTGCCACACAGCCTCCCGCAAGAATTTATGGCATGCTATAAATTCTGATGTTGATCTGGTGATGGAGTGTGGAACTCTGCAGTCCTCTGGTTGAACGGTTTGTAGGAAAGTACGTACTGGATGTTGACATGGCTCGACTGGGCTGGTCGTTGTAGCGACTGGAACTTATGAGAAGTTGGACAGAGTGTTCACGACGTTAGTGCGGTTGCACTGGGGTAATATGATGGCTAAAATAGGTTAAAACAGCGTTGATGTGTTTTACCATATGAAGCGGCGATGTTGATTTGCGCTCGGCCATTAATGCAGCAGCGATGGTGGGTGTGCTGTTGTAACTGGTTGATCCATGATGTCGGTTGACGAGCAAGGAAAAATGCATCAGTTGTTTTCAGTGGGGTGTAATCGTGGTGTGATGTACATCTGCCACTGTGGAGAGAGACAGTAGTGGGGCAAAATTCGTTGGAGAAGTTTGGCCTCCGAGCTACGAAGTCTGTGAGACAACTCGTGTAGTCCGCCTTTGCTAAGTACAGCAGGTGAAGATTGCTATCGTAGGCTTCCATCAATTGGATTGTGGTGTAGTTCAGCGTTGGTTGAGTAGTGTCGTGATGAGATAATATGCAACATATAGAATAAACAAAAAAAAATTACAATAGAATTGGTACAAGTATATTTGTTTTAGGGTGGTTCTTGAATTTAAAAGATTGTGAAGTAAATTTTAAATTTGAATTTGAAATTAAAATTTATTTGAGTATATTATAAACAAATGTTGACTTTGAAAAAATTTACAAGTTATATTTTACTAAGATAATTGTTCTGGGAAAATTTTTCTAAGTGTAGTGTTTCAATGTTGTTTTCTGTTTAATATTCAAAATAAAATTAGGAAAAATTTATTACAAATGGTATTGAGTAGTTATGGTACACAATTGTTATATGTTTAAATACTTTTTCCATAATGTTAATGAAGTGAAGTTACTATGAGAGATCCTTTATATATAATAAAATTTGTTACCAATCTGGTATTAGCAATATACAGTTGGTGGTTTTGTATTGGGATCTGTAATCATTTTGTAAAAATACATATTAGAATTTTTATACAATAAAATAAGTAAAAAGTAGTGGGTAGACATGGTAGTATAGTTGTACATAGTGTGTTTGAATTAAAAAATTTTATAATGTTTTATTTTGTCAATGTATGTGTGTCAATAATGTTAAATAAATGTTACTGATTTGGGAAAATTAATATGACACTTTTTAGAATTCTGTTTTCAATGGTCTTTTGTATGAATGTAAATACATTAATTGTCTTTTTCTTAACTCGTTGAGTTGTATATTTGATGGTAATAGATTATACGTATGACGCTGTTGTCATGTGTGTATACCTTTGGTAGACTATACGTATGATGCTATGATCATGTGTGTATGTCTGTTGCTCAGTCACTACAAGAAAGCTTTGAGATGAGTATCTCTGCTCTTGTGTGTATGTAGTTAGCCGACGAAATGGGAATTTCGGTCTGAACATGCGCGGTGCATTGTACTAGACGTGGCGTGAAATACATAGAGCTTTTTTGAATACATGTGTATGAGTACATGTGTATAAGTATTAGGCCGTATTTGCATATGTAAGTTGACCTCGAATTGAATTCGGACTGAGATTCTTGAGACAGAATTTCTCTAGTCGCGGAAAACGTTAATAGCAATTGGCTAGTAGATGGTAATATAAGATGGTAATATAATTGTTTTACATTGACAATTTAGATAGAATATATTTATAGACCATTGAAATGTTTGTATCGTTGATAAGTTGATACATAATTAATAATTTATTGACCAGAATAAAATAAGAATTGGTAAAATATGACTGAAATGTTGGTAAGATATTAACTGAAGGAGTCTGAATGTCCTTTATGTGTTTACCAAATATCAATGTGACAATATACAAATGTACCTATGTGAAAAATGCGATTTAAATTTCTTGTTTTTCTTTAAAATGCAATAATGCGCTATGAAAATCTAATAAAAATGTAGGTATTTGTTTCGCTTGTTGTTTATGCAAAATATAAAAAGGTTACCTCAAAGTTTGGCAACATGAAAACAATGTACTTGTAAATCTGCAATCAGATAATTAAAGGTTATTCTTTTGTAAAAAAATCATTTAAATTTGCAATTCAGCATGCGATTATAGATAATTAATGTATTAAATTAAGTTTTATCAGTATTTAAAGACATGAAAAGTTTTATGAAAAAATCTCGATGTGACATTGTATCGTGAAAAAAATTTAACCTACAAATTATTGTTCACAAATTTTAAGTTTTTTTCTTTTTTTGAAGATTTTAATATCGTTTTTACAAGGTTTAGGCATTATTGATTAAATGTTTGTAATAATAAATAGAAGGCAGAAAAACAAGAGGCTTTTAAAATAATCCGATGGGTTGAAATTGTTTGGAAAAAAATATGGGCTGAATGCCGTTTTACAATGCTATTTTTAAAGATTTTACTTGCCTGAGACCCATCGGATGACTCATCCCTTCAGAACCAGTTGAATTTTAGAGTTTGCACATGATTTTACCCTATATTTTCATATATTTTGTCTAAAATTTGAATATATTTATCGCGAACAAAGCGGCTTGTAATGTTATTTTGACATTTGTACTCGCAGTGGAGTGAAGTTTGCGTCGAATGGTAAATGTGAGAGACGCGCTTAAAATTTGAATGTATTATGTGAGATGAAAATTTTAAATTGTGGGACAATATTATTTAGTTGGCTTTGTGAAAGAAATAATTTGGAATGAATGTATAGAGTGTTAAATATTCGAGATGGATTAGTGGACGAAAGTGTACATGTGACAATTTTGTTAAGATTGTTGAGAAAATTTTGTTTGAGAATGTTAATGGATTGTTGGAGATTATTGGAAAATGATGGATTAAGTAGATAATTGAAGGGTAATTTATTATGGTAATTGATAGAAGGGTGTTCGAACGTCGTAGGGTCACCAATTTATGGTATTCAGAATTGTTGAATCTGATCCATAAGATGAGATGAGATTGAGATGAAGAAGGAGTACTGATTTCTTTTCTCAAGGTCAAAAGATATTGGGGAAAAATGGTCTTTATCAGAAGATGAGAAACTCTCTTATGAGTTTTGGCAGGATTAAGAATATCTGGAGTACTCACCAAGTTTCACTATTCTTTATGAACTAGATTAAACAGTAAAGGAGGAACTCGACTAACTACCAAAAAGAAACTCGATTTTATGTTATAAAAAACACAAACACTATATTAGAGAATTCAAATAAAGTATCACAGAAAAATATATTTTAACTTAAAAACTAATTACAATAATATGCACTGGTAGGTTCTGAAGGAAAGAGTAATAAAATTGTATACTGAAAAAGCTTTTATAGTAGGATTATTCACGCAAGATCTTTTTTCCACAATAGGTGGTGTGTTCTCCCTCTGGTGTGAAATATCCTAAGTTAGTTGACTTGGTACAGACGGTGATGAATCTACATTGTTGATAAAATACGAGATGTGTTCGTCGTATTCCGCTAGATGGCTCTTTATTCTGGATGGTTCTATATACACGTTGACATCAGATAGAAAAATAAAATGTTGCTGAAAGTTCACTGCCACAACTTTATTTAATATTATTTGACATAACAAAAGTGGATATTTGAAAATTTGTCTACATATTTGCACCTTCATTGATCAAGATAACAATCAACGAGATCGAGATTCGAGATCTATGGGCATAAGCAATTAGTATAGTAAAAGGTTAACAGAAAAATATATGAATAGATGTGATTTTGTTGTCATAAATTGTAAAGGATATATCCCTAACGTCATCAGATATGACCAGATTTCCTGCAAAGAAACTAAGTATAGAATTTTGTTTTATATGAAAATTTATTACCCAGAGAATAGAACCTAACTTGGGTAGAATAGGTTATTTGAGTAGAAGGATGTAGAACCCACAGCTACGAGTGTAATAAATCTGTAGAAAATGCAAAGGAATCCGGCTCGACGCAACTGGGATTGTGAGTTACGACTTAATCTTAAGATGTTATAATATATCCACTCACAATATGATATCTCATCTTTGGAATATACCGCATATTAAAATATTATTTTAAAATTTGAAACTTCCATGTGGTTTTAATAACGTGTTTATTAAGAAATTCTGCGGAACAACGTTGAAGAATATTGTACCTATATCTTTTTACTTAGGTCGTTTAGAAAATTCTGTTATCTGCGCAAAAAGTATAAATAAATAACATAAACCTCCTGGGGCATAAAACCCTACTTAGGGTCATAGGGAGACGACAAGAGATATCTCCACTGTGCTCGATCTTGCGCAATATTTATGACCTGCTCCCACACCATGTCTTAATTCCTTAGATCTTCTTCGAAAGAGCTGAACACAGTATGAGAGGGCCTTCCTCATCTTCGGGAGCCTGATTGGAGGAGAAGGATGCTCTATATTAGGTATTATATAAAATTGCGCAAGATTGAGAATAGTGTGAGCTCTTGTTGTCTCCCTAGTCTATTCATCAAAATGTGGTCATAAAGGAAATATAGATAGATTGATTGATTCATGTATAGTTGTCGGGAAGTTTAAAGGAATTGCTCAATTTAATGTATTATGACTCTAAAAAATTTAACTAGAACGGGAATCGACCTTAGGGCTTCTTGTTCAGAAGATAACGCCCAACTAATTGAGTACTTCTACCGGTATATGTGCTAGGTTTTTTTCCTACTATAAATGTTTTTTAATTTATTCTTTGAGACAGATATGCGCGTAGATATCTTGTCTTGTACTTGATATCATACATTTATAATGGTTGCAGGTGATAAAAATAAATAGGGTTGTTATAATGTGACATATTATTCTGATAGAGTGACATAATAAAATAAAAAGACATTTCCAGAGAAATTCATGTTTCTACACTTTCTTTGTATGTAAGTTCAAGAGAAGAATAACACTAGATTAGTTCCAATTGTTGAACAGTTTGGTAACAATTATACACATACCCGTATGCTGTTAGTCGCGTCATTTCCATTCTAACTTTCTTCAGAATGTACCAAATGGTTGTTGTTTCTTTTGACGTTCTCATTATGTTTCTCATTATCTCTCTATTTTATTGCTTTTCTAACTCCTTATCGTGTATGTGGGATCTTACTTAGTTTCTTCTCTACCTCGTTGGCTCCGTCGGTTTTATAATATGAAGGTGTGTTAACCGCTTTCAGAAGTAACATTTACCGTGCATTAACATTTTGCAAGAAGCGTACAATCTCGAATAAATATATGAAAATTGTGTGTTGGTAGGTTAATACACTTATATGTTATTCCTTGTTTACCGTGACTTGCATATTGAGCTATTTTTTAAGCTCATTTCACATACTTAACAATAATTGTTTGTTAATAATTTTGTGAGAATGTCGAGAAAGTCTTTTTGTGAAGCAATAATTTAAATTAAAAAATAGTAAATTTATGGTTAAAATATCGCATTTCTACCTAGGTCAAAAAAAAAAAAAAAACAATGAAATGCAGTTAAAAGCAGAAAGTGTTAAGTGTAGCTTAATGGTTCAGGCGTTAACATTCGTACTAATTGTTGTGGGTTCTATCCCCGCTGGCTATTATCTTCCTCTTTCGCTATGCAACCTTTCCCAGTGAGTTTTGAGTGAGCACAGAAAAATCAAAATAAGAAAACCACAGTGTAAATTCGAAAATAATAACTATTGTAATTCTCTTATAAGCAATGAAAGTTCGTTTTGTAAGAAATACGTAAGTTATTTTTCAGTTCTTATTTTGTTAAGAGCATATTGTGGATGAATAAAAATAAAATAAAAAAAAAACAATTTAACTACGAGATGCAAATGCACCGTGTGTTATCCGGATGTTAAGTTTGTCATTAGTTTCAAAACGCTGTCGTACTCTTGAGTTCCATCTCGCGGCAATTATCAAAACATGTACCCGAAAGGCACCCTTGGGACAGTCCCGAAACTCCCGAATATTCCCGACAGTGATAGCTGTTAGAAGGGCGTCCCGTTTAAATAAACATCTGTTTTTCGTTCTCACGAGTGAATCATGTTCACAGATAATAACACGCATCTTACTCTAGGCCTAGAATTAAACACAGTTACATATAAAAAAAAATATTATGTGAGTAGTTTGTTCGTATATTTTTAAACAGTTTAGACTAGTTTAAGAGTCTTTAACCCTTGAAAGTTAATATCTAAATTCTTTTTTTTTACCAATCACGCCGTGTCCTGTTAGAAGTATAATAGACTTCCACTTTTTTTCTGTCCAAGCATACTACTTCTTTCGCTTCTTCCACCGACATAAAATTTCTCATACAACCTCTCCTATTCCTCTTACTTCTGACCTGGCCTTCCTTGAGAACGGAATCGTTAGGTTAGATCCACGTCATTCTCGGTCGACCACGATTTCTTACAAGATTTGAAAATTATTACAAAATCTATGCAAAAATGCAATTTGTTTTATAATTCTTCTTGTTAAATTATGTGTCCTTTTGTTACTGTTTAGTTCTTATCACTTTCCAGGCAGATTACGCCGTTTAACATATTTCTCAGACTACACTGACTCCAGTATGCAAAGAACTATAATAAACTAGCTTTCCCGACAGACGTTGTCCTGTGTTCCTAACTATGAATATTGAATTCGAATTGGTATAATTATCTTAATTACCTTTTATCTAATCTGTTTCAAACCATACAATTTCCATCGACATTCTGTCAATCGCACCAACTATCAAACAACTGACACTTCCTGTCAAACTTTAATTTAATTTTAAATTTTTCAAATTTGTAATAAAAATTATATTGTTACAAGTACTAAGAAGGTTACCTACTTAGAGTTTTCTTTGGTTTTCTAATTATCCACGGAAATTTGTAAAAAAATTATTTCATAATAACCTTATCCAGACAAACAAACACATAAAAAAAAAGAATTAGCGAAATCGGTCAAGCCATTTAGGCGTGATGCGATGACCACGCAAAATAGGTCTCCATTTTTATATTATAGAAGTTAAGAAATATCCCAAATTAGTTAGGTAATCAAGATGTCATCATTCCAGTAACTTAGTAAGAATACTGTATATTCGGGAGATAATTTGATTTTACGTAAGATTTCTCTAAGATATTTTCCAAAAAACGTCCTCTAAGAGAAACGAAATTACGTGCTAAGTAATTCGGTAATCCTCTTTTAATGCCGCATTATAAACGTACCGACATATTCAGAAGTAAGTAATTCATTTAACGTTTATCAGAAAGTTGGAATCTCCGGACGAAGAAATGTCCGCGTGTATTTAAGACGGCTCAGTATGTAGATATGCGTATATGTGGCTACATTTTGTATGTATATCTGGTCTATTCATTCAAAACCATTTCCTTTATCTAATGTAGCAGAAAAAAGGAAAAAGACCAACACATAGTTCGTTACGTCCTTTGTGAGGCGAGTGTCCAGGGTCAGACCAAGACGATCATTTATTTTTTTTAAGTACCTCGACACATTTTCTTCTTCGATACAATATATACCTACGCGGATTGTCGTACATTTTATTTATTTTAAGCTGAATGTGCGCTTTCGTTTGTTTTTATATCTTTTGTTATTCGAACGATCTTATTTCCTCGAAATTAATTCCTTTGATTGTTGAGTTTTCAATATTCGGTTAAATATATAAAATATCAATATATTTTCCCTTTTCCTTTGATGAATAGCACGATTTATAAAAATAGAAATCTATTTATAAATAAATATTTTCATGTATAAGGAGCTGTACATTCATCTTCAAGTGGAATTTCGAACGTTATATTCTTAAATTCAATTAGATTTATAAAGAAATTAAAGATCTTTTGCACGTGTTCTGTCAACCTAACTATTATAGTGTCGTAGGCACATGTTGTAAATGGTACAAAATTTTTCAACCTATGAGCCAAAATTGTCAAGGTAAAAAGACACGCATTATAAATAAAGCATATAAACAAAGAAATATTGAAGAAATAAATATGAGTTATCGTATAGTGAACCCTTTTTAACGAAGTAAATGCATCAAAGTTGTTCTTTTTTATTTGTATTAAATAATATTTGACAAAAATGAAACCTCTTAAAATACTGACAAGTAAATCCGCCATACTGAGAAATGTCATCCCACTGACTTAATGACTTTTACCATGCCACCACAGAGTTTATATGCCAACTTTATTCCTGGCCAACCCCAGGACGGAATAGCGACATTTAATGACAGACAGACTACCACTGCACTCTTCATATTTCGACATTTCCCATTTCCCACGCGTCAGCTTTTTTAGGTTATGTTATTTTACTATTCATAATTTTTTTTCAAAGCAATTTATATTCATATCAATGAAAACCATTGTTCATTTTATTTATAATCCTATAATAAACGCGCATTATGTTAAGACATTTTCAATTAGGATCTGGTTTCGATTCCCGAGTATGTATTCTTTTGTTACTTCTACCAGAGATCTAAAATTGGCAGCATCCTCTCTCAGATTGAATGAGAGGTACCTACTGTTCAGACATTAAGATCTATCGGCTATATTGACAATTTCGTAAAGCAAAGTGTTAATTATTTGTTAACTTCCTTCAAAATGCACTTTTGTAATTATGTTCATTTAAACTGTTTCCACATTTCGCTATTCTAAGTTTGTTAAAGACATAGATAATATTTTACTTTATTAGCCATATAATTATAACTTGGCAACCCCACCTGTCATGTGTGGTGGGGAACCTAGTAATAATTAATGTAACAATTTTATATGTATCAATTATTAGTGTCAAATAAATAGTGTTCTGGAGTTCTTTAATATTGAAAATTCCAACAAAGGTATAATACGTTATTCAAATTGGCAACTTTATAGAACATAATACAAAACACAAAAACTTTGTTACTTCACGTTTTATTTGAAAAACAAACAAACACAACGTTAGCGGTAACGTTGGACCTTCACAACGTTACCGCTGAAAAATTACACAATTTATAGAACATACTCACTGCCAAACATTTTAATAATACGTCATTACAGGGATGCCAATATTTGATTTGTAGCATACAACCCTTAGTTATTAATATTTGTAGTATGGTAGCTACTTTGTTTTCTGAAACGAATTTATCTCGTAGGTAGTACGCGATGAACATTTCCCGAAATTGGCAGAATGTCAAATTTTTTACAACGTTTCGGAATTACAAAATTTATTATCCCAATTGTGGAATGCGTTTTGTCATAAAAACAGAACCGATGATGTAAAAAAATTAATGTACCTTACATAATAAAATACCCAGTGAACATAATATTATGGTTTTGGTATGTAACCAATTCACAACCTCACAATAAAGTAAGATGGTTGGTATTGCTAAAGCTGAAATTCAATCAATCAAATATTTGAGAATGCATAAATAAGAGTAAGAGTCGCAAACACTGCCAAAGATAGAAAAATATCACGAAGAAATATTCCTCGAGGTAGACAAACGACAGATGAGTAGCTGGAATTCAATCAAGAGGTAAATGCAGCTAGAACAACAAACCATTAGCCTCATCAAATGGCAGAAACAATTAAGAACTAGTGACAGAGTGTGATGGAAGAGCATACCAAGGCAGTTTCTCGGATTTCCTCACCTTAACCGACGGAGCGATAACATTTATTGATAACTTTGACATAAGCATCTCAAAAAAACAGGAAAATCGACCCTGTGCAACTCTCTTCCTAATTTGTATTAATGCTTTCCTGTAAAATTGTAATAAATGTGACTGGAAAAAGCTAAACAAATAATTAAAGAACTTGACTTCATATATTATATGAAGCCCTTTTTGTATATTTTATACCCTCGCTTTTACTGGTTATTTGAAGAAAAAGCTCAACAATGCTTGAAATTCAATTTCATAAAAATTTCTTGCTTATGCTAACGGTTATATTTTCTTCTCTTACATCTGGGAAAACTGCATTATTTGCTTAAATACTCGTATTAATAGCTTTAAAATTATTTTTTCTTTAGTTTTTAATTTACGTTTTATTTGTTTTGTTTCAGGTATGTATTACACACAGTATTAAGATCAAAAACATTGAACGATGTTAATTCGGTAAGTTCAATATCATTTGATAATAAAAAAATCAGCATGGCGGCCATTTCGTTATTTCACACCATTTTGTCGTTAGGGTTTTTGTACATTTATGTCCAAACTTCGCAACTTAAACAAAAGATGTCGCATGTGATTAAAAACTACTCAAACGTCTTCTTCGAAAAAAGTTTTTCTCTTTTCGATATTCGAAAATGCGGCATGTGTCGCCATCGCCGGGGTAAATACGCCAGGACCTTCGAGCCATCATTGTGTCGTTAGGAACTAAGGAAAAGTTTATTTTGTACGAAATTGATTAAAAAAAAGGTTATGCGGTGAATTTTAATGTCCGCGTCGGGGTGTATCAATGTCGGCTCATTTTCTTATGAATTTCTGAAAAAGTTTTGGTGCTAATGCCGACAAAATTCAATGATATTAAGTGGAATTTGTTTTTAATAAAAACAAACTATTACAGAGTTTTACAAATAATTTGATAAAATGCTTTGCCTTAAAACAAAGAATCATTAGCTATATATAAAAATGTGTCAATAAAAACGGAGAATACAATATTCAAGACTAGCTGATTCTCTTTCTACGTTACGTATTCGAGAAACGATTGATTTACTAAAATTGTACTATGAAGATCCTGTCTTTTTAGAAATTTATAAGTATATTTCAATATATTCGAGAAAATGAAATTATCTGTGTCTAACATTACTACAGTTATAATTGCAGGGTTCAGCGGTGATTAAAATCAATTGTAAATCTGTCGTGACATAAAACTCGAGCAGATTGTAAAAAATCCATAAAAAATGGGTTGTAAACATTTTTTGCGGGCAGATAAATAAATAACACTCTTCTATACACAGGTGTCAGTATAGCCGGCGGAACTTAATGCTTGAAACATTATCTACCTGTCAACCGGTCCCGTCCAATCTGAGACAGGATTCCAACCCCGAGTAGAAATTTCAAGTGAAAAAACACATTGAAAATTTCTGACCCGACCGGGAATCGAACCCGGGACCTCTTGATCTGAAGTCGGAGCCTTTGCCACTAGGCTACCAAGGCAGATCAATAGGTTACTAGGCTAGATTCTCGGTCGGATCAGCATTTTTCATAGTTTTTTTTTATTGGACGGGACTGGTTGACGGGCAAATAATACTTTTAGGATGGGATATTTAGTTAAAACCTTTTTGATATAGATTTCCCATTATTGAAGGCCTATTATTGCCTCCTCTACTCAGATAGGAAATCTGAAAGGGAGTGAGTGTATGCACTAGTTTGTATTCTTAAATTGATGCTTAATACGGATTAAAGTGGTAAGTTTCGCGCCGGACAGTGTTGGATTCAATTCACGGACGAGTCATTGTTTTCTCACTGTGAAAAACTGCTATTGAAACAAAAGTGTCGTTTAATAGTAGGAAACTATACAAAGTTGGAGGTTGACCTGGTTCCCGAACCACACTTTGAAATTCTTAGAGACGACGCGACAATCGTTTCGATTTCTTTCGATATTGCGGAAGTTGGCCGAAGTTCGTTGTTTGAAGTTTTCTTACAAACTGCAAACCGGGATCTGAAGTTATAAGAAATACACTTAACCTTGTTTTTGCGACGATTCGTTTTTTGGATTCTTCGACTTCAGTCAATGTGATTGATACATTGCTTTAGTGGACAAAACATCAATCATGAAGAATGTTTTTTTTTATCTCATTGTTCAAAAGGATTTGAGAGATCTTTTTATTCTTCTCCCCTCGCTCTACAACTCATGCTATTTTCTTCTTCATGAATCAAATACTCTCAAACAGTGTCTTAAAATATTTTATCAAAACACTCAAAACAATGTCGCACTGTGATATAATAATTCTAGCTAGATAGATGAAAACCAATCGTTTGTTGCTTGGACCACGTATTTGAAAACTTTTTTGTTCGGATATATTTTATATACAAAAAAAAACTTTTTAAAGTTTTCCGTGGCTTCGAGTCCACTTTGCATAACTTTTTTTTTAATCCCGTTTATTATTTCCTGATTTGAATATAGTTATCAAGCGCCAGCCAAGGAATTGGACGTTTTTGAAAATAGTTGCAAACTCAGGATTGAATTTTTCCGCGCTTGCTTTCCTCATTGGTATTTTTTCCGATATGCATTTTATTTCTTTTTTTTATCTTTTTTTAGAAAATAAACTGCGATGTTTCAATTGCTAGTTGGAAATTTTATCATTTCTTTCTGATTGAACATAATTTTAGAGCTTAAGAAGTTTGAAGCACTCTTTACGTATAACTGTCAATAAAGTATCCTATGACAGTAGAAAAAGTTCAACAGTTGTTGTAAGAATCATTAAATCTGAACCAATGATCCTTTATCCCAAGACCTGACAAAATTACTGTTTTTCAAGATTGTTTTTCAATACTCGCATTATAAATATAAATTGCAACTCCCTTTTGACGCAGGTGGTATACGGAATTTCTTATTTCAATTCAATTCCGTTTTATCGTGCACTTCCGTCCAGTTTACAAACGGTGTTGCATAAAATTATTCTTAGTACCTACTAATCTAATTGGTTTTGTTGAATAATGTCTACAAATCTATTCTTTGTCGTTAACAAAATTCTTCTGATGGTTCAATCTCTCGTTTTTTTTTATGTAGCAATAAATCCATTGAGTTCGCTTAAAAGAACATCTGGAAATTCCCATGCCCAAGTCAGGATTCAAATCTCAGAATCTTGCAGTGATAAGAGAGCGCTTGTTTTAAAGGAAAGTTGGAAATCTTATTAAATGAACATTTTCTCTCACAACGTAGCGTATTTTAACATCTTTGTTATGATAATACGACTCCCTTTACTTAAAATAATCATTGACTGCCTGACAATTCGTCCTGACCAGCAGAGACCTCTAATTTGTCTGTTTTACGACTCGTTCTCCTTTATTTCCTTCCCTCCATCATCCCTATTGTTTCTTTCATTTTCTTAATGCCTGAAATAAAGATTTTTATTAAGTCCTTTTTCACCACTTAGTATTCCTGATGCGAATGAAAAAAGTTTTTAAGTTTAAAATTACCAAAGGTGAATTCAATTACCCAGTATTTTTTTTTTTCAATTCCCTTCTTTCCTTTTCATTTTCTCTGTTTCGTTAAAGCCTATTCTCCTTTAAACTCTGAGCACTCAATCCTGTAATATAAAGACATTTTAGTGAATGCTACATTTAAATTTTTATGTTTTGGAAAAATTAACTATTTTTTAACTGTTTTTTATTTATATATTTATTTCTTTGGTTACCGGTTTCGGCTACCAGCCATCATCAGACCAAACCTAAAACTACAATACATTTAAACGTTATAATATTTACCATTTTCTTAAGTAAATGTTTCAATTTGCAAAATATTGTGGCGAATGATCGATAAATCCTATAAAAAAATCTTTGCTCTTAGGAATAACAACTTGTTCCAAAAAAAAGATCAAGTGTCTATACTGCCTATTATTCCTTAGAAAAGAACTGTTGGTGTGTTTTATTCTTAAAATTGTATGTCTTCTTCTTGTTCCGGTGTTTGCTTTGACCCTAAATCACCTAGAGGTCGATAATGTCTATGCCATATTATGCCAATCTTCAAATATTCTGCTCTTTTCATTCTCAGCTCACATGGAGCTCCTTTCTTGCTCATTGAATAAGTCCTCCACTACCCGAATTTGGAGATTCCTTTTCACTCGCATTATAAAGCCATGACGGGAATCCGACGACTCCGAGCTTCCATATTTTTGGGGGCCTACCGGTCGGTCTTTTCCTGAATGCAGTTCCTTAGCTGCCGTGAATCTTATACTGTCTTTGCCAACTCCAGCGAGTTATGTCTTTTTTCTTTTATTGCGCATACTGGATTCGATGCTGTAGAATCTAGAGTGTTTCAGATATCAATTTGCGGACTTTCATGTATGATGCATCGAAATCACTGAGTATTAAAATACTATCACAATAAGTTTCCTACAATTTGTTAACCGTTGTTCTAAATTTGTTCCGAATCAACTTATATAACGCCTTGCGAATAATTGTTAATGTCTAAGCCAGTTTGTTAACGAAGTTTAAAGTCGAGAATGCTCACACGTCCTACGAACTGCTGTCCCCATTGGTTTGAAACAATTCTCTCTTAATTGTATTCCATTGGGATTGTATCACTGTGTAAAGTAGAACATGATAATAATACAATGTAAAATAATTTTCATATCAATTTTACTCCAAGCACAATGTTGGGTAATATATTATTCAACGGGATGAGTCGATATCCTGTTTCAGCAATATTAATTTGCTGCTAGCTATGCTTTCATTTTAATTATTTATAATGTATTTATCAATGGTGACATTCCTGTAGTTAAGTGTTATTGGAAATATTGTGGTCGCCGGAAGGAAATTTTCGCAATATTAAATTGTCGCCATATTATTATTCATGATGAATGATAGTACATATTTTCCAGTTATGTGCAAAGAACTTTACATCGATCATTGGTAACAGGCCCCTGTAAAGGTGGGTTTGTACTAATCTTATAAAGATCCATCAAAACTAGAATAAAGCATTCATTCTAAATCTTTCAGTGTAAATTAATGCTCGTTTTCAGCGTTGACACGAATCAAACGTCAACGAGTAAATAATCAAATCAACAACCGGAATTTTGGGTGTGGGACACAATATGTTCTAGTGGTGTTGATCACGAGTGCCAATTATTGATCACTAGCTTATACCCGTCTTGCTTTACGTTTTTGATTCCGATTGTCAGGCTTGATCGGTAGGTAATTAAACAGGTTCTAGTCTAGCTTCCCATTGCTTAACAGACCTCTATAATGTAGCTGTTTTACCGACCTCATAATATTATACGAACCTACCGACATAATTTGCAAGTTTTCATAGAGAGAGCTCTGTGGTTTGAATCTTAGCTACATTCCCTACACCCTCTAATGTGTGATAATTAATTAGGCATTCCACCCATAGAGGGTGATTTGTGCTATGTGTGATAAATGCAGCTGTCAAACTTCAAAATGGAGGAACTATTTTGCATTTTTTTTTCATTAAATCTTTATTTATTGAGAATAATAAGATTTGAATAACATTTATATGTATAACAAATCAATCTACAATTATTTTATTACATTTTCATACCGTAGTACCAAGATTCCATTCAACTTTTACATGAGTAATTTTGTTTCCAAATTATGGCTTACTGTCTTTTTTGAGAAATTTGTATGAAGATCCTAAAAAAATAGAGTTTTTTAAATAGCTCAAAATATATTAAAGTTAATGCAGCAAATTGTATTTAAGAACCTTCGCAAGCAGTTTGTACGGCTCTGGGCATATTAATATCTGACCTTAACGTCTGTTTTCTACGATTGATGCGCCTTCAAAAATATAAACGGACTAAAATATTTTGTAGATTATTCAAGTGTCTGTGGCCAGTAAGTAGTAGACTAAATCTGATTGTGTTCAAAGGATGTGTAAGTAGAGATAGGTCATTCTTTCGTTGCTCTACCTTTGTTCGCCAGGATTATATGGAATGTTCTTTGAATAAACGCTTAATAATAGTCGCTCGTTGGATATAAACGGCTCTGAACTTGCAGTTATTACATTTTCATTCTAAAAAAATGTGACTCCCAGTCATTTACAAAAATGTGCAATATTCATTCCTGTGGCTCTAAGATTATCTGCTCAAGAATTCTAGTTCTTACTTTATTACCTAACTAGTCAGAATTTTAAAAATAGGATATGGAAAACAAAAAACTCATAGTGAGATAACGCGCTATGTTGAGGGTTTGTTTCTTTTTATCACAGTTTTGACTTTAAGCGAAGGGTTTATAAGTGTGAATTCTGTAATTCCGTTTCTATCTGTGAAATGTAATCGGGTGACTACCTTTTGCGTCATACCCTAAGCGTCGTTCTGCTAAAGGAATTGTAAAATGATTTAAAATGTAACGCATGGCTGAGCATTATTAGTCGTTACCCAACTTAAAGAGACATATCTGAGTTATATGCAGCGTTACACAGATTTTAAAATATTATTGTTATAGTTATGAGGTACGAAACTTGTCTCCATCTCCCTTCCACTTATGCATTTAAATACTCATAAGTGTTTTCGGAACACCCTTCATCTGGTAGTGCCGTCTCTCTCATTCACACGTATTACTTGAAACTTTGGAGTAAAAGAGACAGTTGAGTAATTTTAAGAACAGGGTTGTCAATGTTTTATCTCATTATTATTATTATTGCATTATGAAAACATAGCTTTATGTCTTCCAAACCAAAAAAATAAGATTTATTAGTGTTTCGAACATTTTAATAATAATTTTGAGAAGCTAGAGTATAAACTAAAAACAGAAAATATGGGAGGTAGTTGACACAGCGAGAGCACAAGATATAGCGCAGCGGAGAGATCTCTTTGCTTCCTTATACCTCAAAGTATGTGCACACAGGAAGATTAAAATAATGATTGTCATGAAAGTACTCGATTCTTATTTTTTGTTTGACGAGTCTTAAGTAAACGCAGTTACAATATCTCAAAATTTCAAAAATATCAAAACACATCAAATAAAAAAAAAACGATCGAAACGAAATATTGAATTTGGTACAACCCTGTCTAAGGTCGCATATTATTCCTCATATGACTAACACCCCATTACTAATTTACTGTATGGCTTAAACCTCGCATTTATTTATTTAATTTTATTTGGGCAAGCACCCAAAACAAGGGTGAAGCAGCCCACCAAAAAGTAAAATACAGCACGAGTAATTCAAAATGCACAATCATCAAAATGAATTAGGAAATATTCTCAATCATATTTTTTGTTATCTACACCTGGAGCGTCAGCGATGTGATGCCGTCTAAAAATAGATTTAATGTTGTTGTCACTAACACCTAGGCGGTGCGGAGACTAAGGGGAACGGGGTTGGTCATGTAAACGGAAATTAAATTAAAAGTTGCGCATTAAATTCAAGTTTTTAAGTTGGAAATCATTTAATGTATTAAATCATCTTTTTATTTTTTATTAAATGTTTGGCAATTGTGGATATTATTCTTTTGTCATTTTGGGCTAATAAGAAATTCACTGACACAGGGAAAGTAGTTCCCTGCGCCAGAATGTCCAGTAGAAATTCTTCGTTAGGTAGGAGAGGGCAGTTGAAGAAAATATGATTGACAGTTTCTTCCTCCTTTTCACACTCACACATGGAAGAAGGAAGAATGTTGATTTTGGCAAGATGTGACGCAATGATACAATGACCCAATCTCAGCCTTGATATGAGAGAGACGGTCAGCTTGGATAATTTCATCCCGTGGTACCACGGTTTAGACAGGATTGAGGGTTGAATTTCTTTGTAGTTAGAACCGTGTGGAGACGCCACAAATACTGCGTTCCACTCAGTTCTAACTGTGTTTTCTGAAAAATTAATGCAGTCATCTAAGGAGGGTGCAAAGTATGGGGGGAAAATACCACAGGAACAGGCCTCTTTGGCCAACAAGTCAACTGTTTCATTTCCAGGTATTCCAATATGGGATGGGATCCAGACGATTGATAAAGGTATGTCTTTACTGTTTGCTATAAACAATAGTTTTTTAATATCACAAATTAGATGGTTGTTGGCGTGGGCATTGAAATTAGATTGCAAAGCGTTAACCAAGCTTAGGGAGTCAGTGAAGATGACAACATCAGAGGACAATAATGTGATGGCTTCTCTCAGAGCCTCTCTCATTGCCAAGCATTCCGCTGTAAAAACAGAGCAAATCTGAGGAAGCTGAAATTTCTTGTAAATGCTGGGAGCGGGGGAATAAAAAGCGGCACCGCATCCGCCAACAGAGTTTTTGGACCCATCTGTGTAAAATAATACTGATTTTGGCCAACGGTTTGAAACTTCATTTTGGAAAATATTTTTCACATGTTTAGGGGAAAGAGATGCGTGGCTTTTGTCTAAATTTATGGATGGTATAATTAAAGGGGAATACATTAATGAGTCGAAAGGAATTGAGTATATTGGAAGTGTGTGTGCGAAGCAGGATTCAAATTTGTCATTTATTAACTCCAATGAATTACACAGTAGAGGTGGAAGTTTGTTTGCATACTTGGGGGAATCTGCATATCGTTGTGAAAGTGAATTTATTTTCTGAAATATCGGATGATTACTTTGGTTCATTTTTTTTATAAGAAAACGGTGTGCGGAGGATTTTCTCCTCAGGAAAAGAGGCATCTCAACGCATTCAGCTTGCAGGGCTATCAAGGGAGAGGAACGCATGGCTCCCAATATGATTCTCAAACATTTTGATTGAATTCTGTCTAATTTTAATGAGAGGTAATGTGGGAGTGGTTCCATTAAAAAGGCTCCATACTCCAAGTGGCTACGAATGAGTGCAATGTAGAGAGTTTTCAAAGTGGAGGGATGTGCGCCCCACCACACTCTTGATACGGCTTTCATGATGTTTAAGTTTTTCTCACACTTAGCAATGATGTTGTCAATGTTCATGTTCCAGGATAACTTCCTTTGCAATACTATTCCCAGAAACCGTATAGATTCCTTGACTGGAATCTCCTCCTCGTTGATTGATATGGATATTGGTGGAACGCGGTGCTTGTTTGTAAAAACAATTAATTGACTTTTGGACGCTGATAAGGAAAAGCCGTTATTAATGAGCCATTCATTTATAGAGTTCATAGTTTCGTTGAGCATAACAGCAGCTTTAGATATAACGCTTTCAGCACAATAAACAACAAGATCATCAGCATACTGCAAAATTGAGCATTCAGGTGCGATTGTTTGACCAATATCAAGTGTGTAAATATTAAACAATATCGGGCTTAGAACAGACCCTTGTGGTAGTCCTTTATATACGTTTCGGAAGATACTTCCATCTGGGGTATCTATGATAATTCTACGTTCTGACATTATATTAAATATCAAACAACAAATTTGCTTCGGCAAACCAGCCTGCAGCATTTTTTTAAAAAGTATGGGTAGTGTGACGTTATCATAAGCGCTCTGGATATCCATAAAACATGCAACCGTCGCCTTTCCGCTAGTTTTTGCAAGCACAATATCCGACACAAGCATCGCAATATTATCGATGCATGATCTCCCTTTCCGAAACCCACACTGCCACTCCGGTATTGTATCATTGCTCTCCAAAAACCATTCCAGTCTACATTTGAGCATGCGCTCCAATAATTTTAGAAAGCAGCTTGATAGTGCGATTGGTCTGTAAGAGCTATCCAAAAAGGGGCTTTTTCCAGGCTTTGGGATGGGGACAATTAGTTGACTTTTCCACTCCGAAGGAATATTTCCAGAATTCATTATTGAATTAAAGAGGTTCAAAATGCAAGCCAGAAACTCCTCCGGAGAATGTTTGAAAAATGTGTATGGGACGTTATCTGGACCTGGTGTGGAATCGTTTGAGCAATTAATAGCTGATTTCAGTTCGTCGAGGGTAAACGGTGATGTTAAAAAATGGGAGTCTTCAGTATTGTAAGTGTTCTCTTTTTGAATCTCAGACAGATTTGGGACGTAGTCCGGGGCCAGCCTTCCTACAAAGCCCGCAATCCACGATGAATAATATTTCCACGGATCTGACTTTGGGGAGTAAACTCCTCGGAATTGTCGAATTGACTGCCATATCTCCGAAATGTTGGTATCCGGGGACAATGATTTGCAGAAGTTGTACCATCCGTGACGTTTCTTTTTTCTCAATAATTTCTTTGTCAATGCTTGCACCCTTCTAACCTCCAAATAATTGTCCGGTGTCAAATTTTTTTTGTATTTTTTTAAAGTATGTGCCCTATTTTTAACCATTTCGTCACACTCGACGTCCCACCACGGGGGATGTTTTCTGTTAGTTGCCATGGACGTTGTCCGTGGTACAGTGTTTTTTGCCGATTTGTCGAATATGTCGTAAATCTGCGAAGCGCAGGCTTCTGCTTCATGTTGAAGCGGCGACATCGTGTCAACAAAGTTGGTTAAGTTTGAAGAGAACCTCGACCAGTCAGCAAATCGAGTGCAGTATCTTTTACGATTCCTCTGGGGCCTAAGATGTTGTGATTTATTATTAATGTCGATTAAAATGGGGTAATGATCACTCGACATTGTGTCATCCAAAACCCTCCACGATGTCAATGATGCGATATCACCAGTACAAATAGAGATGTCCAGAGCATTTTGGTTTTGGTGAGGGAGGGAGAATCGGGTGGCACTTCCATCATTAAGGATGCACAGATTTAGTTCATCTGTTACGTCAATTACTCCTCTTCCGGCTGAGTCTGTTGAAGCGCATCCCCACGGCATGCCATGTGCATTAAAGTCTGCTAAAATAATATACGTTTTACCTAGTTTGGAGAACGTGTTCTTCCAGAATACTTCATCAAAGGAGTTACGTGGGGGAATATATGCGGAAACTATTGAAATGTCTCCCAAATTTACAGCCGATAGCTGCACATTTAAAGGAGAGGAGATGGGAATCTCTTTGTAGTAGAGGGAATTTTTAATTAGAATTGCAGTTCCACCCCCACTTCTCCCGTCAAGGCGGTCATTCCTATGACAAGAGAAGCCAGGGAAGGAAACATAAGAATTGTATGTATACCAAGTTTCGCAAAGTGCAACAATGTCAGGTTGGTGTTCTTTAATTAGAAGTAGAATGTCGTCTCGATTAGCGCTCGCGCTACGACAGTTCCACTGTAAGATCTTTATCTGTTGAATTTGAGGCATTGTTAGATTTACAGAATTCATTCAAATAATTTAAGAGGTTAGCAGCGATGGACGGTGAATTTTTTTCGTTATTTGAAATAAGGTTAAGCAAAAGAAGTGAAAGGTTTTCTTTAAGTAAAGATTTTGTGGTTAAGTCTTTGTCGTCGGTCTTATTGGAGTTAAGGGCGCAGCCATCCTTAAATTTAAGGGGCTCCCCGTTCGTATACATGAGGTTGCTTTCATGCTCTTTTGGGGAAAGTGTGGGTGGAATAAACAAACGTTGTCGCGGAGATTTTGGGCGAGTTGATCTTGGAGAAATGATTGACGTCCCGGAGTATGAGTTATTTGGCGCATTAAAAGCTGTTTTTCCAGCGTAAGTGGAGGAGATGCTTGGATGGAGATCTAATGCCTCCTTATATGAAATATTGTCTGTTGCCATAGTCTTTTTAACGTTTTGTTGTCTTTTGAGTTCGGGACACGATATGTTCGATGCAGAGTGTTGACCTCCGCAGTTAACGCATTTCAGAGACGAAACGTTACATTCATCCCCAGCGTGTTGTTCTCCACATTTATAGCAGCGGGGTTTTGAGCGGCACTTCGTTTTTGTATGACCAAATCGACAACAGTTGTAGCACAATACGGTCGGAAACACATACTGTTCTACACGGAAAGCATTATGATACATAAATATATGTTCAGGAATGCGCTGTCCCTCAAAAGTTAAGACCAGTGTTTGGGAGGGTTTCCAGGTAGTCCCTTCGTCGGATTTTACCTTTCGGCTCAATCTTCTTGCTTTTACGATATTGCCGAAACCATCCGGCAATTGAGCATCTTTAATTATGTCTTCAATGTCAATATCCTCGGTAACTCCGCGGATAACTCCGTGTTTAACCAGTTTATGTGCTGGTATAAAAGCCTTAAGCCTTTGAGATGACAAGAATTCACCATTTTTAACAAATTCGTTTGCTTGCTTTGCAGTTTTAAAAGATAGACAAATTTTGTACTTACCTTCTGCCTTTATTGAGCCGTTGACAATACCTGTAAATTTATTTGTATGTAGGAGGCGACCAACTACCAGCGGGTGAATTGCGGAGGAGGTATCTTGATTCTGAAGGTACACGACGAACGGGCCTGTAGAAAATATTTTATATTCTGAGGGTGGGAGATGCGTGGATGATGGTTCGTTGGGTGTAAAGGCCACGACCTTCCTAGGAACGTCGTGGTCTATATTGACAGGTGGTGGCCGTTTTCTGCCATCAGGTGGGTCTGGTGGCTGGCCTGCTTCCTCCATAGTGGAGGACACTTACTTGTTCCGAAACCAAAAGAAAACAAACAACCAAAACAAATTAATCAAACATAAAAAAGTAAACCAGAAAATAGAAATAAATTTTGTTTTTTTTTTTTTACGACCGACTCCAGTAATTTTATTACTAACGATATAACAAAAAACACTGAAAATAAGCGACGTTGCACAGACCGCACGACTGTTCATCGGCAAGCGGCGAACGAGACCTAAACCTCGCATATCCATGCAGAAATATGAATTCCTACCTTCTGCGTTGTTAAACATTTAAGTATTGTTTTTCGATACTTATATTATTATCGTATGACGAATCTTCTTTCTCAATATGCACAATGCTTGCTATGTATACGATGTATGCGGCAGGAACTTTGGGGGGACGAAAACTTTAAGTGCATGTTAAAGTTGCGTGTGCTTGCTCGCTCGTACTAAAGATTAATAAACTTTGCAAACAACATATTACACAAAGAACTTTGAAAAGCATGCTCGCTTCATTATGATGTTTACTGTTTTATTTTAACATAGCAATATTTACCGTCAATTGAGAATCTATACAAGGAATTAAAAAAAAAATGATTGGAAGAAATGATAGAAGTTCCACTTCTTCTGTGCAATCCGCTATCGATATACCTGAACAATTTTTGAATTAAATTAACTTCTGATAGATTTTAAGCAGAGTTAGCAATTCTCCTTTTATTTGATCTTTTGTGTCGAACCTAAAGCATGAAATTAGATTCTGATATAGGATTTTAACTTCCCTTTATAAAAATCTTCACTATACTCATAACATAACGCCTACGGCACAATTTTTCTATCTTCACACCATAGTGTGGTACTAATATAGATTTCAATTAGTGCACTCCTATCACCGAACATCTTATCACATCCAATACGCTATGAAGCTGATCCACTCGAGGTCTCTACAAGAGAACGCAGCCGACTCCACCCACCTAGGAGAGTGTTCCCTCGTGTTCTGAGAACAGCCAGCTAGTGTAGAGCGTACTTGCCAGTACTTAATTGTACGAGATGCATTCGTGGCCGGTACCTGTGTGTACCGGCGTATTGTGTTACCTTGCTGCCTTAGGCGTTCTTGTACTTGGAGCGTGTGGTATTCTTCTCTGGGAAACATACAGGGAGTTCCTACGAGAGAAACAATCTAATTGTTTAACATTAATAGTTCATTTTAAGTGAATTCGTTATTCTTCGTCTTGCTGTGCCATTTCGGGTCACCCTGTTGACCCAACTCAAAGGCATAGTCCTCAGTATGCGCTAAAGAGTGGTGTCTTCTTTAGTAGTTTTCCAAGTCAAGGGTTTGATTTGGAGGCCTCATGAACTCGCGCCTTTCATTCTCTCTTTATCTGCTATGATGACCTAACATGAAGCGACCATATTACCCTGGTGACCTTATCGGGCTACTGGTGTTTTGCAACTGATCATTTCAAAGCATTTTACATATCACAATAATCTCCAGACTTACCTGGCGTAGGGGACACCGTGATCAACAATAATCTCCAACTTATATCTCTATTTTTCATTTTATTACTAAATTTCTACTTGTTGCATACATGAGATTTTTCGACATGTTGAACATGTTGAGAATTCTCATGATTAGGAGTTTCGGAGACAAACATTACCACCTAATGGCGAACGTTGTTAACGTAAAGTGATCACACTATGCCAGCCTTCGAAATTACAGTAGAAGACGGTCGTAAGACCGTAGTGGTTTGTTCCATTTAAAAATCGAACATTAGCAATGAATTGTTAGAGTCATTAGTTGTTATTTTTTCATTTTACATATCTAAATCTTTCAGAAATATGCGAAATTCGGTCATAGAATCTCATTTTTTTTTGTATCGTGTTTATAACCCTAGTTAAACAATGTTTCATTTGCGTCTTCAAAAGATCAATATAGTCCAAACTCAGAAAGAAATAATTGTTCATTCTAAGATAGTCAACATCAAATAAAATTTTCTATCCAAACGGTCATTCCTTCATATTTAGCCTCCTATCACTTTTACAGCTTCCTCAATCTTTTTAGCCAATTCTCACCAACATTTTGTTCCAACCAAATATAACCCATCTAGTGTCATCAGATCTCCTTCAAAACCCCTCAGTATTAACCAACATACGAGTATCATGGTGCCGATATCGATTTAAAAACCTGAGATTTTACACTGTCGAAAAATAATATAAACGATCCTTCGGTTGTGTTAGACTCTGTATGAGAACATTTCACAGACGCCCAGACGAGTCTCCTCTTAGGGCGGATAGCGCAAGGATAAGTACGTAGGTACTCGTACCACTGCACTATGAATGCCTGATGGTACCTGTTTCTTTATTATTATTCTTTGTGAGAGGGGCTAACTACATTTGTTCCTACACGAGAGCTCTGATCCCATTTCCTTGTAGGGCCACAAGCTAGTGCTCTACTGAATATCAACTATAAAGAATAGTAATTAATGGTCTATTGTATTGTTGTTCTGCCTTTTATTTTAAACCTTTTTTATCCGCTTATTTCTGTATTGTTATCTGTCTATCTTGTTATTCTATCACGATGCTTTTCCCCCCTTGAATATCGACCTCCGAGATATTTCCATACGAAAATAACAAAATCGTGCTGCTTAACAAATTCTTTAATTCTATCTCCTTGATTTATCTCGGTGGACTTTACTCGTAATTGTTTTTTTTTTGTACATATAAATTATTTGTAAATGTTAAGTATTTCATTTAATTGGTTTTATTAAACAACGTTTTATCTGCTAGTTATAATCTCAACTATCAATTATAAATAAAACTATACACTACAAAGGAAACTCCTCTATCGATTTCCATTTTACTTATTATTAATTCAATGTTTTTCGCAATTTAATAGATATAATTTAAAAAATCAAGAAAGTGGTGGCAGAAATATGTATCCATGTCTTGTCCTACCTTCTTTATACTTTTTTATTGTTGTATGAATTATTTTGATTCACTCTTTGAAACAAATCATTTTCTTCGTCACTTTCACGAAAGAATTTTATCATAAAATAGAAATACCTATGATCGGATCTAGAGTTGGGACCCGGCTTTTGATTGTGTTTTTTGTTTACCAATTTGACAGCCACAGACCGAAGCCATTAGATTGCCTTCTCCGTCAGTGCGTGCCAATCCTGCAGTCCCTCTTTGAATGCGTATATGAGGCCATTTGTATATCAGATCGATAACGTCTTAGTCGGTTGACCCTCCACCATATCTTTCTGGGTTGTGTTGAGCCAGGTCGTACCTTTCTCGAATCAGCTACTTGGTTCTTGTTCCTTAATGACGTGGCTGTCCAATTGAGCAATATGGACTTGTAGCAGCCGATAATATGTACGGATTTCAGGATTTCAAATGGTTTCAGAGGCCTCTACAAAAAGGCAAAATGCACAATTCGCGCTTTGCTAAATGCTTAAATAGAACATAGTGAGATACTTGTGTTAATTAGTTCGTACAGTTATCGAGCGTAGTATCTTCCAACCTTAAGCGAGGCGTGCATCTGTGCAATACCTCCCTCGCAGCCACATAAGAAGGTTAAGTCCCCTGTTAGCAGTGAAAGCACTTTAAACATCCTTGTTTCAATATGCTGCTCTGGGAGTGTTGCTTAGTGTGCCACCTTTACTGGGATAGTACACTGCCTGCCAGAAATGTTTTCGCAAGTCTTTTTATTATATGTTCATGTTCGTTTCTGCCGATTATTTGCCTCATCTCATCGAGATGACGTCTTCAATAGCCTTCTAGTGATAGATGAAGTTAGCGTTCATATATGAGAACCAACTCATTTCCGTCATCATTCACCCTTAGCAAAGCTGGTGTCTTGAAAGAGGAGGACATTAAACACCAAGATCAAACCTGTTTTATCCAGTAGGTGATACTAAAGTCAGAAATAGAACAAGTACGCTACAAAAAACTTTAAAATTTTACGAAAATTTGCAGGTAAGTGTACCAATCATTTTCTTTCATTACTTCTTAAGTGGAGACATTCAGTTTTATTCATCTGATTGATCTTCTTCTTACTGCCACTCCTTCTAACATCTCCTTCATTTCCCTTCACGCTGCTCTACATGAGTTCTGTGGATTCAGCTAACACTAGCGTTCTTCACATAGCACACCTCCATCGTAGTATTGGTCTCCGTACCTAGGTAGTGGTTTTTCGATGATATCATAGATTTGATAAGATTTTCTTTTATCGCCTTTTGCGATTCTCAATACCAGAGTTTTTCTGGAACAAACGTTGAAAGATTTTGTAACTTATCTACTAAATGATTTTATCTGGAAGACACGCCAAAGGTTCAGTTCTGGCATTGTGCTTGTAGTAAACTTAACTGTGCAGTGCATCAAGTATTAGTTGTTGAAATGTCTCTCAGGGCTTTACTGTCACACTGTGCGACACCTAAGGACTGGAATATATAAACCAAGTGTGACGCGGATTGTCTATTATAAAATACTCGCATTTTGGCGTTCTTAACACCGAAATTCTATAATAGCGTTTAATATCATTCAAATCGTTTCAAAATAGAATTTTTGGATTAGGTATAAACAATTTGTCATCGTATGTCGACAATTGGGAGTTCTTTCCGTAGATAGTTTGCACAAACTATTTGAATATCATTGGTCTTATCTCAACTGGTCAGAAAAGGCACAATGAGCCTCGGACGCCTTCGAGCGCAATGGAGAGCTCTTGATGCCTCCCTATGCTCCCGAGTGGGGCTTAGGCCCCCGCATTGCTGGTTGGTAATTTGCGGCGGGCTTGATTTGTCCGGGGCCGGCTTTTTTGGTTTGATTGCTTCGATCGAGCTAGGAGTCGGTCGGGTTTGCTGCGGATTGGTCTCCTTCGGGCTGGCTTGCGGTGTGCGGGGGGCCTTAAAGGGAGAATGTATGTATGTATGTATTTGAATATCATTAGTACATCATAGCATGAAAATTTGTAAAAATAAACACATCTTGATGCGAGAAACGAAAACGGTGTAAAGATAGTTTGAATGTGCACGAACTAAGTAAGTGCATTGAATATCATTTGGCACAGTTAAGGGTTGATAAGTATATATTTGGAAATTTCTTCAAGTATGTGTGCAAAAAGCAAAAATTGAGTATTTGAAAAAGCAAAAACTATCCGAGTATTCACTTTATGGCATTCAGATTTGTCGGATCTGATCCATAAGATGAGATGAGATTGAGATGAAGAAGGAGTACTGATTTCTTTTCTCAAGGTCAAAAGATATTGGGGAAAAATGGTCTTTATCAGAAGATGAGAAACTCTCTTATGAGTTTTGGCAGGATTAAGAATATCTGGAGTACTCACCAAGTTTCACTATTCTTTATGAACTAGATTAAACAGTAAAGGAGGAACTCGACTAACTACCAAAAAGAAACTCGATTTTATGTTATAAAAAACACAAACACTATATTAGAGAATTCAAATAAAGTATCACAGAAAAATATATTTTAACTTAAAAACTAATTACAATAATATGCACTGGTAGGTTCTGAAGGAAAGAGTAATAAAATTGTATACTGAAAAAGCTTTTATAGTAGGATTATTCACGCAAGATCTTTTTTCCACAATAGGTGGTGTGTTCTCCCTCTGGTGTGAAATATCCTAAGTTAGTTGACTTGGTACAGACGGTGATGAATCTACATTGTTGATAAAATACGAGATGTGTTCGTCGTATTCCGCTAGATGGCTCTTTATTCTGGATGGTTCTATATACACGTTGACATCAGATAGAAAAATAAAATGTTGCTGAAAGTTCACTGCCACACAGCCTCCCGCAAGAATTTATGGCATGCTATAAATTCTGATGTTGATCTGGTGATGGAGTGTGGAACTCTGCAGTCCTCTGGTTGAACGGTTTGTAGGAAAGTACGTACTGGATGTTGACATGGCTCGACTGGGCTGGTCGTTGTAGCGACTGGAACTTATGAGAAGTTGGACAGAGTGTTCACGACGTTAGTGCGGTTGCACTGGGGTAATATGATGGCTAAAATAGGTTAAAACAGCGTTGATGTGTTTTACCATATGAAGCGGCGATGTTGATTTGCGCTCGGCCATTAATGCAGCAGCGATGGTGGGTGTGCTGTTGTAACTGGTTGATCCATGATGTCGGTTGACGAGCAAGGAAAAATGCATCAGTTGTTTTCAGTGGGGTGTAATCGTGGTGTGATGTACATCTGCCACTGTGGAGAGAGACAGTAGTGGGGCAAAATTCGTTGGAGAAGTTTGGCCTCCGAGCTACGAAGTCTGTGAGACAACTCGTGTAGTCCGCCTTTGCTAAGTACAGCAGGTGAAGATTGCTATCGTAGGCTTCCATCAATTGGATTGTGGTGTAGTTCAGCGTTGGTTGAGTAGTGTCGTGATGAGATAATATGCAACATATAGAATAAACAAAAAAAATTTACAATAGAATTGGTACAAGTATATTTGTTTTAGGGTGGTTCTTGAATTTAAAAGATTGTGAAGTAAATTTTAAATTTGAATTTGAAATTAAAATTTATTTGAGTATATTATAAACAAATGTTGACTTTGAAAAAATTTACAAGTTATATTTTACTAAGATAATTGTTCTGGGAAAATTTTTCTAAGTGTAGTGTTTCAATGTTGTTTTCTGTTTAATATTCAAAATAAAATTAGGAAAAATTTATTACAAATGGTATTGAGTAGTTATGGTACACAATTGTTATATGTTTAAATACTTTTTCCATAATGTTAATGAAGTGAAGTTACTATGAGAGATCCTTTATATATAATAAAATTTGTTACCAATCTGGTATTAGCAATATACAGTTGGTGGTTTTGTATTGGGATCTGTAATCATTTTGTAAAAATACATATTAGAATTTTTATACAATAAAATAAGTAAAAAGTAGTGGGTAGACATGGTAGTATAGTTGTACATAGTGTGTTTGAATTAAAAAATTTTATAATGTTTTATTTTGTCAATGTATGTGTGTCAATAATGTTAAATAAATGTTACTGATTTGGGAAAATTAATATGACACTTTTTAGAATTCTGTTTTCAATGGTCTTTTGTATGAATGTAAATACATTAATTGTCTTTTTCTTAACTCGTTGAGTTGTATATTTGATGGTAATAGATTATACGTATGACGCTGTTGTCATGTGTGTATACCTTTGGTAGACTATACGTATGATGCTATGATCATGTGTGTATGTCTGTTGCTCAGTCACTACAAGAAAGCTTTGAGATGAGTATCTCTGCTCTTGTGTGTATGTAGTTAGCCGACGAAATGGGAATTTCGGTCTGAACATGCGCGGTGCATTGTACTAGACGTGGCGTGAAATACATAGAGCTTTTTTGAATACATGTGTATGAGTACATGTGTATAAGTATTAGGCCGTATTTGCATATGTAAGTTGACCTCGAATTGAATTCGGACTGAGATTCTTGAGACAGAATTTCTCTAGTCGCGGAAAACGTTAATAGCAATTGGCTAGTAGATGGTAATATAAGATGGTAATATAATTGTTTTACATTGACAATTTAGATAGAATATATTTATAGACCATTGAAATGTTTGTATCGTTGATAAGTTGATACATAATTAATAATTTATTGACCAGAATAAAATAAGAATTGGTAAAATATGACTGAAATGTTGGTAAGATATTAACTGAAGGAGTCTGAATGTCCTTTATGTGTTTACCAAATATCAATGTGACAATATACAAATGTACCTATGTGAAAAATGCGATTTAAATTTCTTGTTTTTCTTTAAAATGCAATAATGCGCTATGAAAATCTAATAAAAATGTAGGTATTTGTTTCGCTTGTTGTTTATGCAAAATATAAAAAGGTTACCTCAAAGTTTGGCAACATGAAAACAATGTACTTGTAAATCTGCAATCAGATAATTAAAGGTTATTCTTTTGTAAAAAAATCATTTAAATTTGCAATTCAGCATGCGATTATAGATAATTAATGTATTAAATTAAGTTTTATCAGTATTTAAAGACATGAAAAGTTTTATGAAAAAATCTCGATGTGACATTGTATCGTGAAAAAAATTTAACCTACAAATTATTGTTCACAAATTTTAAGTTTTTTTCTTTTTTTGAAGATTTTAATATCGTTTTTACAAGGTTTAGGCATTATTGATTAAATGTTTGTAATAATAAATAGAAGGCAGAAAAACAAGAGGCTTTTAAAATAATCCGATGGGTTGAAATTGTTTGGAAAAAAATATGGGCTGAATGCCGTTTTACAATGCTATTTTTAAAGATTTTACTTGCCTGAGACCCATCGGATGACTCATCCCTTCAGAACCAGTTGAATTTTAGAGTTTGCACATGATTTTACCCTATATTTTCATATATTTTGTCTAAAATTTGAATATATTTATCGCGAACAAAGCGGATTGTAATGTTATTTTGACATTTGTACTCGCAGTGGAGTGAAGTTTGCGTCGAATGGTAAATGTGAGAGACGCGCTTAAAATTTGAATGTATTATGTGAGATGAAAATTTTAAATTGTGGGACAATATTATTTAGTTGGCTTTGTGAAAGAAATAATTTGGAATGAATGTATAGAGTGTTAAATATTCGAGATGGATTAGTGGACGAAAGTGTACATGTGACAATTTTGTTAAGATTGTTGAGAAAATTTTGTTTGAGAATGTTAATGGATTGTTGGAGATTATTGGAAAATGATGGATTAAGTAGATAATTGAAGGGTAATTTATTATGGTAATTGATAGAAGGGTGTTCGAACGTCGTAGGGTCACCAATTTATGGTATTCAGAATTGTTGAATCTGATCCATAAGATGAGATGAGATTGAGATGAAGAAGGAGTACTGATTTCTTTTCTCAAGGTCAAAAGATATTGGGGAAAAATGGTCTTTATCAGAAGATGAGAAACTCTCTTATGAGTTTTGGCAGGATTAAGAATATCTGGAGTACTCACCAAGTTTCACTATTCTTTATGAACTAGATTAAACAGTAAAGGAGGAACTCGACTAACTACCAAAAAGAAACTCGATTTTATGTTATAAAAAACACAAACACTATATTAGAGAATTCAAATAAAGTATCACAGAAAAATATATTTTAACTTAAAAACTAATTACAATAATATGCACTGGTAGGTTCTGAAGGAAAGAGTAATAAAATTGTATACTGAAAAAGCTTTTATAGTAGGATTATTCACGCAAGATCTTTTTTCCACAATAGGTGGTGTGTTCTCCCTCTGGTGTGAAATATCCTAAGTTAGTTGACTTGGTACAGACGGTGATGAATCTACATTGTTGATAAAATACGAGATGTGTTCGTCGTATTCCGCTAGATGGCTCTTTATTCTGGATGGTTCTATATACACGTTGACATCAGATAGAAAAATAAAATGTTGCTGAAAGTTCACTGCCACAACTTTATTTAATATTATTTGACATAACAAAAGTGGATATTTGAAAATTTGTCTACATATTTGCACCTTCATTGATCAAGATAACAATCAACGAGATCGAGATTCGAGATCTATGGGCATAAGCAATTAGTATAGTAAAAGGTTAACAGAAAAATATATGAATAGATGTGATTTTGTTGTCATAAATTGTAAAGGATATATCCCTAACGTCATCAGATATGACCAGATTTCCTGCAAAGAAACTAAGTATAGAATTTTGTTTTATATGAAAATTTATTACCCAGAGAATAGAACCTAACTTGGGTAGAATAGGTTATTTGAGTAGAAGGATGTAGAACCCACAGCTACGAGTGTAATAAATCTGTAGAAAATGCAAAGGAATCCGGCTCGACGCAACTGGGATTGTGAGTTACGACTTAATCTTAAGATGTTATAATATATCCACTCACAATATGATATCTCATCTTTGGAATATACCGCATATTAAAATATTATTTTAAAATTTGAAACTTCCATGTGGTTTTAATAACGTGTTTATTAAGAAATTCTGCGGAACAACGTTGAAGAATATTGTACCTATATCTTTTTACTTAGGTCGTTTAGAAAATTCTGTTATCTGCGCAAAAAGTATAAATAAATAACATAAACCTCCTGGGGCATAAAACCCTACTTAGGGTCATAGGGAGACGACAAGAGATATCTCCACTGTGCTCGATCTTGCGCAATATTTATGACCTGCTCCCACACCATGTCTTAATTCCTTAGATCTTCTTCGAAAGAGCTGAACACAGTATGAGAGGGCCTTCCTCATCTTCGGGAGCCTGATTGGAGGAGAAGGATGCTCTATATTAGGTATTATATAAAATTGCGCAAGATTGAGAATAGTGTGAGCTCTTGTTGTCTCCCTAGTCTATTCATCAAAATGTGGTCATAAAGGAAATATAGATAGATTGATTGATTCATGTATAGTTGTCGGGAAGTTTAAAGGAATTGCTCAATTTAATGTATTATGACTCTAAAAAATTTAACTAGAACGGGAATCGACCTTAGGGCTTCTTGTTCAGAAGATAACGCCCAACTAATTGAGTACTTCTACCGGTATATGTGCTAGGTTTTTTTCCTACTATAAATGTTTTTTAATTTATTCTTTGAGACAGATATGCGCGTAGATATCTTGTCTTGTACTTGATATCATACATTTATAATGGTTGCAGGTGATAAAAATAAATAGGGTTGTTATAATGTGACATATTATTCTGATAGAGTGACATAATAAAATAAAAAGACATTTCCAGAGAAATTCATGTTTCTACACTTTCTTTGTATGTAAGTTCAAGAGAAGAATAACACTAGATTAGTTCCAATTGTTGAACAGTTTGGTAACAATTATACACATACCCGTATGCTGTTAGTCGCGTCATTTCCATTCTAACTTTCTTCAGAATGTACCAAATGGTTGTTGTTTCTTTTGACGTTCTCATTATGTTTCTCATTATCTCTCTATTTTATTGCTTTTCTAACTCCTTATCGTGTATGTGGGATCTTACTTAGTTTCTTCTCTACCTCGTTGGCTCCGTCGGTTTTATAATATGAAGGTGTGTTAACCGCTTTCAGAAGTAACATTTACCGTGCATTAACATTTTGCAAGAAGCGTACAATCTCGAATAAATATATGAAAATTGTGTGTTGGTAGGTTAATACACTTATATGTTATTCCTTGTTTACCGTGACTTGCATATTGAGCTATTTTTTAAGCTCATTTCACATACTTAACAATAATTGTTTGTTAATAATTTTGTGAGAATGTCGAGAAAGTCTTTTTGTGAAGCAATAATTTAAATTAAAAAATAGTAAATTTATGGTTAAAATATCGCATTTCTACCTAGGTCAAAAAAAAAAAAAAAACAATGAAATGCAGTTAAAAGCAGAAAGTGTTAAGTGTAGCTTAATGGTTCAGGCGTTAACATTCGTACTAATTGTTGTGGGTTCTATCCCCGCTGGCTATTATCTTCCTCTTTCGCTATGCAACCTTTCCCAGTGAGTTTTGAGTGAGCACAGAAAAATCAAAATAAGAAAACCACAGTGTAAATTCGAAAATAATAACTATTGTAATTCTCTTATAAGCAATGAAAGTTCGTTTTGTAAGAAATACGTAAGTTATTTTTCAGTTCTTATTTTGTTAAGAGCATATTGTGGATGAATAAAAATAAAATAAAAAAAAAACAATTTAACTACGAGATGCAAATGCACCGTGTGTTATCCGGATGTTAAGTTTGTCATTAGTTTCAAAACGCTGTCGTACTCTTGAGTTCCATCTCGCGGCAATTATCAAAACATGTACCCGAAAGGCACCCTTGGGACAGTCCCGAAACTCCCGAATATTCCCGACAGTGATAGCTGTTAGAAGGGCGTCCCGTTTAAATAAACATCTGTTTTTCGTTCTCACGAGTGAATCATGTTCACAGATAATAACACGCATCTTACTCTAGGCCTAGAATTAAACACAGTTACATATAAAAAAAAATATTATGTGAGTAGTTTGTTCGTATATTTTTAAACAGTTTAGACTAGTTTAAGAGTCTTTAACCCTTGAAAGTTAATATCTAAATTCTTTTTTTTTACCAATCACGCCGTGTCCTGTTAGAAGTATAATAGACTTCCACTTTTTTTCTGTCCAAGCATACTACTTCTTTCGCTTCTTCCACCGACATAAAATTTCTCATACAACCTCTCCTATTCCTCTTACTTCTGACCTGGCCTTCCTTGAGAACGGAATCGTTAGGTTAGATCCACGTCATTCTCGGTCGACCACGATTTCTTACAAGATTTGAAAATTATTACAAAATCTATGCAAAAATGCAATTTGTTTTATAATTCTTCTTGTTAAATTATGTGTCCTTTTGTTACTGTTTAGTTCTTATCACTTTCCAGGCAGATTACGCCGTTTAACATATTTCTCAGACTACACTGACTCCAGTATGCAAAGAACTATAATAAACTAGCTTTCCCGACAGACGTTGTCCTGTGTTCCTAACTATGAATATTGAATTCGAATTGGTATAATTATCTTAATTACCTTTTATCTAATCTGTTTCAAACCATACAATTTCCATCGACATTCTGTCAATCGCACCAACTATCAAACAACTGACACTTCCTGTCAAACTTTAATTTAATTTTAAATTTTTCAAATTTGTAATAAAAATTATATTGTTACAAGTACTAAGAAGGTTACCTACTTAGAGTTTTCTTTGGTTTTCTAATTATCCACGGAAATTTGTAAAAAAATTATTTCATAATAACCTTATCCAGACAAACAAACACATAAAAAAAAAGAATTAGCGAAATCGGTCAAGCCATTTAGGCGTGATGCGATGACCACGCAAAATAGGTCTCCATTTTTATATTATAGAAGTTAAGAAATATCCCAAATTAGTTAGGTAATCAAGATGTCATCATTCCAGTAACTTAGTAAGAATACTGTATATTCGGGAGATAATTTGATTTTACGTAAGATTTCTCTAAGATATTTTCCAAAAAACGTCCTCTAAGAGAAACGAAATTACGTGCTAAGTAATTCGGTAATCCTCTTTTAATGCCGCATTATAAACGTACCGACATATTCAGAAGTAAGTAATTCATTTAACGTTTATCAGAAAGTTGGAATCTCCGGACGAAGAAATGTCCGCGTGTATTTAAGACGGCTCAGTATGTAGATATGCGTATATGTGGCTACATTTTGTATGTATATCTGGTCTATTCATTCAAAACCATTTCCTTTATCTAATGTAGCAGAAAAAAGGAAAAAGACCAACACATAGTTCGTTACGTCCTTTGTGAGGCGAGTGTCCAGGGTCAGACCAAGACGATCATTTATTTTTTTTAAGTACCTCGACACATTTTCTTCTTCGATACAATATATACCTACGCGGATTGTCGTACATTTTATTTATTTTAAGCTGAATGTGCGCTTTCGTTTGTTTTTATATCTTTTGTTATTCGAACGATCTTATTTCCTCGAAATTAATTCCTTTGATTGTTGAGTTTTCAATATTCGGTTAAATATATAAAATATCAATATATTTTCCCTTTTCCTTTGATGAATAGCACGATTTATAAAAATAGAAATCTATTTATAAATAAATATTTTCATGTATAAGGAGCTGTACATTCATCTTCAAGTGGAATTTCGAACGTTATATTCTTAAATTCAATTAGATTTATAAAGAAATTAAAGATCTTTTGCACGTGTTCTGTCAACCTAACTATTATAGTGTCGTAGGCACATGTTGTAAATGGTAACAAGTGACTAAACCGATGTTTTTAAGTCTGCACATCACTTACGAAACAAGTCAGGATAATAAAAAATATCATGAAAGCCAAATAAATAGGTGTATTTCAATTTTATTCACTTTTTTTTAAAATAAATATGGCTCACTCAACGTGATCACAAATACACTTTTGACATATTTCGCGCTAATTGAAGGGTTGTGTCGTGAAAGTGGAAATGGTTGGCACCGGGATTCGAACCCATGATCCTCAGATACCAATGGGCTACCAACCGCTTCTTTTTCATTTAACCATGCTTTTAACTTTTTACCTAGTGCGTTATGTTGTTTGAATCAAAATTTCAATGCATTTTAATTGATAATCCTGATCCCTTTCATGTAACAGCGTTATTTTTTATTTTATTTTCTCCAGTCGCTCGGCATCCATGGCGCATTGTCTTGAGTCTGTTGATGATATTCAATAAAGCTCAGCTAGCGTAGTAAGTCTTGTCATTTGTTTTGTAAGCTTCTCCGGACCGCTATTCGTACGTCTCGCTTTGCCTTTTTTTTCGTTCGTATATAATTAATTACAATTTGCGACACGAATTGATTGCGTTTAACTTTGATGTATTGGGGCTGTGGTCAATGTGTTAGGACTTTCTTGCGTTAATGAATATTTATTTGTCTTTTGTCTCAATGAAATATCCCTATTTTTTTTTCACCAAATAGACGGCACACATTGTTTTTTTTTAGTTGGAGCTTTGTTCATATATTGCAGACAAATATATCTCAAAATTTTCAGACTAATATTTACGTCTATTCATTGAATACTTTCAAGAAAATTCAATGATGAAGTTTTCAAATAATTATTCTGTATTTTGATGATTGACATCTGGAAGTCCCGGTTGGGTCAGTATCATGGGGATTTAACTTTTTTGGGAACTTCTCTATTTTTTTTTAATTTCAATTGACGTTCAACTTACTGTCGGTTAAAGAATATGTAATAACTAATGACTCTAACAATGCATTACTAATGTTCGATTTTTTAAATTGAACAAACCACTATGGGCTTAGGACCGTCTTCTGCTGTTATTTCGAAGGCTGGCTTAGTGTGATCACTTTACGTTGACAACTTTCGCCATTAGGTGGTAATGTTTAAGTCTCCGAAACTCCTAATAATGAGAATTCTCAACATGTTCAACATGTCGAAAAATCTCATTTATGCAACAAGTACATATTTAATAATCAATAAAAGCTGGAAATTATTGAGAACAAGAGAGCAACCAAATTTAAAAACTGCGACTGCTGTCATGTATTTGGCGCCAGGATAAGACTATATCCATTTTTGTTAATATCTCTTCTTTATTGCCTATTGGCTTTGTTGGTACACAACGTTCTAATTATGTCTAGATTCTTGTGAGTTTTTTCAGGACTAAATCTTAAAGAATACTGTCGGTTGATTGTCAGAATGTGTTTTCTGTAAGGGCGCTTTGAAAAGTTGTGTGAGTCAGAGCTAGAGATGGAGTAATCTTTCTTTATCGTTGAAAGTAACACTGGGCAAGTGGGCAAACAATAGCAAGCAAGAACAAGAACTCTGGCGCGCTTTTACTGTCGTTTCCCATTGATAAGTTGTTGGCGTTAATTTTGGCTCGTTGTCGATTACTTACTTACTTTTCGTGTGGCTTTTCCGGAAATAATCGTGACCCGTGGAGGGTTGCGTCCTGTCCTCTTCTACAGTCTTTAATTATAAGTGTTAAGTGTTTAATTATAAGTGTTTGCTCAGTATCAATCTCAACACTTATAATTGCTGTGATTGTCAGAATGTGTTTCTGTAAATATCGTTTAAAACAGATGCATCGGTCGGAAATATATGAAATATATATGTCATTAAATGGATAATATATTATTTGTATCATTATACATAGTAAGAGCAGGACAACGTCTGTCGGGAAAGTTAGTAATACATTTAAAAAAAAACTAGACAAAATATGGTTTATATATTTTTACACGGCCAACTGTAACAGGGTTTGTTTCATATTTAATAATATTGTTCTCTCATTCGATAATATGAGAGCCAACAATACAAATTGCGTTGCTTTCAATAGGAATAGCCTGTTTGTAAGATATCGATGTACTTCAGTTGATTATCTATCCGATGTATAGAATTCGATTCCTTATATAGAATTATTATATTCTGTCGATATTTTTTGCCAAATTAGTGGAATTGCCCAATTCACGAATTGGTTAAATTTAGGTCCAATGCGTGTAAAAATTGAATTAATCGTATTTTTCTAATACTATTTTGTATTTTTGTCAATAAAGAACACTACAAAATAATTAATTTCAAACAAAACACACACGGCTTTTACCAACTGTACTAAACAGATTTTACCAGGATCTAGTACAAAATCACTTGTCAGTGAGAAATTGACAAGGAGACGTCTAAATTTTGACAAAATGGTTTAAACTACGTATCCCACGAGATCCCGGTATGAACAGATCAAAATCTCTAAATTAGGTTAGATGAAATTAAGATTAATTTTCACATGTAGTCATGTTGGAGGACAATCATTCAGATTGTGAATACGCGATTACCTGTACTAGGCTAAATCTGACGAATACACGTAATGGGCAATCACGCGAACTTGTATATATAATATAATATCATATCTACAACAGACATTCTTTATTTATATTATTAGGCTCTGAACACTGCCATACGTTACTAAAATATTGCCTCGCCTTATTAGATTTTCGTCTCATTGGTGTGTATTCTTTTCTCTATTCTCGCACTCGCATTCCTTCGTTTTTATCAATTCACTTTATTTTTATGGAATAAATTTCCAATATTTATTTCTCTTTATGTAATTTGCCTGTCCAAACGTCGAAACCATTGTAGGCGGTGCGCGATACACATACATCAGTAGTTTTTATTGAGTTGTCATATTATTTTTCAATGTACGACGGATATTGTCATTTGGTTTCTGTTCTATAAAATATTTCATTCTATCGAAATTTTACCGTATTATTATTCTATACTTTTGTTAAGAAAATTGCTTATCAGTTCTCCTTTCTGTAATAATAAAGTCTTCTAGAAAAATATGTCTGTTGTTTTTCTTTTTTGTTTTGATGGTTCGCTTATAAGCAAATAACAAAAAAATTAAAATAGGTGGGTGTGAGTAACTCTCATGGACATATATTAAAAAAATATTCGATAGGATACATACATACATACATACATACATTCTCCCTTGAGGACCCACACCGCAAGCCAGCCCGGAGGTGACCAATCCGCAGCAAACCCGACCCGCCCGAAACCAACCCCCTAGTCCGGTCGAAGCAACCAAACCAAAAAGTCGGCCCCACACAAATCAAGCCCGCCGCGGACCCCCCTCACCCCAAACCAACCCACAATACAGGGGGCCTAAGCCCCACTAAGGAGCATAGGGAGGCACAAGATCCATCGCGCTGAGGCTTATTTCTTATGCCTGCTGACTAGGGATTGCAATCCGGAAAACCGGATCCGGTATTCCGGCGGATCCGGCATCAAAATGATCATATCGGATCCGGCGCAAATTGACGGATCCGGAGATCGGATCCGGTTTATCATATCAAATGATTTTTCAACAAACTCAACATGGACAGAACTCGAACTCGTATCCCTAGCAATTTCACAGGGTCATTGTAGGTAAAATTGTGGGTAGGTACCCATAAAGATAAAAAGAGAAAAGGAGGCAAATGCGTAACACTGAGCGCAGTGGAATGCTGCTATTGCTCCTTGTGCCCAATGTAGGATTTTAAAGCTAGTGTTTACTGATCGTATTGGAAGTATTGATTATCGAATGAAGACACCTGTTAGAAAAATGGTGAGAATATTAAACAATTATTTAGTCAATAAAATATAGTATACTAGCAGTCTGTACCTGCTTCGCACGGGTAGGTACATAGGTATTTAAAAAAATAATTCAGTTTTCTTATGATCTTTAAAGATCCCTAACTTTATCAAAATATTCTATAGGCTATGTTAATCTGGAATAATGTAGCATTCTAATGGTCCCCTCCCGTCCGGCTCGTACCCCAGTGACGCCTATATCTCTACCGCATTTCAAATATTTTTTTTTTAATAAGTCAACACTTATTGTGGCATTATTATAATAGTTAGACGTATGCTGCCGCGACACTTTTTGTAGATAATTATGTCTTCTACAAAGTTGTAGTACACATTATTGTTAAAAATGTTAATTCATCAAGGTTACCTCAATCCGGTTGGATCCGGCCGGATTCAAAATGAGACCGGATTGCAATCCCTACTGCTGACCTCTTGGGGTTTAAGGACGTGAGATGGTCAATCTCATGGTCCCGATCTGATTTTTCGATTTCCTGCCTCTTACAGTATGCTCTAAAAACCAGCAAAAAGAGCAGAGGTGCTATTCTTAGCCGGCAACCCCACGGCTGTTCGATAGGATAGAGACAAATAATTCTTTTGGATGGATCATTTGGATATGATCTACATAAAAGTGTATTTTTATATATGTCAAAGCGGGGCCGTGAGGTTGACCACTTCACGTCCTCAAATCTTACATACATACATACTCCCGTTAAGGTCCCCACTCTACGCAAGCCAGCCCGGAGGAGACCAATCCGCAGCAAACCCGACCCGCACGAAACCGACCTCCCAGCTCGATCAAAGCAACCAAACCGAAAAGCCGGCCCCGGACAAATCAAGCCCGCCGCAAATTACCCCCAAACCAACCCACAATGCGGGAGACCTAAGCCCCACTCAGGATCATAGGGAGGCATCAAGAGCTCTCCATTGCGCTCGAAGGCGTCCGAGGCTCTTGTGCCTTTTCTGACCAGTTGAGGTTTAAGGACGTGAGGTGGTCAACTGTGAAATTGTGGGTTCGATCCCAGGTGCCGACCATCTTCCTCTTTCACGACACAAGCTTTAAGTAGCTTACTGTGAAAGAGTCAAAGAGTTTATTTGTGTTCCCTTTGAGTGAGCACAGATTCATTAAAAAAAAAAGCGATTTTCGCATTCGATACAAATGCACATTTTCCATACAAAATGTATCGTGTAATGCGTGTAGTACTAAACACGACCAATATATTATATTTTCCTTTCAAACACATTATTGGTGATTGCGCCAAATCCATACAAATAGATTTGTCGGCGCGTTTTTGCACAAAAAAAAAAACAGTAGTAAGATTTAGTAACTTAAAACCTTTCCAATTTGTAAACGAAATAATTATCTTTTCCCGATCATTAAAATTGTTCATTCGGTACAATATTGTCTTGTTTATATTCGACTGCCGAATTATATTTGTTTATTTTCATATAATATAATATGATTGCGTTTGTGACATTTCCATTTAGGAGCGCAACCGTCCATTCCCATGCAGCAAATCGCTCGTTGTAATTAGTCGCTTGACACGTACACGTTTCCAAGTTGTACGATTTTCCGTCGCTAATTTCATACATTTCCCTGTATTGCTTTTTCCGCCATGCCATCAATGGTGACAGGCATCGGCCCGACCGGCAGCTGTCAGTCGCCGACGTGTGTCCAACGGACGAACGATGTGTGATCAAAGATCCTACAATTGTTACTCCAGTATAATTAACTCTCGACAAACCGTCACATGTATTCACCAGACGCCCCACAGATGATGATGTGTTACTATTTTCAGTCCAATCGTTGATTTTATACGGCTATATCTTGCAGCTTATAAATAGTTTATATTATAGTTCGTTCGCCTAACAGATATTAATCAATGTTTTATTTTCGACGCAGACAAAAACACATCTTTTAAATTTACTCACTTTTTCAATGGATTCAGTCCGTTCATTTTGACATAAAATAATGCAGAGCATTTACGATATTATAAGGTGGTTGCAGTCTAGCGCTGCAGTGGCCGACTTTCAATATGAAGGTCTTGGAATCGGTCCCCAGTGCCACCAATTTTCCTCTTCGACAACACAAGCATTGCTTTCTGTGAAAGTGTGTTGTGTTAATTTTGTGTGAGAATAGCAATTAAATGGCATAATAGTCAAAATGTAGTTTTTTCCATTACTTCAATTCTTTTTTTTTGCTTCAGCCTTTGTATTTGATTAAGTATTAAATAGTTCCTCTGATACATTTGGATTTATGCTTTTGTATTTACGTTGTGATCTGTGTTTCCTTAAATTCACTCAGGTTTGAAAATTATATTTTTCTTAGATGCATTAATGATTAAACTAATTGTGCTTTTATATTTTTGCATAACTTCAAAGTCTAGTATCATCAAAGAACAACGAAATCTCTTACACTTCGGTTATCATTATATTGATTCACGCAGTATAATAGAACTTATGGGTATATTTTATGTCCACAATATATTATGCCTCAGCTAATCATATTATATTCCGGCAATACTAACAAGCCCCCCCAAAAGTATATTACGAGGTAAGACAAACAGAAAGATCCTCTCACATACGAAGCTTTATTAATTACAATTAATTAATCATTAATTAGCGCCAAAGCATTGCGTAGGACCTACTCGAGTAAACACTCCCAACATGTTATCCCATCTCTCCCTTTGTATTTTTCTTATTAAGTTTGTTTATGGAGTGAAATCTCCGGTAGATGAGTTCGGTTCGATCTGCTGTTAACTTCATTGCACTGGTATACTTTGATTGATTGAAATTCTTCTTCATATGCCCATTGCTATTAATTGATGAAAATAGTTATATTAAATGTTTTCTTTTGATATTATTTGATAATGCAGTGAAGAAAGTTTTTTGTCCAATAATCTTGAACGGGACGGAATAATATTGGAACTGGACAGGTTTATATATAGCGTATGTTTGAGTTGTTACCTCCCTATGCCTCTAAGTGTGGTCAAAAAGGGAGAATGGAATTGAAAATATTTAGGCTAAATTTCGTTTTCTCTTCTTCTTCGTCAAGTCCTTGTCCTTCATTGCCCACTCTCTAGACTCTAGAGCATCTCTCATCCACTTGCGAGCTTGATGATGTCAGCTGTCTATCTGGCCAAATAATATCCATTATATTATATGAATAAATCTGGCTATTTGAGCAATACATTATAACACTGCATTTAATTTAGGCTCTGCTCTTCAATATGATGATTTGAAATCTTCAAAAACACTTTTATCAACTAAAGTACTTCGACATATTGTGCAGTAAAAGAAAAAACTTTGCAGTATTTTTTAATTTTTTCCACGACGTTCCAAGATTGTCTTGAAAAAATGGATATAGTCTTATCCTGGCGCCTGGAGATTTTTCGACAAGTTAAACATGTTGAGAATTCTCATAATTAGGAGTTTCGGTGACAAACATTACCACCTAATGGCGAACGTTGTTAACGTAAAGTGATCACACTAAGCCAGCCTTCGAAATAACAGTAGAAGACGGTCGTAAGCCCGTAGTGGTTTGTTCCATTTTAAAAATCGAACATTAGTAATGAATTGTTAGAGTCATTAGTTGTTATTTTTTTTTGTCTAGATGTTTCCATTTTTTTCAAGACTAGATCAACAAATGATGACTGACTAATACTGTTCGATATTTAAATGGTATGAACAAACCACTACGGGCTTACGACTACTACTGTTATATCAATTTCCCGAATATTATGAGATATTTCAACAACATCCCATGGCTCGGGCAGGATTCGATTAAATTTTTTATTTGGTGATTTGATTTCTTAGGTAAACATCAGAAGTAGTATTTGTAAAAACATTCTCGCCGGCTCATTGAAGACAAGGAACGAATTTGAATGTTTTTTTTTGTTTTTTCTGTTTCTACAACCCCTCCGACTTCATCACCGAGTACTTCGCCGTCATGTCTGAGTGATTTTTCACTGTATTTAATCGTGTGTTTGAGATATATTATTATTTGCTGTTTTCTTTCCCTCTAACACCAATTTCCCTCCAATCTATCCCCTCCTTCAACACTTCATTGATATTCGCTCCATTTCACATGTCATTGGTATCACTTCCACTTTCCTTTCTTCCTCACCGTGTATCACACATTACGATTTTGTCTTCTTGTTTATTTTTCGCACGTCTCATTATCCATATACATTTCCATACGAACTGTCTGGGAATTAATCGTCGACATTTAATATTTGTTTGGTTTAAAACGACATAATTTCTTACCGATAAAACAAAAATGCGCGTTTAACTTTTTTTTTACTATTGTCATTTCCTCAACTTACATCTGGTTTTCTAGGTTCAAGAAATTTAGGCGATCCACAATCGATGTAAAGCCTTGATATTATTTAGACAATCCATTTTATTGGCGTATATTTTACTGTGTTCTAACGATGTTCTTCATCTTAATTTCTTTTTGACCTTTGATCTCGTTCAAAGCCACTCAAACACTTCTACGATTCTTAAACTTGCTCTTTTCTTGGTGTTCCATGCGCGGACAACTTTCTCCTTTCAACCCCGCTTTGAATCGCAATCTTCCCTTTCAGTAAAAAGTACCTGCCTGTACTTGGTGATAATCTGAAACAAATGAAAGAATTATCTACATATGTCTAAAGTTGCAAACTACTTATGTCTGACTTGATCCTTTCACCAGTACTTCACATAAGATAATATGATGAAAATCTTGGTGGTCTGTTTCATATGCGTTGGTGAAAATCTAGGCGGTCTCTTTCATATGAGATGGTGAAATTCAAGGTGAATTATTTCTTAGAATATTGTCTCAACAACTATTTTACTTGGTTACTCCTTAAAGCCTTTAAAAGTAGTGTTATCTGGAGCCGTCAATATAAAGTGGCAAACGTGGATGTGTGTTAGTGAGAAGGGAAATTCTAATGGGAAGAAAAACAATTGGCATAAGTCAATGATGCGTGGTGTAAACACAATGCGGCGTTTGGCGTGATGACGGTGAATGTTATTGATGTTTAGGGGTAGGAAGGGATGTTATCTGGGGGTTGGTGGAGTCTATTATTATCATCATCACGTGCCTCTACTTCGTCTGCTTTAATTAATTTTATATATATACGTAAACATTTTTTTCTTATAGATATTATAAAACTTACTGTGTTAGTTCTTATAATTTCCTGAACTGACGACTTATTTACACCACAATATTTTTTTGTATCTGTCACTTTAAAATAAGCTTTATCGTTGAACACTCGAAAGAGAGATGGAGATGCATTGACAAATATGGACTAAAGTGCAAGATGTTCTTAAATAGTGATACCCCTAGATACAACTATCAGTCATGATTGCATACGTCCATCCCCATCATCCGGAACCCAAAAAACGTCTCCAAACACCTGGCTGCAACTTTCCACTTCCTTTTCCCCAGATCCTTGAAGTCTACAGCCACGTCATCAGTGGTGATTACTTTCTTTAAATAGGTTAGGTTTGTCTGCTTTTTACAATCTCTTCGACATTGGCAACCATTCTGGGATAGGCGTCTATGCCCGCCCATTCATACATTTTTCATACTAATCCAATATATAAATTAGTTATTGGTAGGTTTGTCTATTGTTTTGTTCATTAATTGCTTCTGTTTTTAGACTAGTTTAAATCATTATGAGTTGTGCATATTAACAAGACACATGAAATTGATCCGGCAACGAAATTTCAAACATTTTTTTCCATAAATTTGAGTCGCGTCAACTTATTTTCTTAGGTGTAGGCCACCCGAATTTATAGGAACTTTTACTTTGAAATAAATAGAGCTATTTATAATCCGATACAAGACTCGTACAATATGTTTTAATGTTATGGGCCTTTCGGTATTTTCAATGTAGTGTGACTCGCAGTCACAGTCGAGTTGCGACGTTTGATAGATGCTTATCTTTTGTTCACTCATCGACAACGAGACTCCTTCGTTTTGTCGTCGCTGACTTTGGGAGGTCGCAAACTGTCGACACGATACATTTACTTACCATTTCGTACATTTTAAAGTATACTTATTTTCAAATTGCATACACACATTTATTTCCATTCAAAATTTCCATGCACAATGTATATGGATCTACCGGATGCCTTGTTTGACAAACTTCCTTTACAAACCCAAATTGTTTGTATCATATTGAATGGGTATTTTCTACTGAACTTTTTCCTTTTAGAGAAATGCCAATCATATTCTTTTTCCGTCTAGCAAAATCTTACTGTCATTTGCTATCTTCGTGTTTTGCCTTTAACGAATCTTCAATTCATCAGTTCGTTAGAAAAAATCTAGGGCATAAGAGCTTCTTCTGATACTTCATGAGAGAATCAGCTAATGGCGATTGTGAAAAATGTAGATGAATTATTGATAGCTGATGGACTGTAAGATCTTCTATTTGTAATCTCTCAAACTCTTAATTTTGGTTCCTTAAGAAAAGGCGGTAGGCTAGGGTTCCATAAGGTCCACTGCCATATCTATTCCTTTACCTGTTTGCTGTCTGACGCGGACTTATTCTCTGGCTTTTTTAGCCTTTCTCTACCATGTTTGAGGTCTGGATGAGCCACTCTCCAATTCCTCCCTAGGTATTTCTTATTCCATCTCTTCCGAGAATTCTTCGGCTAAAACAAACTCTAATGAAGAACTCATTAAATAACTTAAGGATTTCTCACTATACATCTAATCAAATTCGTTCGACTTAGCCCGGTTATAATTCGCCATTTTCGTTACAGTTGTTATACTTGAAAAATAACTTGTTAAATTACAATCATTACTAATGAATTGGCTTTTCGCGGAATTCTAATCGGCAACGAACCGTGTTTTATTCGAACCAACAGAGTTTTATGTTGGTATGCATTGGTGTGGTAGGTTCGCTAAGTTTGGTACCAGATTAGTTCTATCGCATAACTGGTAGAATTATTATTTGAACTCGAATGCGCACAGAGCAAGCGTAAATTTATATAATGCACACATATTTACGTAGACTCAAACCCCGGTGAAACGTTATCACGGGAATGATAAAAAGAGACATGTTGAAAATTCGTTATAAGTAGGTATGACTTTATGAACAGGATAATATGAATTTCAGTTATTTTTTTTACATTTTCGTAGCAGTGGGATTTTGTAAATTGCCTTCGTTGGATAAAAGTTATGCCCTGTCCCGAAAGGCTGGGCAAAAGCACAGTCCTTACCTTTTTTTCTATCCAGGTACACAAACGAAAATAAATTTTTCGTTTCTTCATTATGTGAGTCAATTATAATTTTGATTCGACGCGTAAATGATAACTGTAGCTGCCTAAAGTTCTTTTCTACACAAACTTGTTAACAGAATTGACGAGGTACCTTTATGGCCGTATCCACCCGTTTCAAACAAAAGAACTCCATATAGATGTAAGTTTGCGTGGCCTGCTGGGAACGTTTCGGGTAGGCGTCGTTAGTCAAGGATCTGTCAGTCAGTATTTTGGGCTATATGTATATGTGAGTATGCGTGGTCTGGGGGGGAACGCTTCGGGTAGGCATCGTTGGTCGAGGATCTGTCAGATAGTGTTCTACATATGATAGATGCCCAAACAACTGCACCTCTTCTATGACATAAAATCATAAATCGAATTTAGCTCGTTATATCGGGAATTTCGTTATAATTCTAGGTCAATGTAAAAGTTTCCTCAAATTTACGATCTCTGTCTCATCCAGCCTTTAAGTTAGTAGAAGTGCATCCAATAGATTTATTACTTTTAAAACTAAAGCGTTGTCTTTTCTACTTTAGTACTTAGTACGTGTTGACAACACTCGTTGTCAAAGTCTCTTGTTTTCTGTGAGTCAAAGTTTTTTTCACCACCACATGTTAGGAATGTTTCTCCCGATGTAATGAGAATTTCCGGTCGAACTCCCCAAATGTATTCCCAATTAAAATTGTTTTATAGAATTAGAATTTGTCGAATCATTTGTGTGTTAACGTTTTCTACATCTTTTGAGAGCTTCCCCGTCGCATTCAGACAGTTTCGAATTGTTTTAGTTTAACGTCAATATTTCACAGCAACTATGTTGAAGCCATTTCTTATGAAGCAGGATACAACGGATAATTCAAAATACCCTTTAAATTGTGTTTTATTTATTTTTTCACAAAATCTAAATCTATTTACAAAATATTTTCTCTATGTACAAGACTTGATGCCTTGCAAAATATATATATGGAGGCTGGAAGCTTGAGATGTGGAGTCCTAGACCAAAGACTTCTAGGTATAACTGGAGGGACCGCATTATTTGAAAAAGTTCTTTAAGAATCGAAAGAGGAAAGCACTTACTTAAAATCGTATTCTAAAGTAGTGCGAGATCGATACACGTGATATTTGTATCACGTGGAGGTTTCAAAAAATCAATCAGGACATGATCGAGGGGCAAACTAACAAATAAACGAGAGACAACGACGACAAAAGTATCTACTTGAAAGACGCGTATCAGGACATGCGTTTTTCCTCTTGTTAGAAACTTATGGATTGTTATGAATCTTTTTTTTTTTTTTTTTTTTTTTTTTTTTTTTTTTTTTTTTTTTTACCCATCACGCCGTGTCCCGTAAGGGGTAGGCAGAGAGAACGGACCTCCACTCTTTTCTATCCAAGCATACTTCTTTCGCTTCTTCCACCGACATACCATTTCTCATACAGCTTCTCCTATTTCTCTTACTTCTTACCTGGCCTTCCTTGAGGACGGAATCGATGTGTTCGATCCACGTCATTCTCGGTCGCCCACGCTTTCTTACACCATTCCTTTCAGCCTTATGAATTTTCTTTGTCATTCTGTTTGCATCCATTCTTTCCACATGCCCAAACCATCTCAACTTATTAACTTTCATCTTTGTCACAACACTTACTTCCATACCACATTCTTTCCTAATATTTTCATTCCTTTCCATATCCCATAAAGTTTTTCCACATATTCTTCGTAGAGATTTCATCTCTACTGCATTTATACTACATTCTTCTTTTTTCGTCCATGTCCACGTTTCACAACCATACATCATCGATGGTAGCAGGATTGCGTTATGCACTAGTTTCTTTGCTTGTAGTGAGACGTTGTTGTTTCTCATTATAGGTCTTAATGCACCGCCCACCCTGCGACCAGCAACTTTCCTACCTGTTATGAATCTGCCAAGAAAATATGGTTAAAATTGTTGCCAAACAATCTTAGAAATGTGACCATAGAAGGAATATGTATGAAATGGGTCTAATTTGTTTTGAGAAGTCTCGTTTGATTTGAAAAATGTCCCGTTTGAATTGTCAAAGTTCTATTTGATTTGAAAAAGGTCCCGTTTGAATTGTCAAAGTTCTATTTGATTTGAAATACGTACATGTACAATTCGAAATCATCACCCAAGCTGGGATAATGTATGTGGTTTAACCTCAAACTTATGATTCAAGCCTATCGTCGAATTATTGAACAACGCATGTTCACGCCTTTCAAATAGGTAATATAAAATTAACTTCGAGAGCGATTCCTATAATGTTTTATCATCCTAATAATACACCATGGACCGCCGTTTTCATACATTTAATGGCGGCATTAAATTTTAAGATCGCCCCATCTTGCTCTATATCAAAATAATTAATGTCTCCGCTGTGGAAATTTGACGTATTGCTTCTTTTAAGAATTTTACTAATTAGTCTAAGTGGCCATTCACCATAGATTAATTATGATGGGATGCCATAACTCATTCGACGTAGAGATAGTGCTCTGGGGAATATGTTGATAGCATTTCTTTTCTTCAACCCTAGATTGACGAACCAAAAATTTTGAAACAATTCGTATTATGAAAATAATGAACCCCCCAAACCAATAAAAGTCCTTTTTTGGACAATCACGAATTAACATAGAAATCTTAAAAAAAATGTTTAATATTTGTCAAATCACAGAAGAATAAAATTAATATTATCACTATTCCAAATTATTCTGAATAGCGATAGACGAGTATGTTAAATTACTGGCACTCATTATACAAGGGCGTAAAACTTTTATGAAAGAGTTTTTTTTTGGGAGTTTTAGTCCTTTTTTGTTATGTAAGTTTACAAAGGACATATTGAGGTGGCCATTTATTTATTTTTTTGTTTTGATTTTTTTCATTCCAATTTTAACGGGAATTTTTTTAGAGTGTCATAAAACCATAAGAACAAGTGTTATATTATGTTTATTTTTTAAAAAAAAGTGTATCGGTTGAAATTTAGTGGATTTCTACATTAAAATAAAATCACTTACTTATGTAAAAAAAAAATCATCTTTGCATCCACAAAACTGTTAAAACCAGCGAGAAAGTTTTTCTGTAAATTTGAATGTCAGTAGTGTGTTAATTGTTCACTGAAAGAAAGAATTTCAAATATTGGGATATCTTTGGCCCCATCCGCTAGCGAAGAGTTAATGCGTTCTCTGTGAGTTCTGCTGTTGTAATCAGTTAGATCAATTTTAATCTTCGTAATGATCCGATTTCAAAAGGAAATTCTTTAGTTTTTTCTTCTCTTTTTTATGGTTCTCACTGCGTCAAAACATTTTTATCTCTTCCACGGCCATAAAAATATGTCCGCTATACTATTTTATTGTCTATGAAAAAATCCCGATTTGCTACGATGTCTGAAAGATTTCTCGCATTGAAGAAACGTTCGACATAAATATTTGCTTTATTTCTTTCGACGTTATTCTGAGTTGATTCGTTAAACAAACCATTGGGCGTCTTAAAATAATTTGACAAATTAAACATAGTTTTTTTTTCGCACAAAACAATAGTTGATAATTTAATTTCCAACTTTTTATATGCACTTATAGATAATCTTATTCTGTTCGAAAATCTGTTGGTAAATTTAATTTTGTGAACACTCAATATTTTCCGTTAATCTCAATCGATGACTTATAAAGGAGGATGTTGTATCGATAAGTCGACTATCTTCCTCTTTCACGACACTAGCTTTGCTTTTTGTGAATAATGCTAAAAAATGTAAGTATTTGTATTCACTCTAGGGTGCGTTTATACAAAACTTACATAGAGCAAGAGCTGGAAAATAGAGTATATTTTCATGATCATTGATATGGTCACCTAGGAAATAACAACGAGAAAGAACTGTCATCGCCCATTAATAAGTTGTTGTTTCCTTAGTGACCATATCAACGATTATGGAAATATACTCTATTTTCCATTTCTGGCTCTATATTAGTTCGGTATAAACGCACCCAAGCTTTGCACCCAAGTGAGCAAAATTCACTTGAAAAAATGTTTACTCTTGAAGTCTCGAATGATATTATTGACAATACTGTTTGCTAAGATTTTTTTCTTTGTCATATTCGTGCAAATTCATACCGAATATCTTTTAAAATATTAGAAACTGATGCAATCTAATACAGGAATAAAGTTTGCAAATTATTACCACCTGATCAGAACGCTTCCTTAACGGGCACGTAACCTATAAAATTGTTTATACAATTGTTGAGGGACTTGGATAGAAGTTATAAAAAAAACTTGGAGAATAAGTGGGGTACACACGAGCTAATAATATCTTTTAAACTCCTCCATACGTGTGTGGATTGCTTAACAGCTCAATAATACTTCCATCAACGAACTTTATTACACGTCTCTGTATATACATCTTATCGTTTTATTACTTTTTTTAATTAAATCTTATTGAATCATTTTGTATACTGTTATCTTTTTCAACGGTGTGCCGAGAAACCCTAGCTTAAACAATTATTTCGATTGTTTTTAAAAAATCCCGTACATATGCCGTTAACGAGGTCTCATTCACCTTTCATTGGTAGATCCAGAAGATAATTTGTGTAATGGTCATATGTACATGTATTAACCATTACCGAACTTCTCAAAAGTCTTTTCTGAGCATTACCCAACGTATCCCCATTGTTGTCAGCTCTTCTCATGCTAGGTTTATATTTCCCATGATTGTGGAAATCATATTGTTTCATTCCATTTCTCTTCAGAAACCTATTGCAGGTCTTCTTCGCTATCCCTCTACACAGAGGGGAAAGATTCGACGACATCGTCAGATTAAATAAATAATAAATAAATAACACTCTTCTTTACATGGGTATAGACCTCTTGATCTGAAGTCGGAGCCTTTGCCACTAAGCTACCAAGGTCGGTCAGATTAATAGGCTGATCTGATGATACTGTTTCTGCTCTGTCCCTTAAGAAGTTAAGGAACATAAGGCAAGGGGTACTCCCATTTTGGACAAGTACAGTATTCCAGAAAAACCCTGCGTGTATTTTAATATTCCAAGAATGATGATAAAACTTTATTTTTCGTTTATGTTTTCAAATAATTTTCGCCTTATTTTGTTGTCAATTGTTGTCGGTTTAACGAAATTTAAATGTCGTGTTACTCAATTTGGTTGACCAATTTATTTTTAACCGCATTGGCTCACCGCTCTTTATTTTATTTATCGATGGCAAATTTGTTTCTACTCTCAGCTACATTAATGGAATTCAGGTTCTTTAGTTTATTCATTTTGCTGTTACAAAATATACCGTTCACTCCCATAGAAATCTGGTTTCTAAAGTCATCATTGATCCATAGTGATATTTTTTCATTTCAGGCCTCCAAAGCTTTCTCAAGAATTCGATTATTACGTATTCTCGGAGTTTGTCTAAATCTCTCAACTTTGAAATAACGCACCTTGGTTTGAGAGGGTTTAGAGCAGATGTGCCTGTATCAGCATATTAAAGAGTCATTCTTAAAACATAAATCTTCAACCCATTAGTCAGCACTTTCTCCTTTTCTTTGTTTACGCCTTTATACGTGATTGCCCAATAATTCATTTGACTTGCTGCTAATTTGAATCAACGTCCTGCCTACATACCGCAGTCCTCTGAATAGTTCGTAGACAATGCAATCCATACCTTCCCCAGAATCTTTGTCACTGTTACATAGCACAATAGTTAGTCATGTGGTTGGGCTGCATTTTGCGGTCATGTCGTTAATTTTAAGCTATTGTCGCACTAGACATATTCCACTGCCGTTTACTGCAAGACACACACGCCTTACGTAATAATACAGACTGTTCCGTAATGGATGGACCAATCAAATCAGGGTGGTACAGTAGAGTGATAAGAGCAGGTCATTGCTATTCTTGTGAGGCTGAATTCTAATTGTCCTTTCATTTTAGAAGTCTTTTAAGTGTTCAAGTCTCAAGTGAGTATCAACACCTTTAAAGAATTCTTTAACTTCATACCATTCATACGTCACACAGATCTGCTTTTTACGATTATCATTAAAATAATTGAGATAAAAAAGATTAACGACTAAATGGCTCTTCCCAATGCACTCGCAGTCTGGATATAGATCTATTGAGGATATGTTGGTGGAAATTAGGTTGTGATGGGTAAGACACGACTGACGTGATGTTTGCTCTCGATGCAGGGGTTAGAGGAGTTAGAGGTTAGGAGGTTAGACAATTGCAAAACCGTCATACAGCTGATGCCCAACGACAGAGAGAGGCATCACGGGGTAATCTTTGCGTTTCCGGATTGTGGCCATGTCTGTTTTCTAGGCTGGTCTTGCGAGAACACACCAAAGGCGGTGAGCATTGCGATCCTCCAACTCGAGGGCCGGCAAAGCATAAGAAGAAGACTGGCGTGGAGAAGGATAACTGGTGCGTGGACAGACCCATCGATGATCCAAGATGTAGTGGGATAATAGGGAGTTTGGTTGTGTTCATTCATTAAACTTGACCATAGCTGTCGTTTACGTAACACTCTGTATATTATTACGTTTTATGTCCTGGTATTATAATTATATTGGCAGCACTGTGCAATAATGCTTATCGATATGCGGGCAGAATGCACCACGTGGTAATTTTATTGTTTTAGCTGTTTTCTTGTTTATGGGGCCACATCCTTTATGACAAGTTGGTGAGATGTCAAACCTTAATGTGTCGTAAAGATTTTAATTAAATTGTAAGAATGTCCTACTTTAACTTATTTTTCGTGTGAGTGAAAACATAGGGAGGGAAGAAATGTTAATGGTGTGATTATTTGAGATGAAGTCAATGAAGATAATGCGTGGCAAAAATTCTAAAAATGGATTGTAAAGGCTATAAAGGATATGGGCGGTAGTCCGACTCCGTGTGTTTATTTCCCTCTTCCCAAGAGAAAGTAAACGAACCTCGGCGGAGGATAAAAAAAGAAGGAAGATCGTCTCCTCCAGAGAACTCTCAAGAGGTTTTGAGAAAGAAGAGAACTTACCTCAAATAGAAAGTACAGATAGTAACACAATTGCCAAGTTTTAGGTTCTTTAGGTTCTTTTTCTGATATTTTAAATTATAATTCTTATTTGTCGAAGGTTTTTCTGCCTCATGTAATTTTTATAGTATAAATATGAATCTGGGCTCACCAAAAGTGAACACAAATAATACACTTTCGACATCTTTCCCATAAACCAAAATGTGTATTGTGAAAGTGGGAACAGTCGGAACTGGGATTCGAACCCCCACTACCTTCAGTACGCTGTACCAACAGTATGTTAGCATGACCATTTTACTTACGTAACATGCCTTATTATGTTAAAAAATATTGAAGTATATATTCTTTCGGACTAAGCTTGAATGTAAAACTAGCGGATGATATTTAGCATTTTAGATGACTTATTAATGGGATGTAAAATACAAGGTTAATGTTCTTATAGATTAAAAAAAAGCTTTGCTTTTGTAGGTATTCTTAGTACTTTTTCCCAATTTTATTCTTATTATTCTTTTGTTTTATTTTTATATTCCGAGTCGAGCTTCTCTTGTTCCTAATTGTTTTATCTGTAGGTACAGTCCTAGGGTGTAGGGTGAATAAAATATAACTACATTAGTGTAGGATTCATGTACTAAAAATTACTATCCCATTAGTGGCTTCGCAGTGGTTTCTGACTACACATTAGAAGTCAGCGGTGTGGGTTCATTCCCTTGGAGTGGGTTGTGAAAAATATCCAACGGATGATGGTAATGTTAAGGCGGGCCGGCTCGAAGAAGTGGAAAGATGTAATGGAGAAAGTCTTTAGAATTATCTGGAGGAATTTCGCCTTAAAATTATCTAGTCGATTTGAGAGAGAAAGGGATTGCTATTTCGTTTTTTGTTGTTTGTATTTTAAGAAGAATAAAATTCTTGAATAACATCCAATTTACCGCGACATTTTTTTTATAAAAGATTTAAAATTATCCACTCGCATACCATGCCTGAAAAAATTGAATGTCTTTTTTTGTAATGGAATGGTATTTTCTTTTAGTAGGCATTCTTTAAAGTACATTTTTATAAAATTCTTATGCTTGAAAAATAGTTTCATCGTAATTTTTGCGTGTATTTTTATTGTAAAACTCAAGTGAATTATGTTGAATTAAGTAAAACAAAATACTGCATTCTAAGTCAAAGTTCATTTTTTCATCTTTCCTATTTCATCATAATATGTGACTTTAAGTATGTGTGATAACCAGCATTCATCTTTTAACATTCCCGAACCATATTTTTGTCCCAGTACTCTCATTCCATCCCATTCTACTAAAACTCTGTTCTCTTTTCTACCTAAATCTAGGTAGATACCCTTTGTTTCAAATTAAACCCTTTTAAATATAGGTGGTTGATAGCCCAGTGGTATCAGTCGACAACTTTCATACGCATAGCGTATTGAAGGTCGAAAGATGTCAAAAGTGTATTTGTGTTCACTTTGAGTGAGTCCAGATATATTTTCTTAAAAAAAAAATAGTGCAGATTATAAAGGTAATGTTGGGATCAAAAATTTTTAGATTTCAAACATTTTCTTGTCTCTCACTTGTTTCCTCGCATTTGCTTTTATTTTTTTTCAAAGAAAAAAAAAGCGATGTGCTGTAACGCAATATACATTTTGATGTAACATGCTATATTGGTGTCTCGAATATAGCATGTTACATCCACACAACATAGTTGCGGGCTCACATTTTTCACAAAGAATTCAATTTACTGTTAGACGAGTGACATATGGACTTGTTTGTGTATCAGACAATGTTTTGTGCCCGTTTATGTGCCGAATCAGTTGAAATATAAAAACCTGGGCCATGTTGTTATAAGCTAACATTTGGAATATTTTGTACCTACAGCTATCCACCAAACCACCTCACTGCATTTTATATATTTTAACACCTGTGATTTTCATCTGAGTCTTGTTTCCTTTTTCTTTTATGATATTCTAAGAACAGGATTAGGATAGTTGCCATACACCTTTCGATGGTACATTTTTATGCATCTGATTCGATAAACACCATATTTTATGATTTTATAAATAATAACACAACTCCCTATAAAAATTACGTAAACATTTAACATTCCTAGATGTTTAATGCCTTGTCTGTTTATCTCTTTTGGCTGGAACATAAAGACGCGCTTACACCGGGCAAATATCGAAAGTGACAGTCAAAAAGTTGAATCCAGTTATTTAAAAGAGGCGACAAATCTCATTCGAATGTCATACTTAATTAGGGAACGAATAAAAATCTAACTTAGGAAGGAAATTATTTATGTTCGGAGTTTATTAAATGTGACTGGATTTAGCGCTTTAAAAATAAATATCTTGCTCTTAAAATGTTTTAAAGTTTTCACTATTGAGAATAATTCAATTTTACTCTAAATGACGAGTTATATCATTTCACCCCGGCACCATACAATTTATAGCTGTTTAATTCAAAATTATTATGAAACTTTGTTCGAAATTCAAATCAATTAAACAGCGCACTATACGATTATTCAAATTTAGATCGGAACGTGTTCTAAATTCAAATCAATCATCACTATAAAGTATAGTTTATGTTATCTTGACACGTGTTCTGTTGTAATTGTTTACATTGTAAATCCGTTTACACCACATCCATTATTTATGTTCCCGTTTTCTGTTTTAATGGCGACGGAAGAAGTTGGTCGTTAGGCTTTTAAAACATCAGTCAATCCGTTAAAATATAGCTCGGCTGGCGAGGGATCTTCCTGAAAACTCCATGACTTTATAACACAACAAAATAGTCTCTTAAAAATCTCTAGGGGGAGAATGGAAAGGGGAAATAAGTCGCTCTCGATTAAGTAAAAAAATCCTTTTACCTTTTTGAGTTACGATAGTCATAAACAGAAATTCATATTATTCTTATTTTCTGTTTGATTATTTATTAAACAAATTGATTCATTAATTTTATAAATAAAATTCATATTCTGTACAGGACAGTTTTTTTCATTTGAAATTCTTTACTTTCGTATTTTGTATACGACAGTTTTTTTTCATTTGAAATTCTTTACTGTTGAAAGTAATATTAAAATTTGTGACATGTTTGTTTGTAGGTATAGCAATACCAATAATATCATACATTTCGAAGTGGTTGGTAGTCCAGCGGTTACGACGCCGTGCTGTTTAGTGCTGTTTCGCGTCTGAGGTCGTGGGTTTTATCCCAGGTTCCTCTTTCACGATACAAGCTTTAAGTAGCTTACTGTGAAAGAGTCAAATAGTGTTTTTAAGTTCACTTTGAGTGTAAGACATCGTTGTTTAGCATTAAGCTCGTCTTCTGTATTTTGAATTGTAATTATGGAGTCAGCGCACAGAAAAATATTAATTAATATTTCTTACATTACATTACATTCTCCCATTAAGGCCCCCCGCACAGCGCAAGCCAGCCCGGAGGAGACCAATCCGCAGCAAATCCTACCGCACGAAACCGACCCCCTAGCTCGATCGAAGCAATCAAACCAAAAAGCCGGCCCCGGACAAATCAATTCCGCCGCGAATCACCCCCAAACCAACCCGCAATGCGGGGGACCTAAGCCCCACTCGGGAGCATAGGGAGGCATCAAGAGCTCTCCATTGCACTCGAAGGCGTCCGAGGCTCATTGTGCCTTTTCTTACCAGTTGAGATTTAAGGACGTGAGGTAGTCAACCTCACGGTCCTGATCTGATTTTTCGATTTCCTGTCTCTTACAGGATGCTCGAAAAACCAGAAAAAAGAGCAGAGGTTCCATTCTTAGCCGGCAACCCCGTATTACTTAAACACTTATTATTTCAATATCTTAAGTAACAATGTCTTTAGTATTGCAGGATAGACATTATTTAAATTTGTTAATTTTTGTATAATATGTATGTTGATGAACTCGGGCCGTCTTCCCCTTCGTTCTCCTTGTCTGCTTTGGCTCCCTATTGCGGCTGTGGGACCTCCGGGGCTTTAGGATCTGGGGGTTTGGTGGGCGCTTTGGTGTGCCGGGTTGGGCATTGGGTTCGGGGGTGGATGGCCTGGGTCATAATATATTTACACCTGTAATGGGGTGCAACATGATCTGTTTATTGATGTTTGTTCATGTGTTATTATTTTTGTGTTGTACCTGTTGGTGTACGGTTGCGAATAAATAAATAAATAACGCATGGCATGTATCTTATTCTTCCCTTAAAAGTTTTGCCCAGAATAGAACTTAGGATCTTCATAGAAAAGTTTTATTTTGGCCTGTGTGGGCTCTACACACTCATAAGGAATAAAATATTATTAATACAAAGTACTACAAAAAACTATTAAAATCTTATGCAATATCTCAAAAATACCTTTTCGAAATTGTTTCAAAATATGCATCGAATCGACAATGAAAATAATTACACAAGAGGCAGATAGATATCGCCCATTCTTCAAAGTCTCTATAGACTTAATGACTTTTGACTGTAACCCAATACTGTCTGACACCTTTTATTACATACAAGTCTTCATACAATAAAATGATTAAATTATAACAGTACAAACAAACCTAAGTCCGAGCTAATACGTAACACCTTGATGGTATTATGGGTTCGTGGCTAATGATCGGATGTGGGCGGTGCGTAAAGATCTCATCCAATCGAGGTATGTATATATTTTTTTCTTTTGATACCATTAATGTAATATCGCTGTACCTTAGCCTTAGAACACCATCTGTAATGTTTTATGTTCGAAATTACATTTTGATTGTAACTAACAATCTTATATTGCAAAATGATGTTGTTTATTTCATTGGACAAGTGAATCGATTGAATTTTTATGCATGTTGTGTGTTGTATTTGTCGTTTAATCAGCATAAACATACAATTTAATTATAAACTTATTATTCTTTATTTTTGATCCTTCTTTATCACGTTTGTTCTATGCGAGAATTAATTCAATATTTCAAGACATTTTGTAAATGTATTTAGTTTTATCAGTTGTGATGAATTCTAAATATTTAAACAAAAATGGAGAAAGATTGTACATCTCTCTATCTCTTTTAAAAACTCAAAACTTCCCGAGGTTCCGGGTTCGATTCCCGGTCGGGTCAGAAATTTTCAATGTGTTTTTTCACTTGAAATTTCTTCTCGGGGTTGGAATCCTGTCTCAGATTGGACGGGACCGGTTGACTGGTAGAGAATGCTTCAAGCACTAAGTTCCGCCGGCTATACTGACACCTATGTATAGAAGAGTGTTATTTATTTCTAAAAAAAATACTTTTAAACGAATGCATTCATTTAAACTCTATGAATACACAACTAATATATTTTTTCTTTATTTGTTGCAGGTAAGAATCGCTTTTTTTTTGTCTGCGCTCTTTGAAGATGGCAACATTGAGTGAATTATGGGTAAAGTACAAAAAAAAACATGAAAATATTTGATTTTTTAACTACATATTTGTCTATTCTTTAATTATTATTGATCAAAAAGACAATATGTCCTAAGAGTATATTTTATTTGAAATTTGGTTGAAAAAGCATTTAGGTACTATAAATTTCATAAACTTCGAAATTTAACCTCTCACAAAAATCATAATTTTGATAAAAATATTTTATTAAATAAGTGAAATTTTCTGTTTCAAAATATTAAACGATTCTCAATTGTTTGTAAAAAAAAACGGGGCGTTTTCATCTATTTTTATTATTAATGTTACTCGTAGATAAAATAAATATTCGATTCAATATTTTATAGAATTCAACCTTTGTAAAATGGATCACTTTGAATCTCGAATGCCTTCATTTTTCGAATTTGTTTTTTTTTTGTTAAATTCAAAGCCACGATTCGGGTTCACGGATTCTTGGTACCTACTGAACATAATTAAAAGCAATACCATCATTTATAAATAAATAGTACCTAGCAAGTAAGGTCGGCCAGGCGGTACTCACAATATCGATTCTTTATGGTTCACGATTCTAAGCCATGAGATCTCTTGCCCATCTATTATCGTCATATTTTATAATATTTTTATTCATGGCAATAATTTACGATGTCACTGAACTTGTACAAAGTATAATGAATAAGGTATGAAGTACGTGTTTTGCATAGCAATCATTTGTAAAATTTAAAAACGTAATAATTCTCAAGGCGAATGATGAGCTATTAAAGTTTGTAAGCTTAAAAAATGTGTAATATACTCTCAGAATGATGTTTATGAGTACATTTAAAAATGCTTTTAATTGTTAGAGCATGGCAATAACTGACGTAAATATTATGGAACGTTTTCTTTTGTTAAAATATTTCAAATATTGACCTGACATTTCTCTGTTTGGCTTTAGTTCCATATTGCACCACAAGTTCGCTAGTTGGTTTTGATTATATCGATAGCGACACCATAACTTCTAATTAGTTTCTATGCATATTCTTCGAAGGATTGACAAGCGGTTATTTTTGGAATCATTTTCAAATAACGTTCCATACATATGTTGAGTTCCATAGTGAACCAAAGGGTCGCAAGTTGTTTTTAATTATATAGACGAGGACGTCACTTATTGATAAACGGTTTCTTTTAGAACTATTTTCAATGTCAATCGAACAAATGAAAGTTTAATCATGTTGTATTTTTTATATTCGATTATTTTCAATATTCTCTCGTTTAATTAATTATTTTGTTTCATTTACATAAAAACATTGATAATTTATTGATGTTCATTTGTTTTTTATTTAATTTTATTACCTACACGCACGTTCATTGGTCCGCCGATTTAATCTGACGGAACGACATGTCGAATTTCGAATGAAAAAATGTGTTTCTATAAATTTATTGCTCTCACATCCACGGTCGCAAAGTATTAGTAAAGTGATATATTATTATCATTTGATAGTTTTTAATTAATGTTGAATCGTTTTTTAAATATTATTATTTCATATAAGTTTTTTTTTCACACGGACACAAATTTGTAATAACATGTTTTTTTTTTACTAAAAAAATATTATACACAAACATTAGTTTACTTTTTTTGTTGGTAATGTAGGCTTGAAGATTGCTATAATTGGTCGTCCAATATTGAACATAATATGCCTTCCTTCCCCACTTCCACGGTTCTCTATTTCTTACCATTCTTTACCATTGATTTCTGGCCAATATCCTAACCACTTAATATTTCCAAGGATTTCCTTTCTTTATGTAATAAAATGGTAATATACAATCAACAACATCAGTTGTCGGATTTCCTGATTACTTCGTGGAAAATCTGCCTCCGTTTGCCCTACCTTTGTAACACCAAAGCTCTGATTTCCTAAGATAGTGGCTATATCGTTTAGCGGCTGTAATATTACGTACAACATTGGACAATTACGGTATCAGTTATCGCTCTCGAGAAAACCGTGCAATCTTTTTTACATATAGATAACGTTCAAAATTATATAATTCGCCGCTTTCTGGCTGCAAAGCTAGGAAATCAATCTGTCTAGCTTCTGATGTCGATCCCACATTCTCAACCTTTCCCATAATTGGTTTTTATTTTTTGCAAGCTGCTTTGGAGATGTCTATCTCCATTTCGTTGGTGGCCGATATCTTATATCTTCTTAAAACATAACATTGATCAAATTTTTTACTTGTCGTTACATTGTCAGGCCTGTATGACGACATTCCAAAAATAAAATTTCTTAATTGCATTTTTTTACTGAATTCAATTGTTTGTTTTATCTTCTTCTTCTTCTTATTCCGACAGCTTCATTCCATCGCAGAAGCGCCTCCCATCACTTGGTATAAAAAAAAACTTAATGGTCCATATTAATTTCGAATGCCTTTCATCTCAGATGGAACTCGGATAAGATTTATCAACATCTGTACCTCCTTAATACACCGACAACAAATATTACTTACTTATATACAGTAACATTGAAAATTAATATTAAAAAAATAATGGTCATTTGAAAAACAGCGGGAGGTAACGAATAACCACCCAACTGTTAATAGTAATTATCCTATTAGATTACAATTTTTGGTAATAATATATTGTTATGTCATCAAATTGGACAATGCCACAAGGACAATGTGAATCTCAGCGGGTCTTTAATGCTTCCCATGTGGTCAAACCTCTTTTTTTTCTTCCACATGTTTTCATCTTTGGTCTAAAGGTCGTCACTCTATGAATAAAATAGAGTAAAAATTTTCCTAATATGTCTATGTATAAAAATGAAGCCCTATTTCTCATTTTTTGTTGTGTTTAACATTGTCAGGGGAAGGTTATTTTGAATGAAAAAAATTAAGAAAGTCGTGAGAAACATTAGATAATTTAAGAAAACTAAACGCAGGATTTTAGTGCTCTTGAAATTATATATAAACTTTTCTTTTTTTTTAATTGTAAATGGTGATTGTCAGATTTATGATAACATGAAGTTAGGATAAGACTCATTTTGAGCTAGCAATGATTAGCGGTAATAAAAATCTACATATTTCATTCATTTTTTTAAATTATAAATGTCGGTGCTGCCTGAGGGATTTGGACAAACTATGGAAAATGTAATTTTTAAACTAAAAATTTAAACTTTTATATGGTAAAAAAATATTTGATTATCTCTGAAACTTTGATAGCAGTTCGCGATTTATAACCTCTGAAGGATAAAATATACGAAACAAAATCAACGGCATTGCCCTTATAAAATATTTATGTTTTATTTTATTAAATTTTAAATTAATAAACTTTGAACCTATTTAATTTCACACACTATTTTCTTTGTCTTATATATTATTGTTGTCCCTGGTATTGAAATAATTATCAATGATTGATTTTAACCGACAATACAAATGAAATTGAAGATCTAATGTTTAGAATTCTGCATCCAAATTTTATATATAGGTGTATATGTTTTTTTTTTTTTTTTAATATATTTTTCGATTACCTTTTTGCTGGTGTAAAATCCACCTTGGTAAGCTGATATTGATTTCCGTTAACTGCATTTTAATTATGGTCTCATAAGGTGGGTCTTTCACGGAATCCGTTAATGGCTAAAGCGGTACGTTATCTTCGCTAAAATTATTTACTTTGGAGTTTACCTACTCTTATGGCTGAGTCCTCCTCGGCGCTCTTTGTGCAAAGTAACCAAAGTAAACATTGACATACAAAACAAACATTTCAAACCATACAAATATTAAAAGAGTGTAATTAACTGCTTTGTGTATGAGTTTTGCACAGGTATTGTAACATACATATACGCCCAAATCACGAACCTATACAAATGTACTCAAGTTCTTTAATCGAATAAAAAATATTTTGAATTTGAAATTTATATCGAACGATGTTCTTTTTTTTCTATAAGGCGTTTTTATTGTTTCTGAAACGTTTATATTTTTCGATGTTGAATCTTAATGGTCTTTCCATCGTCTTGAAAGACTACGAATTGAAGGAAGCTCTGTCTATGGTCCATCTAACAGTTCTTGATTTTTTGCTTTTTTTGATACATTTTCATTCCACAATCTCATGCGTTCTCTACCCCTCTAATAGTACCTGCAACATAGCAGATCTCTAACATTTATGTGTTTTGTATTTTATCACGAGTGATTATCTTCATTTCTTCAATCAGTTTGCTGCTTCAAATGAGTCATAAGAATTGAATGCAAAAGAATTCATGCAATATTCTATTAATGCACAGTTTTACAACCACTGTGTTTTCATATGTGGATCCACTTAGGTATGTATTTCATTAGCCGAAAGTGCATATTCGTACGATTGTTTGTTTTTTAAATAAAAGACCAACGTTCACAGTTGAAGTGTGTTCCTAGCTTACCTTGCTTGATTTTTGTGATTGTTTTGTTTGGGTCCAATCGTGAATTCCCTGGAATTGAATAGAACATAGAATTGATCGCATAATTGGTGGGAATGTGTTCATGTCAACATTCACAAGTGAGCATCGTTCGAAGATGTTTGGCTTTAGAAATCATTCGATGGTTTATATCACATTTTTTTTACTTACATTAAAAATTGCCTTCTTCTCTTCTAAGGCTTCTTAATCCTTAAAAAGGCACGTGTGTTAAAATAGTGCAGGAAACAATATACTTCCAAAAATATGCATAGCTAGTGGTGAATAAAAATCAATAAGGAAACACAAAACATTATTATTATTTCTCTTAAATTTGGTCAGTTGACTTGTTTTATTGTTGAGAATATCTCTGGGACAACGAGCTCCATCTATTCTTTGAAGTTCTTTCGAGGTTGGGGATTTCCCATTCGTATATTGCGAAAAATTCTTATCAAAATATATACGTTTTTCCTTCTCTTAGATACAAGTTTATTACAGTTTTCTTAACTTTTATACATAAGTTTTTAAAGGAAGTAGACAGTAGGTTATTCTAAGCTTATATTAATTATCTTATTATAAATGTGAACATAAATTGTAACTTTTTTCATCGGTACAATAACAGAACAAAACACTTCATAGTACAATAACAGAAGAAAAAAACATGCATCATGTGGTATCTATGTCAATTCGCAGTCTCAGTAGTGACCCCATAGATTTCAGTTGTTTCGCGATGAAGACCCAAAATTGCACACTCAGCATCTTTGTATCGGCATATAGTCTCGTGATGACCATACTCACAGTCGGGACACTAAGAAAAGCCTCAACCTTGCATAAGATCTTCGCATTTTCCAGTTATAACTTCACAACAGTAGTCTCAACAGATCTGTACCTACTGATATCTATCTGTGTTTTTTTTACACTCCCTGTTAATGTTCGTAAATGGATAATAATTTATGATTCACACGAGTTTAATTTTATAATAGTTGTCGATCAAATCAAATCGTGATTCTTTTTTTTTTCTCTCAAAAGACTCTCGAGACAAAAACTTGAAGATTGTCGGAATGAGAAATAGCAGCCATGCTAGATCATCACGGCGATGATCTTTGTAGCTAAAGAGACGCTGATGCGCATGACCAATCACTAAAAAGGTTAAACAAATAAATACCTTTTTTGTACGTAACACCATGATGCTAACAATAACTTATAATAACAAACAAAGCGGTTGAGATCTTTTGATCTATAGATCATTCCCAGTGATTCTAATACTCACAACAAATATTTAAGATGGGTGTTTTCTTTAATGTCTTACTGTAAATGCTTTTTACACATTTTCTTCATTAACTTAATTATGCTCAAACACATTTTCAACGCTTCGTTTTCTTATGGTAATGTTTTTCGTTGTAGTAAAATATTTTATAAGAACAGCCTTTTTTTTAAATACATACAACTGACGTAGCTGTTTGTGCCAACAAACAAATTTAGAATAAAAAAAAAGTTTATGCAAAGAAAAACATACATAATATAGAACTCACCAAAAGGTAACACTGGAATTGTCGTTATGGTTTTGCTTACGAGAGGAAAAATAAAGTAAGGAATTAAACAGAAAGGACCACAAAAGTGTACTTTTTTCTCGTTTTTCACAGGTTTTGTCCCATACATTTTAACAATAAACTACCTCGATGCAGTAGGTACTTCCATTTTTTTCATAGCAAAAAAAAGTCTTTGACTGGCACTTTTGACAGTTACGTTTCGTTAGTAAATTTAGCTATTTTGATTTTTATTTATAGAAATGGGGCATATATTTTTTTTTTTTTGTATTTATTTTATTTGGTTCTTCAACAGGTATTATTATTACAGAACATATTTTTTTTTACAATAATTAATCACTATATAACCCAATTATAGAAGAACATAGAACACATTATAGTTCAAGTTACTTAAAAATCAAAGGAGAAATGGGAGGAATGAAGTTTTTATATATCTGCCTAGCTACTTTAAAATATAGAAGTCCTTACTGAAGATCTATGTTTAAATTATTATTTATTTCTAAATTTAAGTTTTTCGTGACCAAAAACCTTCACAAAAATCTAGTATGGAGAAATATATTTTCTTCACCAAGAATGCGTCTAACGAAAAGACGGCTGTCTTTGAAAATGTTTTTTTTTTTTCACTACGTTATCCACATTGACAATGTTCTACACTGAGACATTCACCGCTGTTTATCGCATTACCGTATTTCTAGGAAAACAGATACATTATGTTAATTAAAGGAAGAGAGTCTTAAATCAAACAATGCTCGCTTTGTGCGAGCAATTATTATTTGTAAAGTCGAACGCTTCGATTGTTGTTAAGCACCCAGACCATGATCTCCTAAAATCATTAACGGAGCAGACCGTGGAATGATGTACTGCGGTTCATATCTGAATTTTAATTAACTCAATAATACCATTCAGGTAAGGTCTACTATAATATAATGTTACCTACATTATTATTATACTAGCTGATGCCCGTCCCGATTTTACGTTTTTTGATTCAGATTGTCAGGCTTGATCATTAACTTTTCGTAGGGTGCATTTACAACAAAAGAACATAGAACCAGAGATGGAAGAATAGTATATTTTCTTGATCGTTGATATGGTCACTAATCTGTCTTCCCCCATTAATTTGTTTCTTGCTTGTTATTGTTTCCATGGTGTCCGATAGGTACCAACCATAAAAAAGGCATGCTCTCTCTCTCTCGATTCGGCTCTATGTTAGTTTGATGTAAACGCATCTTAGGATGCACACTAAAGGGAACATGGAATCAATAACAGATTACATGCCAGAATTCTAGTTCTTGACCGTGGTTTTCTTGTTGCCAATATCAACGATCGAGAAAGACTGCTCTATTTCTAGTTCTGGCTGTATGGGATCAATCAATATTTTTGATCTTTAGATCGAAGCAATCGCTCTGTTTCTAGATTCGTCCCTGTTCGTTTGGTATAAACGCTCCCTTATAAACCATGATGAAATGGCTTGAGAAGTAACTTTAATCAATCAATCGTGCTTCAAAGGAACGGAACACGGTATGAGAGGGTCTTCCCTGTCTTCGGAACCCTGATGGGAGGAAGAATTTTTTCGACCAACTGTTATTCGGCAACCCTGACAAATGTCCCAGCCAAGTTTATCTCCTCACATAATGCGCGAGTACGCTAGCGTATTATAGCTTCATTCCTCATACAGTGGTAAATGTAACATTTATACATACAGAAAAAGAAGAATTATTTAACTATCAATTTTTATAAAAGGAAAAAAAACGCCTCCAAATATTTTGCACCACTCTACGCAGAAACAAAATATCTAGGTATCGTAAAGACTTAATTTTGACGTGATAAGGCAACATACACACATAACTAAATTATTATGTGGATTGTATCATCGGTGTTCATCAGACACGTACCTACCTAGCTATGTACTCAAATTAAATGTGAGAGAAAGAAGGCATTGTTTGTTTTTTAAAGTGTTCATAAAAGTTTGATATCCCACAGTTCCCCTCCGATTTTCGGCCATTTGGATTTCGAAATAAATGAATCGTTTTTCGTAAGTGGAAATATCTGACAACGCCTTTTGTTATTATACCTGTCTCCTACTATCTCTAGGTGATAAGCAAACACTCCCATCTTTGATTATCAAAATTTCATATTGAACAGAAATTTTAATTTTAGCAGCCAATTGGCGAAGAGACCTTCCATTAAATTTGTAATAGCCAGGTCTTTACCATATGCATTAAAAAAAAACAGTAATTGATTGTATTGATACAAAATGCGACATGCTGAAGAAAAATTTTAAAATTTTGTGTCACATTTTTTGTTAATGAGGTACAGTGGTGAAGAAGACGTAGTATAAACGACAACAAAAAAACTACCGCAGAAAGTCTAAATAAGTAAAATTTATTAAGTTTAGTGCCTTTTAATAATCATGTTTTATTAGAATGATTTCCCGTTTGTTTCCATCTTATTGTTTCAAATTTATTTATAAAAAAATGAAAAAAGACACCAACAGAATACTGAAAACACATACAAGATAGTATACATATTAATATACACGTAAAATCCTCAATGCTCCAATTACAGTGGGGCTAGTACGAGTTTCATCGAAAGCTAATTGCACGCAAATAAGCGCTTATTGACGTGCAAATAGTGTTCTTAAATCAAACGATCGAATCGTTCGATCATTTTTGTATGGAAATTTTTCGAAAATCGTTTCGATATTCGATCATCGAAAGAGTTTCGAAAAATTTCCATACAAAAACTTATACTACGGCTTCAGGTGTCAAATGATTGTTATAGGCGAAATAACAAATACATTTTATTTCTCGAGATTTTTGAAAAAATATGTATGTATCATAAAGGAATTTAATAAATACACAACCTAAATCGAACACAGACCGTTGTAAGAATGACCGCTGATCCTTATACTCATCACCACATAATTATGTACATATAATTTCGTCTGTTAAAAATTACACTTGCCATACTTTGCGTAAACCGATGATACCTACACATAATATTTTGAACACACGTTTTCCTAGACGTACTGTAAAACGAATTTACCAAGTCACAACACGAATGATGTGAGAAAAAATTAATACGTAGAGCTGTAAAAATATACGTACGAATTACAAATTATAAAATATATTTTATTACAAACGAGCTGGCCAGCTGTAATGTATCTTCTTAGTACTATTTTTAATGACTATTGTTAATCACCGAAGATATTAGGTATCCCTCGTCCAAGTACCAGGTACATTCATTATGTCATTTTTTTATTTTATTCTTTCGTTGCTATGTTACCTACATATGTAACGGTCCGAATGATATCTGTGGACTACTTTTCATTCGCCCATCAGGCACATATCTCTATCCATATTCGATTTTGTTCCGCTGTTTTTGTGTTTGTACGAATTAAGTTCAACTCAAAATTGCAATTCACCTTTTCGCTATGGTGAAATTTGTTTCATTTTTTGCTTGTTTGTTTGTTTGGTGTAATGTTATACGATAATGAAAAATAAAAAATCTTAATTTAGATACGTTTAAATTATATTATTTTTCGAAAGTAATTTACAATCTAAACATTACCTTCACAATCAAATAATTTGAAAAATCCCACAAAATTTATCACTGTGTAATTTTTTCATATAAAAATATAGGGTTTTCATAGTGGTTTATTATTTACTTATTTTTTTTAGGCAGATTATCAAGATTGGAAAAAAATATAATACTTCTTCTCTTTGATACATAGTTCATAAATTTAACAAAATATTAGGTACAACTTTAAATGAATATTTTTGTTTATTTGTTAGAAACACCAAATTAACACACACAATAATTTTCTTATAAAGGTAAAATTTAAATCGAAAAAATTAACATAAACACGAACATCGAGTACATTGTCAAATCAATCATTCAATTTTTCTTTTTAAGTTTCTTATTCCAGTAAATTGTCCTGTTTGTGATCAAATCAGATAATCGAACAGTACCCAAGTTATTTTAACTAAAATTTATAATTTCTTAAGACTTTGAATGCAGAATGGTAAGGATTTTGGTTTGCTTTAAGAAGGTTTTTGTTCGGATGTGCTTGCAGGTCTTAAACATCGCGCAAGATCGAGCACAATTAAATAGCTCTTGTTTCCTCCCTATGTCCCTAATTGGGGCGTAATGGGATTTTTTATTTGATTTGATTTATGCTTATAAAGACAGTATGCAAAAAAAAAACACTTTTGTATTGCGCATTCTATTAATGGACACAAGACTCGTGTCCCGTAAGGGGTAGGCAGAGAGAACGGACCTCCACTCTTTTCTATCCAAGCATACTTCTTTCACTTCTTCCACCGACATAACAATTTTCATACAACTTCTCCTATTTCTCTTACCTGGCCTTCCTTGAGGACGGAATCGATGTGTTCGATCCACGTCATTCTCGGTCGGCCACGATTTCTTACACCTTTCCTTTCAGCCTTATGAATTCTCTTTGTCATTCTGTTTGCATCCATCGTTTCCACATGCCCAAACCATCTCAACTTATTAACTTTCATCTTTGTCACAACACTTACTTCCATACCACATTTCTTCTTAATATTTTCATTCCTTTCCATATCCCATAAAGTTTATCCACATATTCTTCGTAGAGATTTCATCTCTACTGCATTTATACTACATTTTAAATTTTGAGCGACTTGTATAATCGTTAAAAAGTTTCACAATACCCCACTGTCACCGTTGTAACTATTCCAAATACTCAATTTCTTTTGTAGTTTGGAATACCACGAATACCTGTTTTTTTTTTTAAGTCTAATGCGTTCATTTATTGTGACTGATCGCAGGTTCATAACCTGGCGAAGAACTATAACATACATTATATTATGTTATCTCATTTTTTTTAACATTCGACCAAATATTCTGTTATCTCGTTCCATCATCTCGAATCGTCCGTCGTAGCCGGTGTATGTGTGTGTTTTTTTGTATCCATTCTACAATATATAGAGTGTACCGCAGTATCATTATATTTCGCTATGCCAAATTAGCTTGAACATTTTATTAAGCGCAAATTTGTTTTTCGGTACATTCTCAGGTAACGGAGTATTTGGCATTCTTTGTACTGTATGTAATTGAAGTCGCTATTATTCCATTTAATAAATAATCCGCGTTTCAAAGGCAATATCCGATGAAAAAAAGTTTGAAGAGATTCGTTTCAAATATTCTTCTTAATAATGCAAACAAATTGACTTATTATTTTTTCTCTGTCCCAAATGTTCAATTTGAACTCAACAACGTGTGTTTATTATGTTTTTATTTTTACTTACTTATTAAATGTTGTGGAAATAGTGAAACTACTACCTGAAAAGACACTATGATTTCTTGATGTAGCATAATTTATTTTCTATTTATTTCGTGGACATTTTCTAGTAGGTATTAAAATAAACAATCACTGATAATTGCTTCTTTAAGCACTTCAAACAATGCTTATTCATTCGATTTTTTTCGATTCTATATAATTATTTATAGTGGTATGTAGTTCTTGACATTTTTTAATTTTCTTTTTCGTCAAATGCCAAGGATCGCGACTATCATGCGTTCCCACCAACTCCCTCCATCTTAAGCCATTGTGTGGTGTGAAAAAAACTCTCAAAAATCTTCTTCTAACTTTGACCGGCCCATAACGAATGCGGTCTTAAAATCTTCCATAATATTATGGCCTTTGAACAAATAACAGTCGAATAATCCGAGTGATTCCTCAATTTGGTTCCTTTTAACTCGCATATTTTGCATGCAAGATCCAATTACTCCAAAATATATTTAATGCTATTTTCATCATATCTCAATAGATCGTTAACTGTCTGCTCTTTACTTTTTTCTGGTCTTCTGCCGTCTACTGCCAGCTGTTTTACCAGTCTTCTTTATTATTTGGCCTTTTGGTGACATCTTTACTTCAGTTGACCTATTACAAGTTTTGTGAATCGTTTTTTAAAGGGTGAATTTAAATCAAACGAACAAAGAACCAGAGCTGGAAGTAGAGTATATTTTCTTGCTCGTTGATATGGACACTTATCTGTCATCGTCCATTAATTAGTTCTTTCTTGTTATTGTTTCCATGGTGTCCAATAGGTACCAACCATAAAAGAAGGCATGCTCTCCCATTTTTGTCCTCTCGCGTCACGGCCGCCGGCGTTTAGACAGATATCATAGTGTACAGGTAAGTACATACAGATATAGACAAGTGAACGGTGGGCCTCACGATGTGACGCAGCACTAAGGCCTTCTTATATAGGTGGTGTTGCGTTAAACCATCAGCTTCTTACTAGTCAATCTTTTGTTAATTAGCCCACATATTATAATACTTGAAGTTTCTCGATATAGTAGAAATATTTTTAACCGATATTATTGGTATTGGACAAAGTTTTTCTTTGAATTCTCCAACCTATCTTTCATTTATAACAATGTAGTGTGCGTTATATTATTATGTATTATCTTTCTTGTTGTGTGGAAGATTGTCGGATCACTCCTTCTCGCTCTGACGCGACTCTCTCGAGCGCCGCTGTTCTCCCTTTCGGCACAAGTCGTATGGAATATTACAGTTCATTAGGCAGGTATAATACTCGCCTACTTACCTACTTCGATTCACTATGGAAGTTTTTTTTTTACTAAGGAACCTACTATCTTGGTCAGCGACAAAATCCCCTATCGGTCTTTTGGGAATACTTGCTTGTTAACGAACATTTTTACCAATCTACTATTGAAGGGCCTACCCACGATTGCGGATTACTTGTAAGAATTTTTTTTTGTCTAATGGCAACTAAATTAGTTGATTGCCTTTATTCCTTTCCAATCTTGCATGTTACGTAGAAATGAAGATTTTAATTTTTAACATCTCTTTGAACTACGAGTATCTTAAATGATGAGATTGGGCGAATGAATTGGTAGGATATTCATTTCTTTAATCGAATCTGTTAGTTGAGTGAAAATTGATTACAAAATTCTTACCAAATTATGGATTTAAAAAAAAACAGCATATTTGTATTTCCCTGTGTTCATTAAAATAAGATACACTGGCCGATACAATATTGAAAAAAGAAACATTTATATTTGAATGATCATTTTCTAGGGGCCTTGTCTATTGCCGTAGACCAAAAGAAAGCATAGTTAGATGACTAACATCTCCATTTGGGATGAAATTATCATACTATTATCATAATTTTTTTTTCTGATTAAATCCTCTCCTAGAAAATTCCAACATTATAAAATTAATAGCTTCGTTCCTGACATCAAATTGTTGTATTGTATTTTTCGTTGTTGCCTTTTACATTGTTTAGCGTCCCTTTCACACACAGGGAACTGTTGGCGCGGCAGAAAAGGACGTGTTGATTACAACAACCGATAGGCCTCGTTTACGAACATCGATGATGCATACAAGTAGAAAGAATACTTCATAGAAACTGGTTTTTTGTTAAAGTTTTGAGTGTGTGCGTCTCTTACGGTCGACAACCAGCCAGCCCCACATCTGCGCGGGCGGCTTTGTTGTATATCTTGGATTATGGCTTGGATTATACTACATACATCATCTTTCATTATCCGCAGCAATTTCATTTTGAAGTAAACCAGATTGATTTTGTTCGAATAACGTATAACTTTTATGGCAAGAATTAAAACATTCGAAGCGCTTTATACAGTGGGGCTAGTACGAGTTTCATCAAAAGCTAATTGCACGCAAATATGCGCTTATTAGCGTGCAAATAGTGTTCTTAAATCAAACGATCGAATCATTCGATCATTTTAGTATGAAAATTTTTCGAAACTCTTTCGATGATCGTCTCGATATTCGAAAATTTATACTAGGGCTACAGCTGCTCAAGAAAACGGTGAAAGATACTCTCGACTGAAAATCAACCTTGAAGCATAAAAAAGTTGAGTCTAATCTTCTTTTTCGGCTGTCTTGCACATTGCCCAACTCCTAATGGTTCTCCTTTTTAGTTCTACGTTTGGTATATTTTTTTTCAGGTAATCCTGGCGACCATTACCTCCAATATATGCCTAGTTCCCAGTCAATTTTTACTCCTCATTGCGCATGCCTTAGACATCTCTGTGTCCAACATTTGCCTTTCTTTCCGAATCATTGCAAGTAGGTACGTCTTTATTCGTATTGTCTACTCCATGTTGGAACAAAACTTCATTGCTGAAATACATAAATCATATCATAATATTACCCTTGACAATATAAGCATTACATTACCTACCCTGATGACCCTTTATCAAATATTAGTTTGATAATTAAAATTTAAATAAAAAAATAATTTGTTTATGAAGAATCTCATTACTCCCCTAAAACACAGATCTTCGAATTAAAAATAATAAAAAACTAATAAAAATTTTGTATTAACATTACTAAAAGGATCTTAATTAAATTTAATTAATAGTTCTAAAACTTCTTATTTCTGTATATGATTTGTATAAATTGTAACATTTTATGTTATTGATGTAATATTTCAAACTTTTTAAAATGTATTAAAGCCGAACAATAGGTACTCCTTTAGGTAAATAGAATAAAAGCGAAAATTTCGATAGTTTTACTTTAAAATTTCAACAATTTTACAAATTACCTTTATGGAAAGAGGGTTTTGAAATTTTTTCATAATATTGATATTCTTCATAATTATAAATGATTGACAGGAAGTACTGGACAAGAAGCAGTATGAACGTTGCTGAAAATCAATTCTAGGATTACGATCGGAGAGAAAGAAACTTGCTTATATAAACTTTGACTTTTAACAATGCAAAGGATCTACATCCAGAGAGCCACAGAAATCGGAGACTTTGACTCGAAACCTTGGAGATACAAAATAATATCGCAAAAGTGGTTAACGTCAAGATCCCAACACCATCAGTTCTACTAATACCATAACACTAGGTATAAAAAATGTATGATAAATAATAATAATATCATGTTGTCATACGATGTAACCAAAATCTCTGTAAATCGAGGACCTATAATAATTATAACCTATAGTAATTATTACTCTTAGTTTATATTTCTCAGGTTAATCTCTTGATAATGTCAACGTGAGTTTGACGAAAACGCTCGAGCTCAGATAATTTTTCGTGAAAGTACAACGAAGTCGTTTTAATCTGTTAAACAAATTACTTTAAACTTCACTAAAATATTCTTCAATGTGAAAATAATAGTGATTTCTGAAAAAATAATGGCACTAAATTATTTTAGTACGGTTGGTGACATACATATTTTAGTCGTAGAGAAAGATGAATAACCGTCATTATTTTCAACATATGAAATAAATTCATATTGAAATATGCATTTTATCCTCACGATCAAACTTTAGAACGTCAAATCCTACGAATTTTTCGTGTCGTTTGAGATAAGGAATTTGATACGTGATATCTTTATATGAAAACTTTTCACGAATGCGACTTCTAAAGATAGATAAAACTTATGATGTAGGATTTAAACGAGTGCATTTTCATTCCCTTGTATATATTAGACACCATATGGTGCTCCATATTTTATCGTTTATCAACATTCTTCAAGTTTTAGACGTAAAATTTATATGTTTATTAAAATATAATGAATGAATCCCAAACTATACTCGAACCACATTAAACTTAGTAAATTTCGAGTGGAATTAAAGTCAAAATCGTGTATTCTGGCGATAACACAACGTTAGTGAAAATGTTTGCCCGTACCTTTCTCTGAGGTCGTTGATTGATTAATAAATGCATAGCAATCAATCAATAATCCCCCTTTTTAGGCTAAAACGAAGGCAATAAGAGCCCTGATCTTGCTCATTTGCAATAAACCCTCACTATGTAGTATCCAAATCAGCAGAAGAACAGCATTGGCAAACTGTCTTTCGGCATCCAAAGCAAATTCATAACAAGCCTATTGAACATCAACATAATCATCACATGCTTACAAGACAGTCACAGAAATGTTACATCGTAGGTTGGTTTGCCTTTTTGAGAATCATTCGAGAATTTTGATATTGACTGTTTGCCACTTTTAGTAAAACTTAAAAATTTAGAAAACTTAACCCAAACATAAAAATGATGAAATTGATTGAAACATTTTAATATGTACGTCTTTTTCAAACCTGTAACAGTCTAACCACATGATTTCGATTTAATCAAGAACACTTAAAAAAAGGTAATAAAAGTTGGTGTCTGTTTGTGCATTTTTGTTTGATTGTGTCTTTTGTGCTCTGGTATTCTTTACATCGCTGTTTGTTTGATGCACACATCACTCCACTATTCTATTCAAACAAATTTACTGTTAGATTCTTATTAAAATCTCTAGTACTCACTGTTAACCCTACACCGTGGAATGGGACACATTATACCCCATTCAAATGAACCGGATTAGTTTTAAAATATTTAATTTTTCACTGTGTCAATGACATTTTCTTACGTCATATCCAAGTTCTTACTTCAGAACGGAAAACAATAATAACATTTGCGATGAACTCCTCCCACACCATGTACACTAAGCTCTGCTTCGAAAAAAAATGGAATGAGAGGCTCTTTCTTGTGTTCGGAACCCTGAAGTCTAGTAGAACAACGCTCTCCTCGACTAACTCTAAAAATGATTGCTGTTTTTTTTTTTCAAGAAATTTTTCCACATTTTAATCAGCAATTTAATATTATGTTTAAATCATTCGAAATATTATAAAATTTGGATAGACTTTCTTGAATGAGTTTCAGAAAAAAATAGAATAATTAATTGAAACAATCGAATTAAGGTGTCCTGTGCTTTGTGAAAAACATCGTATAAAACAATACGATATCTCGATTTGAAATATTTTGACCTATCATAAAAATATGTACCTAATACCGAACAAAACTATTTTTAAATAAGATTTACATAAGTCAATACTTTGAAGTTTTCAGCGAAACATTACTACACAAATAAATTGTATTGACATTTTTTTGTATTTTTCTAAGAACAGCATCCAGTATTCTTGTTTATGTCTCACGTATGTTATTCAATATGTCGTAATATTAGGATTATCCATTTGTATCCGTACAGTTCCCCATCCGTAAAACACGTAGACTTGTATGTCAAAACACCATCAGGCGGCCACTTAGTGTTGTGTTCGCTTTAATATTGAATCAAGGTCGGACCCGACCAACGCAGGGTTAATATTTATATTACATTAATAATATGGACTACACTTTCATGGAGCGTAATGTTGTTACTACCTACATAGCGCTAAGTCACAAGTTAAAACCGTATACGGATTTACATTAAATGACAACAACACCAAGACCAGCGTATTTTTTTAATAACTACATTAACAGGATAACTTATAGTCTGAGAAGTGACCAATCTGATACAGTATGCCAACCCTAGGCTTAAGAATTTAAAGTAAAAATCGCAGAAAAAATTATGTTATCACTGGGCAATAGAAGCCGCGACTTTTCGATTTTGAGTTTGACGCTTTAGTCAACTAGGCTACCAAGGTAATTATTTTACACCAGATGTTTTCTGCGCTTTGCTTCAAAGTAGAGGAACATTTAATGGACCCTCTACAACAAACTTTAAAAAGTGAAGAAGAAAATTTATCCTTTCTTGCATTGGAAGATTGCGCACTAAAAAAAAGTTTTGTAGTGAAATAGAATAATTGTGGGCATTGATGGTCGAACCCACGACTCCAAGAAAGTTGTCGAAAGTCTACTTTGCATACCATTTTTCTACATAGATTACCTGAATAGATAGATTATTTCAATAAACAATGGTTCAAATTTTAAAATGTGTCGATAGTACGGTGACCCCACACTGTATTTGATTGGCTGTATGGCAGCTAGGTTATCTATTGATTCTCTCTATTATGTGCCTCCTATACCATCCAACTTTGATGTACAAAATTAATATTGTTATTTTCTCAGTATACTTGTATACAGCGTGGCACATAACGCACAAACATTATAAATACTTTATTATTACCTATAGAAAACACGTTCCTACATTATCCTGCCCGTTGTGTCTAGGTTAGTACAACGTGAATAACAAATTTGAAATATTTTAGAAACACACCATCTGCTGTATTATTAGTCAAATATTTCTGATGTGTGAAACGTTCCCCTATATATTGTACTAGCAGATACCCGGCGTTCCCTACTACGATTGTTTTGGCATGATAACCACAAATAATAGAACATTCTGATGAGGGTGACAGATCAGTGCTTTTTTGTTAGATAGTTACTTTAAGTGAAATGTACTTATAATGTAAGTAAGAGTAAGGCAGATATTCTCCGACTTCATTTCACTCATTCAAGTCTTTCCATGGGACCTTTTTTTCGTGTTGACATTTTGTTGATACATTTTTTTTTTTTCACCAATGCGGTCAAATTAAAAAATCTTTTTGCACATATTATGTTTTTATTTATGTATAATCCAAATAACGGCACCTTCTTAAAAACCGGTGTAGAAAAAAGTTCATTCAAATCTATTAGTGGTCTTAAACCATCTTAGCATCATTTACTTTGTAATAAATCCATTTTGGAGAACAACAGTTGTACGATTTCAATGCCTTAAACGAATATACGGATTAACATGTTTTTTGTGTTTTATATGTACAGATTTACTCCTAAGTAAAAACACATTTGCCGTGTTTTCAGTTTCAAGAGTACGTTTATCCACGCTTTGTTTTAATTATGCAAACCTGCTTCAGATTTAATTTGACGGTTGCTCATCTAAAAACTATAATATAATAGTTTTGTTCAAAGGCTTTGTTAGTGTAGCGGTTCTAGATGATTAAAAAACTTCTAGGTGTTTTTCTATGCTGTCTCGGATTCACGGGATTTTTTTCCCTTCTTCTGCTTAGAATAGGCTATGTTATCGTTATGAGGATCGTGTTTCTTGAATCAGTCTGCAGAATCATACATGGTTTCTTTTATCTTCTTCTTTCTTGGATTTTTGGTCATTTGTATCTTTTGTTAAGATAGGGGCTTTCAGCGATTGATTGAATGCTATAATTCTTTGGACATTCTTTATTCTCTAGATGTCGACTCTTGTTCCAATACCGAAATATTGACCGATCTCAACAAGTTCTGTGGCTATATTCTGAATTTGTTAATGCGTATATCTTTATAATGATGTATTTACAGCGTACTGTCTTGGGATCGATTCCAGGTGCCGAACATTTCCACCTTCACAACACAAGCTTTGTTTTATGGGATATTAAAAGTTTTCCTTTTGGGTGAGCCCAGATTCAATTAAAAAAAAAATAATTAAAATATACATGTATCACTTAGGTAGGTTCACTCTCTAGAACAGAATAATTTTGAATTATTGTTCTTCACCTGGGGTTGGTTGGTAGAAATTGCCACATATCTTGATAAGTTTTTTTTTAAATGAATCTGTGCTCACTCAAAGAGAACACAAATACGCTCCTTGACTCTTTCACAGTAAGCTACTTAAAGCTTGTAAAGCTTGTTTATTTCACTAGATCTTGGCAAGTTGGAACTTGTTTGTACGGCTTGAAAGTTTTTTTTTTAGAAGTGGCTAACGCTTCAGAAAAGCATACGAAATCAAAAGGAGCAGTCGGCGGCTTTCATGCGTTCAAGTTCAGGGTACGGAGTATCGTGGGTTTGAATACCCGTGTCAACCGCTTCCACTTTCTTTGCTTCGTATGAAAGATATCAAAAGTGTATATTATGTGAGTCCAGATTCATTTTCATAAAAAGAAGTTCAAGACAATCACTTATCATTCGGTCTTAAATCACAGTTTATTTTTAAAGATAATCTCCATTAACGCTGTCTATATTAATTCGAAATATTTTTTTTTTACTCCAAGATTTCACGTTCATTATTCAAAGTGCTGTAGATGGAGGTCGGGTTTTTTTTTATTTTTTCGGTTTCTGGGCGTTTTGGTTAATTACCATCGTGGCGAAAGGGCGGGTTCTCTCCGTGTGACTCCGTACACAAAATAGTATCTAAAACTGGTAACCAATGCTCAACAGGGAACAGGTCCGGATTGCTGTTATAATAAATTTTTGTTCCATTTATTTTTATCAAACATCAAACAGCCTTTAAAAAGTAAGCTAACTTTTTATGCAAATGCGTCGCCTTTTGACAAAAGATTCCGAAAAACTTTGTTTACGAACAAAAAAAAAACACAAATAACATCGTTTCCAGTCCGTAGTTAATTTAAGGACGATTAATTCCTCTCTCAAATTTTCATGTTGGAAAAAAAAACTTATATATATCTAGTAATATCTGCAAATATCTAGTGAACTGGGAATTGGATAGTATTTTGGGTCGGTCTTATTTGAATTTTTCTATTTTTTGTTTGAATTTGTTTCCATTGAAATAAAATAAGGTGTAAATGATGTTTTCAATCCTGTGGATTGATTGGCAGTAAGAACGAACGACTCCTCCACGTCTCTCCGCATAAGCAAAAGTCATGAAAAACTGAATGATGCAATACAATTAGATTCACCACAGAAACGGCATAACGGAATAAGACAACCAGATTCGTAGAGTTTACAACCTTGGGCGAGAAGAGCCAACCCCAATTATTAAAAGCCAACAGAGGCAACAAGTTGGAAGGGAAAAAGAGATAACGTTGTCCATCTCAGTAGGCTATTAGATACTCTTGATAAAACCAAATTTCGATAAAATAAATGACGTTAAGGAGCAAATAATACGAGTAGGATATCAAGATTTGATTTTACGAGTATGATCCGATTTCGGTCCGTCCGCAGAGACCATCCTCAAATAACATAATGAACATCGCAAACGAGTTGAAAGATCAAAATTGCGATTAATTTGTTTTGTATTAGTCAGATGGTTGGGTTTTACGAGTCCCAGAGCGCGACTCTGTGATCTCCGCACGGCTCGCAGGGCGGATCGTGTAGCCTTATAGAAGCGTGATGCAATTTTTGGTTCTCCCGAGAACATTATTATAATATCTTTTTATCTCGTTTTTGTATCTTGTGTGGATCATTACTTACTAAGTTCGTTTAGTCTGGGTTCTGTAGGCCGTTAGGAAAAAAAGGTTTTATTTTTAGTATTTATTTCGTTTCATTATTATTATTATTGCTAAATTCCGTCGATTTGTGTTCACGTATGTTTCAATCTCTCTCGTCCATTGTTTGTTCAAAATCTTTTATTTTTCGTGAGTTAATTTGAGTTTTCGAGTGAAATTTCGGTTTATTTACACTAGTAACACTATCGTTATTCGTCTAGTTTATTTTGTTTGTTATTTGTGAAAATATACACGTGCTTCAAGCACCATTTATCAAATTTCATTCTACAAAGCTATCTTTCCAAAATCGATTATAATATAATGTCTGATTCATTAATCCAGTATCAGGGCTGGGAGTAATATATTTTTTGGCTCAAAACTCCCTGAAGTGGAGACCTGGAAAAAAAAAATCTGTAAGGCCAGCTGAGGTAGTTTTATGATTTAAGTAGGGTTGCCGGCTAAGAATAGCACCTCTGCTCTTTTTTCTGGTTTTTCGAGCATCCTGTAAGAGACAGGAAATCGAAAAATCAGATCGGGTGAGGTTGACCACCTCACGTCCTTAAACTTCAACCGGTCAGAAAAGGCACCATAAGCCTCGGACGCTTTCGAGCGCAATGGTGTGCTCTTGGTGCCTCCCTATGCCCCTGTGGGGTTTAGGCCCCCTACATTGCGGGTTGGTTTGGGGGGGGGGGATCTGCGGCGGGCTTGATTTGTGTGGGGCCGGCTTTTTGGTTTGATTGCTTTGATCGACCTAGAGGGTTGGTTTCGTGCAGGTTGGTTTTTCTGCGGATTTGTCTCCTCCGGGCTGGCTTGCGTTGTGCGGGGGGCCATAAAGGGAGTATGTGTGTGTGTGTGTGTGTGTGCCGGAAATCTGTTGCACAATTTTGAGAGTCAGAACCGTGGAAGTCCAAAAGGGAGACCTGCTTTCAGTATTCTAGACGAAAAAAGTCTCATGGCACTGACGCATAAGATTCAATTCTACACTCATCCAACTTCTTACTATGCTTACCCTCGGAAAGTTATTCAAAGCAACGCTCGCATTTCTACATACCAAGTATAATTGCAGATCATTTCTGCTAAAAATATGGCGATGAACTTGTATTTATAATATTTACCATCAATGGCAATAAAAAATAATACGATCTCTTACAAGATCTATGATTGACGATTTATTAATAACTCCTCCGCTATGGTATTCGATTAAGATCAATCGGGTATGAATCTCGATCCCTCCCCATTAATCCGAGCATCCTATAAATCATTTTACACACTTCGCATTATGGTCTAATCGTTAAATATAAGAAAATGAAATAACAAATAATAATGATACAGTAATAGTAATAAGCATTAAATGATATCTTAAATAAAAATAATGGGAAAAAATGAGACAGAAATTATGTCTGACCAGTAATGAACGAAGCGTTACAGTTGCGGCTAATTTCGGGAGTAGGGGATTACTCGCTTAACGTACGTTCAAATAACGTTTTTTCTTTTCTTTAAAAATTGAGAGGTTTAACTCGTTTTGATTTCTCATTGATACAACTTCTTTTTTTTTCAAAAGGTACTTTTTGAAGGAATTCATCCAAGAATTGAATTCTTCAGACCCCGTTGCCTCTTTTTGCCTGGTCGCCATTTTGAGATGTTTTTGTTATTAATTTAAACCTTCATTCATATTAAGATTTTAGGCTGTGCTTTACTTGGGGTTCTTGTAGAGCATTTCTTGTGGTTCTAGTACAATCACACTTGGATTTATTGTAGCACCAAAGATGGATTATTCAAAATATTTTATTTTTCCATCATCGATCTTATTAATTCTTAAGTTGGTTCTCGGACCACTACCGCACCAAGTTTTTATTTACTCAAAATAAAATATTAGCTAGTTTATACCTTATCCCCGTGATTCCCAAACTGTGAGCCGCGTTTTCCTAGTGAGCTTCAGCGATTTCGTAATAGATTGCGGCAAAGGTTGGTCTTCTAATTCGTCAAGAGGGTTATAAAATCTGAAAAAAAAAACTCTGATGTATTATAAGCCAACTACGGAAAAGTGTGAAGTTTGGAGGGGGCGGTATAAAAAGATTTGGAAGCTTTGCCTTAATCTTTTTTTTTTAACCTAAAACTAATTAAAACCAACAGTTGTTTAAATAAACTTGCCACTAAAGATAGAAAAATTCATGCACAATATTATTTGTGACAAAAAATATCATGTAAATTTTTTGACCGAATGTTAAAAAATAAATTCGGTCATGAAAATCGTCCGTTGTATCAAGGATTTAGTGTATTAATAATACCTAATCCCGTCCATAGAAGTAAGTAGTAATATTTTTGTGAAAATAATAAATAATATGAGTATTGTCACGATTCCCACCGATGTGGTTGGAATTCATGACCGAATCGTTTTTCTCTTTTGATCTCATCTCCGACGGATGTTCCACGGAAGTTGATCGGTCAATATTTAGATATCTCTTCTTATAATATTAATATTTTCATACGTACTCAAACTCATTATAAGATTGTATTTATATTGGATTACGTCGGTAAGTACTCCATTTCATTATAAGATTGTTTCTACAGGTATATTTTTTAATTACTTTTTTTAGATTTGAAGCAGACATTCTTGTTTTTGTTCCCGATATCATTGATTTATTGATTTTAACTGTTCGATTTTGAATTTATTTGAGGTCAAACGATTAAAAATTCCAATTCAAAGTAATCATTCTTGAATAAAAAAAAATATTAAAAAAAACAAAAGAATTCTCGTAAAATCTTGTAGAAATAAAATAAAATAATAATTATTTTACCGATATATAGGTAATAAAACTGCTTTTTTTAGACTAAATTCTTGGTCTTTGTCGCATTTTTTGCTTGAAGGATTACGAACTTTCGTCTCAAAGTTCACGACTGCTAGACTAAAATATCAAGTTCTACATGGTTTTTGCAAAAAAAATCACCTTGTTTCTGAACATCCTCATTCGTTTTTTCAGCTTCCACAGAGGAGGATTCTATTTATAATGATTGCCCGATAAAAGACCTTTAAAACTGTCGCAATGTGATGAAAGCCAGTCAGAAAGTAAGATTTTTTTTTAATGTAGCAGCAATATATTCTATAACCATATAGGTAGGTACTTATAGAGATTTACTTACAAACTTATCCATCAGGTTTAGTGCTGGATTAAAAAAACAGGTAATATTTTGCGCTTGATTTTTCGGTAGTCCTACAAATCACTAACTGAAATAATGGAAGAAGAATAGAATAAAATAGAAGAAGAAAGAATTGCTGAAATATAGTCATAATCGGCTAACACGTTTCGTTTCTCTGGCCATTACCTTATATTCTGAAAGAATGATACTGACTAGTGAATATTCTATAGTTGGTTCGCATCATGTCGATTGATGTGTAGTTGGTTTACATTTTCGATTAAAGCCGTGGAGACACTGTTGTCGTCCGTTGTCTGGAGGCACTGACAGACTTAATACATATTTTGTTACACTGTGTGAAGTTTAATCAACACGGCACCTTCATACATTTCCTTTTATGTTTTCTACATATTATCATAATGTCTTCGGGAGCGACGTTAACGGCTATCGGGCGGCATGGGCCTGCTCGCATAAATAAATAATACACAATACACGGCCCTCGCGCTCCACCCGGCAATTGAGTGCCGTTTTATGTGTTGAAAAGATGAATACAAGACGAGTGCTGTTCAGCGTGAAATCCCAGCAATAAGCGCTTTATGTGCAATAAACAAGACGACTCCTTCTGAGTAATTTATTACAGAAAGAAAATTTCACTACTGGAATACCCGTAATAAAAATTCTGAATTTCATTGTGTCGCTATGAATGGAAGGCTATGAGCATTGTGCTTTAGAGCTGTACAATTGCAGCAAAGACATTACGATCGAAATGGTCTCTAGATGTTGAATGAATCTATTTTTCATACCTTAGCTTGATTCATTTTCTTTTATCTTTAGTCTATCTATACTAATATATCGTCTCCTAGAAGGTTGATCCCTTGTATTCTGATCCTTCTTCCACTGCAATTCGTGGCTTTTGAGCTTCATTTCAGCAATAAATTGTACGTCTTTCATTTAATAGATCCCGAGATTCGGTTGTCTTCACACTTTTACATTAAAATGCTTCAACTTATTTGAAACTATCATTTTTATCTCTCACATTATTCCAATAAATGCCTGAAGCAAAAATTATGCAGGGCTTTTGGATATTTGGTATATCAAAAAATACTTTTACGAGTAGGTATTCATGCTATCGAGCCCAATCGGTAGAAAAAGTATGTCTTTTTCTAATTCTTCAAACACATTATATTTATTATTTTTGTTTTATTTATAAATAGGGATGTCTTCTTCTGTTTGCAAACTATATCGAAATTTAGTTCAGGTATTTCAACATCGCTTTTACCGTTAGGTTTAGTCGGTATATCAGTAACAATTTTGTTCAAATGTAATATACAGAAGAAGAAAAAATGCGCTCAACGTTCTAAGTGTATGCAATCGCTCAAAACAAATAATCTCACTTCACAAAAACATTTATCCTTGCGCCGTTTGTAAGTGTGCCGTGTACGTTGTATGTGCCGTTTATATTTGTGCTTCTACATATTGTTTAGGATTCATTTTGTATGTAGATGAAAACCCACCTGCTAGAACGCATGCAGGTTGCGGAAATTACATTTTATTTTGTATCAAAATGATTACATTTGTTGTTTCAACCCAGTTTCTAAACCATTCTTCTTACATTTTTAATGAATTTCATGAAGAATCTGATGAAAATATAAAATAGGTAGAATATTACAAAATTTGAAGAATTATGGAGTGAATGAGAATGAGCACTAAAATAATAATGTTAAGTTGAAATGAAATCTGTAACGAGTCGTGGTCCACCTTTAAATTCGTCGATCTTTCCCTTTCTCTTCTAGTATGTATTTATACTGGATTAGAAGCAAAATAAACATTAGAAGTTGCATGTAGAAGAAGGCTATGTCGCTGGAAGAAGAGTGGAGGCCCATCTTCTCTGCCAACAGTGCCATTCAGAAACACGGTATCTAAATTTTTAAAAGAATGTCGGGTTTGTTAGCGAACACTTATAACTCGAGATCGGCTGAAAAGATTCTTCCGATGATTGATATTGGATTCTTCTCCGCTCCGTCTAACAGAATAACTGTTAAAAAGTTGAAAATGCATAAGAAATAATAAAAAGTATAATATAAAAGCTGGTATTGAACGGATTTCCTGGGACGCCAACGCCATCTATGAACAATTCTATAGCAACAAAATTATTGTTAACCTGACAACTACTGATATTAAAAATATTGGTACGCAGATTCTGGTTGGAATTTTTTACGAGCTTTCTGAAATAATTTTTTCAACAAATTTGAAATCAATATTCCTAGTAAGGACTACAGGAAAACGTCTGTCGGGAGAGCTAGGTTTTTTTTTTAATAAAATAATTTAGATCAAATATTTCTTCTTAGATTCAATCAAATGAAATTTTTATTAACGTTTCTTAAAACGTTCTCATATTAAATTCATACAACCTTCAAATCTACGTACACTATTCCGTTAGTATGGATACTATATTCCTACTCAATATAACTCTTAGAATTCTTCCACTCTCGTACTTTTAGCGAGTTTCTTTGAAATTCTACTTCTTTGTAAAAGCATTACGATGTCTTGACTTGTTTGGCTGTCATGCTAACATTATTTATTAGGCTTTTTTTTTCATAAATGTCTTCTCTATCGAAAATGATCAGTTGTTCTACATTTTCTTGTTAAAATATTTTTTTGATAAGAAAATAGTGATTTTCTTTACAATATTTGCGATTTGTATACCAGAAACTAACGTTTTGTTAAAAACATTTCTTTTGTAAATCCAAACTATAATGTCTCTTTTATTTCGTGAGCGTTCTATTTGCTTCTGTTTCCAAGGTTTTCACATACAATACAATTGATAAGGATATGTTATTGCCAATAATTTTTATGGAATTATGTCCGTATGTTATTGTTCTTCGAATGTCTGTGCTGTAAAAACCCGATATCGTACTTAGTTTATTTTCCAGTTCTGACCTTTCGTGAGTTAATTGGACTAACAAACCTTTCCCCTAAAAAACCTTTTTAGGGGTGTACCCTTTAATCCCCTAAAATCACGATTATATATGTTCAAACCTAAAAAGTAATTTAAGCACTTTGAAGAAATTATCTTTCATATTTTTACTGTAATCTAACGGAAGAAAAATAAAAAACACATGAAAAAAGGTTAATATTTTTTTTTATATACCTACTAGCTTTCCCGACAGACGTTGTCCTGTGTTCCTAAATATGAATATTGAATTCGAATTTGTATGGTGATGAATTAATTATCATTTGACCAATGTGATTTCGAACGATGCGTCTGTTTTAAACCATGAATATTCCATTAGAATTCTGTCAATCGCACCAATTGACAATTTCTGTCAAAATTTCAAAATTGGAATAAAAATTATTAATAATTTTCAAATTTTCCATGCATTTTTCTTAAATTTTTACTTCTTATTCTCCTTATTTTATCTCCTTATTTAATTTTCTTATTTTATCAGGACATTCTCCTGATAAAAAAGCCTACACGGCAAAAAAAAAGAATTAGCGAAATCGGTCAAGCCGTTTAGGCGTGATGCGATGACATCGGGAAATACTTACTCTCCATTTTTACTACCCGGAAGTTAACACAAGTACACTTTTGACATCTTTCACACTAACCAAAGGGTTGTGTCTTGAAAGTGGAAATGGGCGGCACCGCCAGTATTCGAACCCACGACCTCCAATACGCTGTACATACAAAAGACGCCGACTGATACCGCTGTACTACCAACCACCTCTGACTGACACAACCACAACTGAAAACAATGTTATATAATAATTTGCATATGTCGTCTCTAACTTCATATTTCTCATTGATATTGCTCATTTTTCATCCACTCGCAACGCTCATATCCGTCAGAAAAAATGATAATGCTGTTGTGAAATTCTTATTATCTTGATTTTGTAAATGCGAGATTGACGAAACGCTAAAAGTCATACAAAATTATCGCGAAAATTGAACTAAGCTGTTATCAAACCAGTAGTCGTCTTTGTACATGTGATACTAATTCAACTTTGTCTTTTTTGTTCCAGGTAAGGACGAACTTCTATGTTTTACGGTCGAAATGTTCGAGTTGTTGCTGTCGGTAATGTATCCTTCCTTTTTATATTACAGCATTTCAATTTTGGGTTGCTTTAACATGAAAATCTTCATATAGTTGGTCCGAAGAACCATTCACAGAGACAAAATTCATCACCAATAAAGCTTTATACCTTAGCAAATTTATTGAGAGCTCAAAGTTTTTCTTGCCCTTATATGTTATACCGACTTCGATAGTCTAGGCGACGACTTCTGATCAAGTGTTCCCGTGCTCGATTTCCAATCTTAATTTTCTTGTGTTTTTCATTTGATATTTATACTCGGGGATGCAATCCTTTTTCAGATTGGTCGGATTCTGTTTGGAAGAGAATATAGAGGAGTGTTTTTTCTTATATCTTCCAAAAAATTTCAATATTCATTCCAAGCGACATGACTGTATGGCAAATAAGCATTATGGCATACAAATTGTAATGAGACATTTTTTCACAAACTCCAAAAGAATTTAGAGAAAATGAACATTAAAGATTCGAATAAAAATATTTCCACCGACCATAACTCGCTTTACTGCCTCATTGTGGACACGTCCCAGACACTTTAATTATGGGGTGGTATTATCGTACATATTTTTTTCTCTGGATTGTTGGAATAAAAAAGTCTATTTCTATTTATTCTGTTTAGTATATTTTTTTTCTTTTATTATTTTTGAGGAGCGGAATCTCCAATGGTTCTGGAGGTATCAACCCGAGTTACAATATTCTCCTTAACCGTTAACCGAATGTATTTACCGAACAACCTATACCTATAGATAAAAAGCTTCGTTCGGAAACCCCTAAAAACAGAGTCAATAACAGCAGCATTAGAAAAAGATGCAATGTTGAAGAAGTCGTGAGATGAGGCAAAAGCAAAAAAAGACAGTGGAGGTATTATGTCAATAGAAAAGTAGATTGCTGTATCGCAAAGTTAGCAGCTGGATGCATAAATAAAGGTAGAGAACTGCCAGATAGTCCGCCTCAAAAGTGGAAATACAGCTGGTAGTTGGTACGAAGAGGTCTGAGCAGATCTCATGATCGGATCAAGAAGATTTCCATGAACTAACAACGCATTCTTCTGTTCCACTTAAGTGCTTCCGATATCAGTTAAATGTCCCAATTCTGTATCGGTTCCGCATAAATTAAGCGTAAATCAAAATTTTGAATATCGCGGGTAATGTCGAGTAATTTGAACAAACCCGACCACCATTGAAAAATCGATCGAAGTGAATATAGCTGCAATTGATTTAAATCTTATGATTTCCAAATGTCGAACTTCTCATACTGGTCGCTAAATGTGTTTTATCTAAAACAAATTCATCTTGATTAAGAAATATAACACTATTAGCGTATCTTTTATGATAAAAACACAAAAATATTATTACTGAAGATAAAAAATCATTTTGTTATTGTTGTTTTTATAACAGGTATCTAAACAAAATGACATGAGTAGCATTGACATAAAAGCGGTTCCTCTAAAATTTTGGTGTCACTTATTTATAAAATGTAGAAAATGCATAAAACAATCCTCATTATCATATGTATGGGTCCATGTGAAACCATTAAAAAAACATGTATGTGCTCATAAGTTTCTCATCTTCCGACACAGATTTATCAACAGAATATTGTTGACATTTTCAAACAAATAATTTCAAAACCTATCAAAAAATTTGAACTTTTAGAAAAGTTTGATCTACAATTACGCGATGGTCGCAAAAGAGCTAGAAGCTTAGACAAATAAACACATTTTTTTTTTCAATCCAGCTTTAAATATGTAGGCAAACGTTTGTGACAAAAATTACACCGCATTTTCAGAAATCATCCCCTACTAAATAGACAGAGAATTTTTGATTTCATTTGGGTGAGAGAAAAACTTGTCTTATAATAATTATTTTTACGTTTTTCTGTTATTTTTTTCCCGTCATTTCTGTTTATTGTACCACCAGGAAATAATATTCTATCTGGGACATCGTACCGAACTACTAGCACTAAGCATCATGTAGTAGTAAATAGTTAACATACAAATTTGGCATCTTGTACGTTAGCGTGTTCTTATATTGTATTATTATTTTTGTTTACAATATCCTACATCCGTTTTTATTAACATATGAATACAAACAGACCGCACCCTGTATAATTTCATATTCTTCTTATGTACCCACTCGCCGTACATGCTCTACTTACTTTTCATACTATACAGGATGCTTCCGTCTCTCTATTTAACATACTTGTATAATCCAATGAGAGCGATGCTTCTATTTACTGCATTGTAAAATCTCTAACATTATCTTAACAAAATAATATAAAGGTAAATGAATTAAAAATAGTATATTTGATCTTTTTCACATCAGTAAAAAGACTGTACAAATTCTTAAATTTGTTTTCTAACTTATCGATCCAGTATAATTATCCAGTATAGAGTCGGTTTAATAATGAGATTGACGAATATAGAATTTCTTGACACGTCACAAATATGTAGAAGAAGATACTCTTTTGTATTTTAAGTTGTCATTTCGGACACAGTCGCGTTGTGACATGTTCCCTATGAACATTTGAGATGTTATTGTGTTGTATATGAATGCCTGATTTGAACCATAATCGAGTGTTGGTGATGCAAATGTTAGCGACGCACTGACTATAATCTTTTCCATTTTCTCATTATTTTCTACTTTGGAAATCTCTATCAGAATAGCCGTTGATGTTGCGGTGCGTCTGTTTGGTTGTTCGAAAATATATATACAAACATACCCCATATAGGGAGTTTTCAATTAAGTGGCTGGCATCCACCCTGGCCACGAGAGAACGACCTTATAACAAAGCATACTATATAGAACTAACTCCCCGTGATAAAAAAAGTGAACGAATATAGAAAATTTGAATTAAAAGTTGTTATTTTTAAAACAAATCTTTTAATATGTCTGTAGTTTTAAAACTATGTACACAATATTCTTCTAGACAAGTGGGTATGTAATATTTTACGAATGGCTTGTAGCTAGTTAATGCTACCTTATAGCTACCTTAATGAAATGCAAAAGCTATTGTGTCAGACATCTATTGTCAATATGCTAGATTTTAGCTTAAAATGTCATACGGGAATGAAGATAATATACGGTTTATTCTTCCGTGGTGAGCTTTTTGGACAATGAACACCGCAGAGTGACGTTATCGTACCGAGTCTTATTCTATGTATGTTGACATGATTTTCAAACTCACGCTACGAACCAGCGAAAGGAAATGGAACGGATTTGCAATCCGCTACTGTGCACCGTAAATTTTGATAAAATTCATATGAAAATTAATTTTAGATATATTTTTAACTTGAAGTTGAGGGTTCTATAGCTGATCTTCAACTTCTTGAGTGCAGAAATAGGATCGTTCAAAATTTTTCACAAGTTTTCGAATGTGTGCTTGTACGAGTACCATAATACCTCTAATGGACTACCTTTCTAAAGTAGCCTAGTTCTCTAAGGCGCCAGACTCATTATTAAGTGGTCCCAGTTTCGTTTCCCCATCAGATTAGAACTTTCTGCTCTAGTGTAGGTGATAAGAGAAATTTGACGAAAAAATTCGTGAAACTTTTGCGTTGGCCTAACTTTTCCCAAAATTTTAAACAAAATGAACGACGAATATATTATAAAATGGCGACATTTTTTTTTATAAAGGTTGTCTAATGTAAATTTGTTTTTGTGCATATGAATCATTCAACTGTTGCGATTTTGTTACGTAATTCATTTTCCAAACTTTTCTAATAAATTATTTCGCCAAAGGAAAATGTTTATTCATTTCGTCAGTAGTTTTAGTTTTTTTGCTCTGTTCCCAGTCCCAGCTCGGAGTGTTCCCCTTACAAAGCTACTAGCACGGGGTTGACATTATCATCGGCTTGACATCGCTTTGTTGCAGGCTACGATCCATTTACTTCACATATCCCTCTCATAGTGACCTCTTTACTTCAGTTTGTCAGCTGATGCACTTCATCCTCTACGTATAACACTTCGGTCAACGTTTTTAATATTAATGCCAGAATAATAGGAGGTAGCTGTAGTTGGTAGTAGTTCTATTGTATGAGTCGGCGGCTTTTTTACGTACAGCGTATTAGAGGTCGTAAGTTCGAATCCTGGCCGTGCCGAACATTTCCCTTTCACGACACAAGCCTTTGCTTAGTGTGAAAGATGTCAAAAAGTGTATTTATGTTCACTTCGTGTGATTCATTCAAATAGCTGTCTTCCCGAATTGGCAATATTAAGAGGTATTTATCCTTATCTCTCAAGTATGTAATATATGTATTAATATGAAAAAGCAGAAAAATATGCGGATTTACAGCAGTATTGGAACGAGAGGTATAAGGAAGATGGGCATGTTAAAGAATTAATTGATCAGAATATTTTGTAAGAATGAGGTATATTTTTACCAAACCTTTTGAAAATCCAATCTGTGTAAAGGTCCGCTCACTTCCCATCAGTTCGTGTTAAAGTAGTGTTCATTTATCTTAAAAAAGGAATGAATTACAGAAAATTAAAAAGCATAGCAAACCGAAGTAGTATAAGGAATTTTTTGACACTGTAATAAGTACAATGGAATGGATCTGTTTTTTAGTACGTGATTGTAATACGGCAAAAGTCAAGCATAAAACTATTAACTGTACATATACAATAAATGTTTCATTACTTAAACTGAATTTTCGTTAACAAAGTTTCAAGTGTACTCTTTATTCAGCTGCAGGTTTTGTCCATTGGAACAATCGCCCATCTTTCTCTCATAGAGTTGGTGTACGCTGTGCATCACTCGATACTCGGTGTTCTTTGAATATGATGGCACTATTGAAGTTAATGGATTGGACAAAACGTTTATCTTATCTATGCATAACGTCCATTCGATATCTTTAGAAAAAAATCTCAGTAATGTCTCCTCTTTATAAATATTAGCTCTTCAATGGACATGCTTTTTTTATTCAATACATTTTGGAAATCTTCCTCATCATAAAGCCCCAAGTCAGGTGGTACCTTCTATGTCGTTTAGGGCAAATTGTGCATTCTTTTAAGGCAAATTTTTTCTCTATGCGATTCATGATATTTACTTTGAGGGTTCATATTGTTATCTCCATTATTTCGGATAGCCAAATTCGAGATTCGGCGTCTATAAATATTATTCTTCGCTTCAAAACAACCCTATTTTTCGCTTCATTTCTCCGATTTTGTGAATCGATAAGATGCACAGTATTTTTTGACATTTTCTAGGTCTAGCATACACTACCGAAGACTTCATACAAGCGAATTCCTCATGGCTAATGGCTAAATCAAAAAATCTGAAAGTGATATTATTTCAACTTAAACGCGTTTCAAGTTCGATGTACTGATTATCATTTTTCACCACTGCTGAACCATCGAAATTTTCTAATCTTCGTCGTTATAGGTCTATCGACCGTTCGTGTTTTCCCTGGTTGTTCCTTCATAATCATCTTAAGGCTGTCATGATGGTATTCTCGTATTTTGCTTGCTCAATCAAGCATCTTGCTCAGTTTTATCGTATTCTCATTATTTTGTATCTCCATATTATTTCAATCGAAATCAAGACTGAAGCCGTGCAAATATTGCAATCGTTGTTTTTTTTTGAAAAGTCGTAAAAATTTATTTGATATACGATATTTGGGAATCCATACAATTTGAAAGAAAAAAACTTTCATATCGAAATTAACGCTGTATATCACATTCAACGAAACATGTGTATTGGAACAAGTCAAAAGTGATGTACGAGTAAATAAATATAAATTGCTGTTAGACAATATGAAACATATTATATTTTTCACGACATGTCGTGTATTAAATTTATGAATAAATTGTTGAAGCTTGCAGTTTTCGATGTTGAAGTATGTATCTTCTAACATTCGTGAATATATAAGTGGTTGGTAGTCTAGCGGCTACGACGCCGGCTTTCGTACTGTTTCGTTCGGAGGTCGTGGGTTCGATCTCAGGTGCCAACCATCTTCCTCTTCTCTAGTTCCCTCTCATTCTCGCATACGCTCTTACAGTAGCCCACCCCACTTACTCCATCGCACCGTTTCGATAGTTTTAGAAAATTTTCATACAAAGTCGACAATATTATCGGGCACATTCGTGTTGGTAATAGGCGAGGTAGGGTGTGTGCGCGAGCGCATTTTTCTCAAGTTGTTCCCGCCAGAGCTTTGAATACGAATGAAATAAGGATGTTTCAGAAATAGTTTAAGGTTATTATTTTATTACTTTAATTCAATCGAATTAATTTTGTATTGTTTAACAGGGGCGCAATGCACATCATGTACATATTAATGGGCCACTTCGGGCTATAACCACAGGACAACGTCTGTCGGGAAAGCTAGTAGAAGAATAAATCAAGCATCTGTATTTGTAATCTATTTTTATATTTATTTGAAATTTGTTACCCGTTGTAGTTTGGTTGGACTATTGATCTCGTGTCGAAAATTGAGATTGATGATAAAATTGAAAAAACATTATATTGAAATTTCTCTTTTCTTCTAATATTATCATGAATCGGGATGTCTTTTAGACTCTGTTGAATCGAATATCCAAAAATAACTGAAAAGACGACCTGTTAAAATATTTTGTTTAACAAAACTCGTTGAGTAGAGTTCGTTGTTTTTAACAATCAAAGAGGATTTTGAACCACTTTGCACTTCTTTTATTGTATATATAAAGTTTTTTAAAATCTACAATAGCTAACAATCGATCAAATCAAAAAAATTCAATTTACACCCCACTTAGGGGCATAAGGAGGCAACAAGAGCGTTCCATTTCAATCAGTATCGAAAATATTAAAACGTTTTTAAATTATCCTTTACTATCGATAACTTTAGCACAAGTATCTAAATAAAAAACCCTAGAACACTGAATGACCGACTAATGCCGCCTACACAGCGATTCTCCGCGGGCCACACAAGCACAAAAAGGCGACAGAAGATCCTCTGTAGTGTATACTTCTATACTAATATATAAAGAAAGATTTGATTTTTTACTCATAGTATATGGAATATACATGAGTCTTGTGATCGGATTTCAAAAAAAAAAAAAATAGATTTCGCTGAAATTAATTTTCTCGACGTTTTCGAGGGGTGTAGATTCCAAAAATGAAAATTTATTTTAAAATTTCCGCGTACGCGTACGCCAAAAATGTGTGCGCACCCATGACTCATAGTAATTCTTATCCGATTTGATTGAAATTTGGTAGAACGGTTAGCCCCTCGATGTAGATGAGTCAGTAAAATGTTGAGATCTGTACCTTCAGGGGAACCCTCTTAAAGTATCCAAAGAAAATTTTCACTTGTTCTAGGAAATGGGCTATTTAATTTTCAAAAATATTTGGGATCCTTAGTAAAACTTCAATAGTGTAACTCAAGGTGTAAAAACATTACTTAAAATATTTTTTTCAACGCGTGCGCTGCGAAAACTTTGATGATATAATAAAATAATGCACTACGACTTTGTAGAAGATTTACAAAAAATGTCACGACAGCATTTGTCTAACCTTTATAGTAATGCCACAATAAGTGTTTTTTTTTTTTTTTTTTTTTTTTTTTTTAAATGAAAGAACAATAAGTGTTCTTTCATTTAAAAAAAAAAATTGAAATGCGGCAGAGATATAGGCGTCAATGGGGTACGAGCCGGACGGGAGGGGACCATTAGAATGCTACATTAATCCAGATTAACATAGCCTTTAGAATATTTTGATAAAGTTAGGTATCTATAAAGATCATAAGAAAACTGAATTTTTTTAAATACCTATCTACCCGTGCGAAGCTGGGGCAGACCGCTAGTAGAATATAAAGCAGTATACCACAATGATTTTTAAACAACTTTTATGTTGAATTTATGTTGAGCGTAAAACTACAATTAATTTTCGAATCTTTTGACGTTATAAACGATATCAAATGTTCCGATAACATTTTCGCACATATTTTTCATTATTCTTAACAAAGAGCTTTTCTCTTTTCGTCCTTGGTCGTGAGGATATCCTCAATCTCCCTTATTTTTTTCTATTATTCTCCTTATTTTTAAGGACATTATTCAGATAACATGCTTTAGCAGGTCGGCGGGAAAAATAATAGAAAATCCTTTCTCTATTTTTATTTGACAGTGCCCGCACGATATCGAACCATAAAAATATATTTTCTCGTTCGTTTGTAGTAAAAGTTTTGTATGTAAAAATAAAAAAAAAAATGCGGTATCTGTGTATGCCTTTGGTCCTTTACGAATCCAAGAAATGTATATGGAATTGTTTTTCTTTTCTGAACGCTTTTCCGCCTGCGATGATATCCGACTTTTTCAAACATTTAAATAACTTTGGACTGGTTTTTTCAACTATTAGTCCTTAAATATCTGTTTTTGTTTTTTTGTGAAATACATGAGTACCACCTCTTTTCAATTCTTGCATTATACATCTTACGCAATACGAAAAACTAGAGCTGTTATTGATAAAGATGTCTAGCTCTTTTCAATCTTTCTATTTTTCAACACAATGTTTTATATGCATACTCGTATATTTAATTAGCACAATATTCGTCATATTTATTAATTATAAATACAGAACAGAACGCAGAACAACACAACAAAAAAAAATGAAAAAATGACATAGAAAATCTCCAGTGTATCTATAGTTCATAGTTAGATAGGTACAACCAACGTATACTGAACATGAAATTTAACCCAAAAAAATTGTTTTTACTCCGTAGAGTTTTATGTTGAGAGATTTTTCTATTTTCTGTGTTATTCTGTGATTTTGCTCTTAAGGCCTAGCTACAAAATGAAAAGAAAACGTGGTCTCAAAAGGTGGTTATTTTTATCGCAAAAGTATTGTGTTATATAATTTTTTATTCACATGTCTCATTAAATTTTTATTCACATGTGTCGTTAAATTTTTATTCTCATGTCTCATTAAACTTTTATTCCTGGCTTTTCTTTATAGAGCTATTGTACTATTCTGATTTGGCATCCCAGCGCATTTAAAGTTGGTGTTCCATTTCTTCAAAAAAAAAAAAACCCGAGTTCAAACTACACGGGATCTTAACGATATATCAACTACTAACTGATGACTGACTAATACTGTTCGATTTTTAAATGGTATGAACAAACATTTGATTTGAAACATTTAAAAATCGAACAGTATTAGTCAGTCATCAGTTGTTGATATATCTTTAAGATCTAGTCCTGAAAAATGGGCCCAAGAATCTAGACAAACTTAGAACGTTGTGTGCACGGTTGTGTGTACACAGTTTAGGCTACGTAGATTTACCGCACTTTCGGTCAGTCGAACACCGCTGTATTATACTGGATGTAGATAAATACGAGTATATATGGGTGGGTGGTAAAGGAACGGCCGAGGATTCAGCAGCTAGGAGAGATGACAATCTCAGTAGGCGATAAGTTGACCCAACAAAGACCTCTCGTGTAAGTCATGTTGTCGGCGGCTCTTAGGAAATACCAGCATTGTAGCGAGAGGAGGTTGGGGCAGCTCAGATTAGATCGCCACCTCCTCCCCGAAGCTATTAATCAATTAGACTATTTTGGACTGGGAATTTCTTAGCACGACCATCGCGTCCTGACCCGTGCGAAGCTTTCACCGGGATATTTATTAGACGTTGCGGTTGCAGGTGTTTTAGTGACAAGTCAGATAAGAATTTCAAACTACCACCTATGAGGGTGACTTATAGTATTTTTTTTTCAACCCCTAATATATTCTCCACTTTATTATGTTGTCGTTTAAAACCCTTTTCGAAATGAATAGTGCATAAATATAGGAGGGTCAAAAATAGATATTTCATTATTTTTTATAGTATTTTTTTGGTCTTAAAAGTATGATATTGTTAGGAATTTGAGAAGATTTTTAAACAAGCTAATAAGACTGCTTTCAAGCCTACGGGGCTATGTTTAAACCAAGAATGTATGATTAAGATTCTCGTTGTGCCATGTCCAAAATTCCCAATGCCAGCGATCATTTGAGCAGTTTTATCCAATCGTGGGCTGCTCGACTAATACCACAGTACCTATGAAAATCCGTCCATTCCCATAAGATAATTATATTTATGTATTTATTTATTATTTCCATCATCAATACAAGTACAACAATAAGAAAATTAACATAATATCATTATTGGAATTTACTGCCGCACTGGACAACGTCTGTTCTGGGGCAGTACTACTTAAAATTAAATCAAATATTCTTCTTCGACTTTTTTTAGATCTACGATCTGTTTAAGAAGTGCTCAAATCGGGCTCCTGTGAGGATGTTGTCCAACTTTCTCTCTGGGGGACGTTCTGGTGGCCGGCGTCCATTTGCAATCCTTTGCATCATGACCTTGGCGATTCTGTTGTCTTCCATCCTTTCGACATGGTCCCTCCTTCTTCGTTTTAATACTAAACGAATGTTGCACTAAAGTTGTATTGCGTATTTTTTGTTGTATTGAGTAAAAGGCTCTTGATGCGCTAGTCTATTTCAAAAATGAAAAGCAGACTTATATCGTGGATCACCTTGCGGTTCTTGGTTTTTTCAATTAGATTTAAAATCTTTAAAAAATCATCGATATTCGTTAAACTATAATCGAAAATTAGCGACAGTATTTAAAAAAAAAATTTTTGATCCAAACCTTTGTCTTAATTTTCTCAGAAAGCGTATCTTAAGATAAGAATATTCCGTTGATACAATGAATCACAGACCAAAATAATATTGTATCCCTTATCTATTATAATATGTAGTGTTGTGTGTATTATTATAGGAACGGGGTATGTTTTATTAAAATTGTGCGAACACACGCAATAACAAGAATACAAAAATGTTTTAATAAATTACATTTTCGTCGGGAAAATTTATTTCGTTTAATATTATTTGCGCCATTGTATGTGTACGGGTTTCTAGTACAGACAAACCTCAAAATACGAGTTGAATTCATTGCGTAACTCCGCTCGTATCTCAAAGTATATTTTATAATATGTGATTATGTTATCATACTGTTCCAGCCCTCAAAATGTTAATTTAATTTAGTCCAATTTATCTTTTATTCTTATAAAATATTAATATATAGTTTAAAACTTGGTTAAACGGTAGGTAGATAACGAAAAAAATTATAAATATGTAAAATAAATTCTATTCTCGTTGGAAACCCTCCGAGTGGATCTATGTAAGTAAAAGCTTCCCTTTATTCATCAATCAAATTTTCTTTACATCTCCCACTAAGGGGCATAGGGAGGCAACAAGACCTCTAGAATGCGCTTGATCTTGCGCATTGTTTATTACCTTAAGCTTAAACTTATTGTTTTTGTTACATTCGTTTAATTTTCGTATTTTCTGCTTTTCTTATTTTTTTTTCTCTATTGCGGGACATTCGTCAATTTTATACATAACCGGTTGAAAAAAACCTCTCTGAGGAAGTTTGTCTATCGTATCTAAAGAATAGGAATGTTCGAGACGCACAATGCGCATTCGGTCTTTGTTTAAAAAAAATCTCGTTTGCCGAGGCTTTCTTTCGCATATAGAGGTATTGCTGTATTATGTTCTGGGAACAATGTTCCATAAAGGCTCAAGCACAACACATAAATTGTTAGGAGGCACTGGAGAGCATGAAAAATTCATTAGTTATTCTCGGACCAATATACTTTATCTGCTATAATCTATCCCCAGATTACTGATTTATTTATTTTGAGTCGTTCCTACCTATTTCTACCCCCGCAGACTTAACGGCGAAGTGTGAAATGTTAATAATGCAACCACTTGCAATATTCACGGGACATGTTGTTTACTTAACGATTCTTAGAGGTCGGAGATAGTTACGAACTTGATCTTTATTTACATAGAAAATAAAATTATTTAGTGATTTTTGTAAAGGAACCAGTGAAAAATTCAAGCTTTTCAATTTATAATGTACAAAATTTTCACTAAGCAGGTCTTATTTATTTATTTTCATAAATTGTGAGTTTTTTTTTATAGATTCAAAAGCATCGAACTCTGGATAGGCGATCCTGAATTCTTTTCAGAATTATGCCTTGAGTGTCTTTTGAAGTTTTGAAAACGGTTACATTAAATTTTAATTCGTAGACAACTGTTGTCAGTATCAATAATTGACAACGGTTAATGTATGTAGTATCAATTGACAACGGTTAATGTCTTTGCCATCTATTTATAATTTTTTTACCTATATTTTCTTAGCGTTCGCTTTTCCCATATTTTGGGAATTTAGCTTTTCGATTATTCGACACTTTCGGCAACTAAAAAAAATATTTTATGAGACTCTGTAATAACTTGATGTTTTTGACAAACGAATAATTATTAAAATAATGCTATTTGTCACTTAACATAATCGCATCTTCTTTTCAAAATGTTAAAAACTTACCTGATTAAATACATTTCGTAAAAAATGTGTAGGTTCACAAAATTTGCATTGATATTTTATTTTAAGCGCGAGGTATAGGTATACTTACCTATTTTTCAACTTTTTTTCAATTCGATCATTAGATAATGTAACCTGTAAAAGAAAGTATTCAACGGATTCTAACTTCTCAATTATCGTTTAAGAATATTCATTCTCTTCGTTTTGTTCTTCTCTTTGTACAATCAATTAATTATTGTACATGTTTTATTTGAGAAGGAATTTTCAAACGAACACGTTTATTCCATATAAATTCTAGTCGTTTGTTTCAAATTCCCTCCCCTGTGGTTAATCCCAGATTCTTCTATATCACGCCTTAAAAGATTTTTATTCGAAACAAAAAGTTTGTATGAGGAATGGATAATCTTGTACCGAGTTTGAGATGAATATTTGAACAGATCGGAGCACACAGTGTGGCTGAAGAAATGAATAAAAATTACCGTGGAAGCGTCTTAGAAACAAGATGGAATTTATTTCAGCGAAATACTAATCTTATCTGGTATGTTTATAGAAGGAAATCAGTATGTTGATTGCACAATATAAAATTCTTTCTTTGCTGTCAATTGCGCTCTACTTTGCGCAATGTTTAAGACCTCCTAACACACCATGTCCAAATCTCTTCGAAAGAGCAGAACACAGTATCGAGGGTCTTCCTCGTCTTCGTTGATTCAATCCCACTGCAGTGTAAGATAAAATAAACAACTTGTATGTAATAGAATATAGGTATATTAAATTCCATCTGTCAAGTTAGACTAGAAAAAGTTGCCTATAGATGTTGTACCCTTTTGATACAACTATTTTAGAAATATACATCTGTGCGTAGCCTTTCCCCAACATTTTAACAACCTTTAAAGATTCTCATTTGCTTAAGAGGGTACATGCAAAATTTCCAATGTAGTATGATTGGTATTTTTTAACGTTTGATAGTTTCAATCTTAGAAACTGAAATCTGAACTACAGTTTTCAGGTCTTTAGCTACACAAAATTTCCTTGGTCTGATATTAAACAAAAATAGAAAACGAAGAAAATTCTGTCGTCAAAAAGAGTGTTCTACCTATGGTTTCTCTAATGTTGACGCATACTCAAATTAAGTCCTGGTTTATAAATAAGCCTTGAAAATGTATTGCGTCATAATTTATAAATTTGCTTATCGATTCTACTGAATAATATATATTATTTAAATCAGAGAGAGATGGAAATATTGTGCGAATATTCAGATTTTGTTCTCATATCTGTATTATGTATACCTACACATACCAGTTCGTTGTGGAAATATATAATTTATTTTTTTAAACTTTAAGATAAATGTTAGAGGTTTAAATTTTTTTTAGTTACCTTTTCATTAGTATTTTTATACATTTAAAGGTTGTTATTCTTCTTCTTCAACTCTTGGAGAAAGTCATAGATGCTATCGGTCTTCTTACGGAATTTCAGATTATGCTCAACACACTTTTCTCATTGTATATTTTATTCATAAATCCAGACATCAAGAACAGATTTAAGGCACAGGGTGCAAGTATTACTAATAAATTTAGATAATAAACTTTAAAAAAATAACCTGATACCTTCTTCTTGAAGTGCTCAGTCAGGTTCTTTGGACGTTGGCCCTTATCCAACAACGGCTTGAATTAGTTCCCCGATGGTTTGGATTACAGTCCACGCCCTTCCATTGCGTGTCCATAGCTTTGTTTTCTACCCACAGAACGTCGTCCCAAGATCTTAACCTTCGATGAACTACACTACGAATAGGTACCTTATCATTTCTAAGCACATGGCCGAGAATTGAGGTCCTATATATCTTATTTTTGACAGCAATTCGCCCTAATCAGGTCGTGACACATACAGTTTGATATTATTGTACGGGTACAAACATGACTAATCTTTCTTTAAATGCAGGTGAATATTTCCCATATCTAGAAAATCAATGAATTTGAAAGTTCTTTAAAATATTTTTCATCAGAATCGTAATTTACAAAAGAACCTCTCCTTAAAACTCGGGAGGTAAGTTCCAAGCGCTAGTGATCGAGCTATCAGACGCAAACGAGCGCAAATTAGTCGGAGAACAAGTTTCAATTTCATTTACCGCTGGATAGTAAACTCTTGGTGTTAGTTAGTGTTGTAACTTACACAAATCCTTTCTTTTTGTTTTCTCTCCTTTTTTCCCCTCCCGTATCTTTCTTCCTTTTCTTATTCTTCCCATTTCTCCTGCAGAACGAGGGGTGTGGAACGTGATATATTGTTTCCGTCTCGAATTATACCGTATACATACACTAAACTCTAAAGGATCTCACCTTTGCTTGCTCTGTAACGAATTGATAAAGCTCTCCCAACACACACATCCCAACGTTTGCACATAATTCTTCACTTATAGCGCAATGCGCTATTCCTTATTTTCAAGATCTACCGCAAATACTATCCTCGACATTGGTTAACGCCATGTTTGGCGGCATTTTCTTTGCAAGCAATTCTTACGTAATACTAATAATAACTGTAGTTAATAGACATTTTCGTAAATAAATACAAAGGGTCCAACATGCAAAAAAATATGCCATTACCTTTGTTCACTTCCAAATAAAGTCGCGCCGTGTGCAATCTGCACTAATATCAGACGAGTCTAATATTTTGGGAGTTGATTCAAACCCTTAATTATTCGTTTGTCACATCTTGGGCTACTGGTGAGCAGAATAAGCTTCAATTACCTTTGAAGACTCAGTTTTACTGTTGTGGAAAATGATCGCGTTCATTAAATATTTTCTGCTACATCTGACCTTTCGCTTTTGTTGTTGGATCATTCATTGATATGGGATATGATACACATATTGATATTTTCTCACTCTTAAGTTACCTCTCCAAAACACGAGTTTTTACTCACATTGGAGAGCAATCATCCAATGATTTATTTATTTGTAAATTACCTTAGTTTGTAAACTTTTTTTTTCTATAAAATAAATAATTTTTATTATTATTATTATTCAATCAGTTTTGTTGTTTCCCTGCATTCTTTAACAGTGCATATATACATATGTTTTTCTGTCATATCAATTATGGGGAAGAATCACTGATATTGCGCGATTCACAGTGTGAACTGATCTATCTCCCATTGATAAATTATCGATCTTTCAAATTCTCTTAATTCATTTGCAGTGTTTTTCAAATTTACTCTCGCATATCTTTGTTTAATAACAAGATTTACAGATATGAATACATAATAGGTGATTCCATTAAAAATCAATTTTATTGGAAATCAAATGATTCTAATTTTCCTTTATTTTAAATTCGAAATAAGAATAAAATATGTACGCTTTTTGAATTATTTTTTAAATAAAAACTGAAATGGTTCTAACTCAATTAACGGAATTGAGTTGGTAGCCGTAAGGTTTCTCTTAAAAAAAAAAGAAACCAGTTGGTTTGAGAGGAATTATTATTCCTAAAAGCTCTGTCCTTTGAGGTTTATCATCCTATAATAATATTTCTGCGTACATACACCGTTTTGTTATGGACGAATTTAATTTTATTCTTAATATTGTATTTCAAAGCAATTTTTAAATTAACTATGTTTAGATGTGTAAAATTTAAATAACGTTTTATTTGTATGTACCTTCCTTTTTTAATGAATCTGAGCTCACAAATACCAAAGGGTTGTGTTGTGAAAGTGGAAATGGTCGGCACCAGGACTCCAACCCACGCCTGATACCGCTGGTCTACCTACCTCATACAACCCTTTTTGGTAGTTTTGTTTTGAGTGAATTGAACCAGTTCTAGCACCAATGGAAAATGGAGAAATTTCCCAGTCAGCATACTTTATAGCGATCTTTGTATAGGTACCTAAGCACCAATGGAAAATGGAGAAATTTCCCAGTCAGCATACTTTATGGCGATTTTTGTATAGGTACCTACATTAAATAAATGTTGAATATTGAAATTCCGCCCAAATAGTGCAATAATAATTATCATTAAAATTCTTATATCTGTATACATATGATTAGTCTACAATATGTGGACAAAGTATCTGTATGAGGTATCACTCATTTAGAATATCCAGCAAATAAGAATTATTCAATGGACACAAGCTTTCGGTAGCTTACTGTGAAAGAGTCATGGAGTGTATTTGTGTTCACTCTGAGTGAGCACAGATTCATTAAAAAAAAATGTTTCAACCTTTCCCTTAGTATGGTCAGTTAAAAGAGAATATGTACGTTAAGCTGATTATTGTGTTGGTTGATCCTTTCTTTCTCTTTTCATTGGACATCCTTAGTTCGCTATAATGCACATTAAAATTTATTGTTTACTCTTTTTATTTATTTCCAGTTTTAAAAGTGTAACTAAAAGTTATAAAACCTACGATGTGTACACTAGTCCATGTATCTAAAGGTCCTGTGGCTTGTTACAGTTTTGTTTCTCTAGAAAGTTATCCAGAAGCACGTAAAAACTAAAGTTTATTTTCCTGGGTATCTACGGAATTATATAAGGGACGGACGGACGGTTGGTCGGGTCAGTACTACCTATCACGTATTTATTTGTTCCGATGTTTCGGAATGTTTTTCTCCCGGACCGAATAGTTTGGTATCAATATCTTCTTCTTTCAGACGTTTTCTTTATAACCTCCCGCAGACTGTAAAACCAATATTTTAGATTCTTCTATTTTTGATGAGAGCTATCCGCTAAGGTCACATGAAGAATCCTCATGTTAAATCATTTATGAAATATAGGTACCTACTTGCATTAAAAATATATTCCGAAAATTCGTTGATTTCAATACTTCTAAAAAATGAACTCACAAATCTGTTTATCATATCAGAAATCTGAATCTATACATACGTCTGAATAGGGAACAATGTATGTATATCAAATTACAAATAAGAAACAAATATTGATGATCCTTAGACTAATATCATTGGAATTTCAATAGCTGCATACACACATAACGATTTATCTTTACGGTGTGACCGATAATCGTTCAATTTTCAACTGTTTTGTTCGCTAAGATTTGGAAAATGAGCGATTATTGGTCAAATCTGAAAGATAAAACGTTACGTGTGTATCCAGCTAATGGTAAATGTAAATTAAGCCCACTACGATCTTTTGACCCATAGTCACCTACGGAATAGAGGTCAGAGCAGACACTAATAGAAAAAAGTCCTGACTGAGAAGCTTCGAATTGAAGACACTGAGGACTAAGATGTATTATCGGAAACACACTGCGTGACCGTATAGACATGAACAATACCATTCGCAGTATGTGCAATTGGAGGACATCGTCAAATGTGTAAGGGAACGATGGCGATGTATTGTTGAAAAACCAACCCCACGTAAAGTTTTTTCATACATATGAGAAAACCAATCAAACTACGGGAAATATTTTTCATACATAATATGATAAAACCAATCAAACTACGGGAAATATTTTTCATACATATGAGAAAACCAACAAACTACGGGAAATATTTTCCATACATATGATAAAACCAATCAAACTACGGGAAATATTTTTCATACATATGAGAAAACCAATCAAACTTCGGGAAATATTTTTCAAACTAGTATTATACGTCTAGAAGAGAAGTCGACAGTCGTCATGACAATAAAGACAGGTGTCCGCAGGAAATATTATATCGACGAAATAATGTTATACTTGATCAGAGGTATACATGCATTAAACTGTTGCAACTGAAAAAAAATTGTTAGGATATTTTTCTGCCAGTTTTAATATGAAATGTTAATGTGATGTTTGTTTTGTTCCAGGTATGTAGCTGTATTTTTATTTTGAGAGCAAATATCATATGAATTTGTCGGTGAGTAAACAGTATAGAAAATAATGTATATTCATTTATTCAGGGGTTGTTGTTTGCTCTTCATTATTTTAAAGTATGTTAGATTATATATCAATGTGGTTAGTTTTTTTACTCCTGCGTCGATGTAGTTGCAACATTAACGTTTTTGCTCAGAAGGTTACATTTCTGCATACGAAGATTGATGATGTTAAAATTTCCCGATAGATGTTGTCATTTAGGACTATGAATATTGAATTATTTTATTACTTACCGATTTATTGGACCTACCTGCTGATATGCTTGTGTTGCATAACTTGCAGACCGGCCAGATCTGTGATTTCTTTCTTCTTTCACCTTTCTTCACTAAATTTATTCATCAACAACTTCACTGGACATCACCCACAACAAACAAATTATAACGTCCTAAAAATATCATGTTTATATTTTTGAATTTTTACGAAAATAACACTTTTGTCATAAATTTTTCATAAACAATGTTGTCAATAATTGAGACAAATTAATAGGTAGGTCTACAAAGGATATAGTATTAAGGATGGAAAAATTGTATATGCAGTAGGTATGTGATTTCAAAAGGGTCTGAATTAATGCGGTTTGATTTTATAATACCTAGTTTTGTTAAACCTGATGGTCTAGAATATTTCACGAAATTTCGGCTCGGTTTTCGCTTGTGAAATTCATGCGAGGGTTATTACATTTTTAGCTTAAAATCCATTGCGGATGTTATTTTATGAGAAAGAGCTTTGTGTTGGGATCTTCTTGTCACCGGAATGATACCACAACATCTCTCAGCATTTTAAGGTGTGCGTTCGGATAGGGAGAAGGTGGATGAAGAGATTTGACATCTTAAATGTGATGTTTTATGATTGCTCTCCTGGGATCTAATCAAAATAATCTTCCCCTTAAATGGTCGCTCTTTCTATTTTATTAATATTTCACGTATTTATTTCAGAATAAAATATTTTACGGCCGATGTTTCAAACTGTTTACTAATGGTTTTGTTTTCCTAGAAAAGCGGCCGTATTATTTGAGATTCATTCTTTCATTCATTCTCTTTCACTGGCAGTAAAATAATGAAAGTGGGAAAGAGACAGTGTAATCTTGACGCTGAGTGTCAATTAGCATATTTTGGATACCGCAGTATAAAGGATGCGAACTGAAATAAAATGTATGAACCCTTTTTTTACACTTTCCGTTTTTGAAAAATGATAGCCGTCCACTAAAACAGAATATTAGGGAAGTTCTGTTGCTCCCTATATTAAAATGTTTATTTAATTCAATGTATATTATCGAATATTTCGGTATTGATTTTTAGTGGTCTACAGTTCCAGGTGCATTCGATTGAGAAGTTTTCAAAACATGATAGAACTGCACATATTGAAAAAGAAAACACCATAAACAACGCGTTGAAATTTAATCATTAAAGAATCAGAACGTTCCAAATATACATATCGATTCTAAATTTTACTATAATAAGAACTGTTTTAGGAAATTTTGGTTCTATTATATTCCACCTTTCAAACTAAACAGGCATTTTGTGTAAAAACAAAGGTTTAATTTGCATAATATTCTATTGTAGACAGCCTTAATGTTATTCAAGCCTCAGGGTTTTGATAGAACACTACAGCATTCCTATTGGAAAAATATTATATAAAAAATTCAGACCAGTGCAGTGGAGGAATATATCATAAAAAGTAGTGTATTGATAAACAAAGTGTAGCAAAGATTTTTATTTTACTAGATTCTTCCTATAATTGCTTTGAAAATGGGTATTTTAGTGAAGGTTCACTTCTAAACTTGTTCTTATAAACACCTCGAATCAAATTTACCTCCTTTGCTTGCTCCTAAGCTATCTTTCCACTGCTGAATAAAGGCCACTTCCATTCCTTTTCAAAGAAATGTTGGTAAGATAATATGTTTCTTAAATGAATCCTTCCTTTTACTGGAATGAGGAAGTCTGCCCATCTGTTCTTTGATCTGTCGACGCTTCTTCTATTATCCTCAGGTCGTCATTTGATGAGTATTGTCGGCCATGTGTTTTAATTTTTTTCCAAACTACAATAATTTATTTATTCTCAGTATCCGACTTTCTTATGATTATCAGAAAAAAAAAATTAACACACTCTGCTTAGGTTTCACACACTATGCTATGTGTCAGCACTGAAAGGAAGCATATTTCGTGGACGTTGCGATATAATTTGATTGACAATAACGAGAATTGTCATAAACCTTCAATCAACTGAAGTATTTGAATCATTAAATTTTTTTGAAATACATTCATGTTTACGAAGAAAGCCTTGTTGAAACTTTACAATATATTATTACGTTTGGTGAATTGATTTCCAATAATAATGTAAAAGCCAATTCTCTTTTAAATGTTGAACACAATGTGGTGATGGGTCGGGGGTATTGATTTATTCGTATGTGTATCTTTTTGCCGTTTTTAAAACCGGTATCATTTCATATAATCAAACGTCAATTTGTTAGGTGAAGACGAATGCTTAAGGTGCGGACTTGAGTACGAAACCAGCTGTGTCTATATTTTTCTAATAATAATTCTAATTTATCTAAAACAAAAAAAATCAAATATGGAAAAACCAGCCTAAAGAAAATAATCGAATAGTATCCAATTCATTTAAAAATATTGAGTAGCATCAGAGGTTAAATTGTTAAATATAACTATACTAAATTCGGAGTGTTACTCGATTGCGGATATGTAGGTACGTTTCCTTCGATTATTGTAGATTCATCAGAAGTACAATTTCTGATGGAGTTTCTCTTGTTTCTTTTCCTTCTGTACCCCTATTCCGAATTATATTCAGTCACAGGCACAGCGGAGCTTTCCGAAGTGTTCTGTAGGGGCGCTATATACGTTTTCATACAAAATTTGATACTTCACACTTTAAATGCACAAAAAAATTTAATTTCTAGAAAAAAAAAACAACTCAAGCAGCACTATTTTTTTTTAAAATTTGTACATAATAAGCCAAACAGCTTTTTCTAGGCTAGATTGCTTATCAGAAAGGTAGAAAAAATATTAATAAAATGATTCACAATTTCTTCTATATTTTGCGGGCTTACTCAACAGTATCGTAACATTTTAAAAAATAACACACGTAATACCGTTTTTTTTTTTAATTTTATGAACTGGCAACCGATATCAGCTCACCAGTCCATCTTATTAGTTTTAAGTTTGGTCTGACGTTTGAAGTTAAAAAAATATCGACGTGGATGTAAGTCCGCTCCTGCCTTGTGACTAGCTTGATGTCATTTGTTAGGACATCACAAAACACTAAAATAAGTATAATATAAAAAGTAGATTCACATGGTGTAGGTATAATTTTTAACGATAGAAGATGAAGTAGTAGGAATACTTAATCTAATGTCTCTTCTGGACTCAAGTTATAATGTGAATGTTCGCCTAACGTTATTAATTGCTGTAATTTCGTCGCTCTTAGGAGTGTAGATATTGGTCTCTACCTGCTAATATGTGGAGTAATTAAAGATAATGTTCCAGCCACATTAGTATTATCTTGTAGACAGATGTTAGTTCATTTATTTACATACGAAGATACTTCGAAGTATGTACATACCTACTACCCAACATCGAGGATACCCGATGTCTTCGAACATTCTAGTTACTTCCGTCGTAACCAGCCCTCTAATGGACGAAAAAGTTTAGTTCGAAGTTAACTTAATTATTATTTTAAAAAAACCTTTTTAGGTGAATGAAACGAATTCCAATCATTATTTAGATTTATTTTTATATATTTCCGAAACTAGAAGTTCATTCTACAATCTATATAATAATTCAGAAATGTTTGTGTGCTTTCTATCGTATATGTGAACATCACGCCTAAACGGCTGAACCGATTTCACTAATTCTTTTTTTGTCGTGTTGGCTTTTATTAGTAGAAGGTTCTTATGGAAGAAAAAATTAAGAAAGTTGCGTGGTAAATCTATCTATATAATAATTCAGAAATGTTTGTCTGCTTTCTATCGTATATGTGAACATCACGCCTAAACGGCTGAACCGATTTCACTAATTCTTTTTTTGTCGTGTTGGCTTTTATTAGTAGAAGGTTCTTATGAAAGAAAAAATTAAGAAAGTTGCATGATAAATCTACATAATAATTTAGAAATGTTTTTTTATTAGCTTTTTACTTAATGTCATCGCATCACGCCTAAACGGCTGAACCGATTTCACTAATTCTTTTTTTGTCGTGTTGGCTTTTATCAGTAGAAGGTTGTTATGAAATAAAAAATTAAGAAAGTTGCGTGGTAAATTGGGAAATTAAATAAAACTCGCATTAGCCCCTCCTTCTCTATCTAAATAATAATTCAGAAATGTTTTTTTATTTTGCTTTTTACCGTATGTCATAGCATCACGCTCAAAATACAAATGCTACGTCAGATATGAATCTGCACAGAGCCGTGCAAAATGCCGGAGAAGGTTCTTTAATACAATTTGCTGCATTAACTTTAATATATTTAGAGCTAATTAAAAAACCCTATTTTTTAGGATCTTCATACAAAATTTTAATAAACATTAAAAGTGTCATTCTTCTTTTTCTGTGCTTATGTCAGTTATAAAGGTCTGTTAAGCAATGGGAAGCTAGACTAGAACCTGTTTAATTACCTACCGATCAAGCCTGACAATCGGAATCAAAAACGTAAAGCAAGACGGGTATAAGCTAGTAATAGATAAGTTCAGTTTCTTATGTTATGTAATTGCGGAATAGTTTATTTAGGTATAATCGATTAAGAAAAAGTGACAAAAACAGCTATTTTGAGAGAATGGACGCTTAATTTTCAAATATTTGACTAGTTCTAAACTTTTTTCTTTTCTCTTCTACAAAGAATACTTTCTAATTTAAAAATTTGGTTAACCTCAATAAGTATGCATATGAAATAACATAGATATATTGTTAATGCAATACAATAATTGACCGCCATTTTGTGGTGACAGTTCGCCATTATGTGGTGACAGTTATCTGGTTAGTTAATAGACATCATACTTTAAAATAGAGATGTGCCTACATTATTGAATCATTAATTAAACCCAAATTGATTATTCAAACATGTATGTAATATTTAATTTAGTGTGTACATATTGATGTAATGTTAGATTAATTATTGTTTTGAGTAAATTTATAATACTCGTATGTTTTTAGTTATTGAAGAAATTATTTACTTTTCAAAAGCTTTCCGAATATAAGTTTTATATGCCGTAAGAAAAAATTAAAAAAAAATCGCAGAATATTGGAAAATTTAAGAAAAATTTACATAGGTTAATTTAGTGGTTTTGACAGTACCTATGCATTTTTCTTTAAAATTGAAGTTTGACAAACTGTAAGTTGATTGGTGTGATGGTCAATTTATCATTACTTATACAAAATTTAAGGAAAGTCAGTGCGTTATAATATTAATCATACCCATTGCCTTGAGAATGAGCATGAGGAACACAATAAGGTTAAGATCTGTCGACGAAGCTCATTCCTGAAAGACAATTTTGTTAAAGCACTACTTCAAATGCTGATTTAAGCTTTTACAATGATTATTTTTTTCACTCACAGTTCTGTCAATGTACTCTTTCAAAACAAATGATCAGATATTGAGCAAGTCATTTACATATTCAATCCTTACCTATTTTCTAACATTATCCGCTTGTATACATCATATCATTACTTTTCGAACGGAATTCTGGCATATTTTTTTCGTTTAGTTTATTCGTTTCATTCCATTCTGAAGCACGCCGGCAGCTCCTTCAACTATCCGCCGAGTCTCACTGAATAACTCAGTTTCTGATTTCCTGTATTCTATTCTCCGTCTACCACTTTTCTTCATTCTTTCTCTCCAGCCTTCGATATAAGTTTACTGGAGAATAGAGGAAATCGATTTCGTGAGAGAAATTCCATATTATTCAATCTGTTCAGTGTTGAAGAATTTCTCCAGCATTTTATTTAAATTTTCACCCCTGGTATATTATCGAGTTTTCTACTAAATATAGTTTGCGGAATACCATATGTGTGGTGCATTCGCATTTTCTTTCATCGTATAACAATAACACCGATTTAATTTTAATAATTTATTTGTAGCGACGAGGCGTCAGCGTTTAGTGGCGAGACGAAATGTTAACTGATGCATGTGTTTCATTCTTTTTTATAGGTCCAAGAAGGCTACTCTTTAAATTCTATACCGATTTATAAAATTTTAAAACAAAGTATGTATTTACGTAGTGAAAGTTCATTATTATGCATTTAACCAAACACCGTTTCACTTTCAAGATTGTTAAATATTTAAAGAAAAATTGTGAAAGTGTAACTGTATTTGTTTCAATTCGTTAATGTCAAAATCACAATATGCATGGTAAGTATTCCCGACACACATTTGACAAGAGTTCTCAATGTTGACCTATCGTATTTGAAGTTGATTTTTCAGTTTAAAATTTCATACAAAATAAATTTTTATACAGCATGTTTACCGATGTTGTAGGAAAACGTGCATAGAAAAGATTCAAATGCAACTTATTGAGTCTGTCAGAATGATCACTTTTACAATAATTACATTTTAACCGTCTTTAACTTCGCGTTGACATCGTCACAGAATTGAAATCGTGAAAGTTTAACTACGTTAAAAACCCTACAATATTTCCACATACACACCCATGGGTTGAATTTTCACATCCATTTCATTGCCATATTCCTTTGTTAGTTTATTACAAGGATGTGTCGAAGTATCTCTTTGTGTATATGTTCCAGAAACGAATTATTTACATGTAAGCAATGTGTAAGCTCCTATCCATTTCCAAACGGATTATTTTTTTCACCTCTCGATTTCCTTGAGAAAAACTTTTCTCTTTACACTTTATTTTATTTCTACATCGTTAGAGAGGATCTTTCTATTCGAAGGTGTATTTTCCTACACTAAAACAATAGTTTTTTTTATTTAAAAAAAATTTTTTTAAACAATTCTTTTAGTTGAAAAATATTAGAATTACAGTTTAAAAATAATATTATCTTTTATAGTGGATGTTTGAGAAACGAAATAATTTTAAAGTCTGGCAAAGATTTACTTAAAGCACCAAAGGCTTGAGTTTATTATCTTTTTGTTTCATTAAACAGAATTTAAATTCAACCTTTCTTTTGTTTCTAAGATAAATCGTGAACAGGTATCTGAACATTTTGTAAATTCTTGAATATCTTCGATGTTTATCTCCAGCATCCCTACCGTCTAACCAATCTTCTTAAGATTGCCTATAAATTTATTACAATCATTCTCCCTTCCTTCTGTTCCCTTTCTTACTTTTATCTTCGTGCGATGTTCTTTCGTGATTTCTCTCATTTAGCGTCCATATGGCCGAGGAGGAACAAAAAAAAGGAGAATTCCTTTCATAATAATTTACAATTCCTTTTGCGTCTGCCATTGTCTTCAGTGGGGTCACTTTCAGGCTAGGAAATTAATTGTTTTATTGCCATTACATAGCGGGGAGGTTTGGACAACTTTCTTTTAAATCTTTAACTACTTATCAAAGCCCCTCTCACACTCCTACGTTTATTCTCGGCCTTTATTAGCTGGCTGAAGAATTGGCTCCGTTAATTTTGGCGCGTGGGGCGAATCGATAAGTTTTATAACTGTCCCGCATACGTTTTCCTTACAAACAACTAAATCACACTTCACAGTCGTTTATTTCGAGTCTAGATTTTTTTTTTATTATTATGAAAGTTGGCGTAGCAATTGGATGGTATTTACCAATCTTAAATAATTAAAATTATTTAATTTACTCACTGCATTATTTTTAATTTGATCAGTATTGCTCCGTTTTGATTCTATACCATAATTCATAAAAAAGATCTGATGCAGGTTTTACAAATTGTCACATTTCTCTCCTTCCACGTGTGTCTAATTCTCCTAACAGTAGATTTCAGGCATCCAGCTACATTAGCAGCTTTATTTTTAAAACTTCTGACTTCTTCATTAAGGTCACAACAGCTAGATACGTCTTCACCCAGAAGATTGCAGTGTGTTGGCTGTCTCGAAGTTACCATGATTTTTGTATCTGAGTCTATGGAGATTTTCTTGTTGATACTCAAGAGGATGTGTGGAATTATTGGATATGTTTTTATATACCGCTTTCCGAATTTATTAGGAGCACAGCATCATCTACATAACATTTTATTCCTATGTACCTATTTCCCATTGTTTCTACTCTGATATACTTTCTATTCTTAGTTTATATTTTAGTTGTACTGGGAAAGAGACTTAAAACAGTCAACGGGAAAAAGATGGAAAAAAATTAATGTAATGAAAGCGAAGTAGAATAAGGAGAGGACATTTGAATGTTTTACTTAAAAGTAATGCACGAACGAAAAAGAATAACAGAATTAGAAATGAAAGGAAAATATTTAAAGGCCGATAAAAGGAAATGTTGGAGAGATTACAACATGCCTCGTTTCCCCAATTTTAGTTTTAATCTTATTCTGTTTTACATTTTTTTCTTCTCTTTCTAAAACATTCTTATTTTTATTTCAACAATAATTCCTTCTTTCTCGATAATTTTTGAATTCATTGTCTTTTTTTAATATATTCTTTTAAATAGGTACTTATGTTTACGCATTTCATTATTCAAATCGATGTACGTCATCGGCTGTACACCACACATAGAGTGGTTATAATTAATAATTCATTTTTTTAGTATCATTGCTTCAAAATCTGAAAAAATTCCACACTGAAAATAAAACAAATGTGGTAGATTAATTATTTTCCACATGATTTTGTCCTAGGCTGAATTTTAATAGAACTTGCTCCTGATTTGAAAAACCCAAATCAAATCTGTTTCTAAAATTAGTAGTTTTTTTCTATTGTTAATTTGTTTTTTGTTGTTAGTTGGAATGATACGAAATATATAGCTTTTTCCTGAGATTTATATCATGGATATTCGATCAGCCTGAAAAATAAGACCTTCGAAAACCGGTAAACGTTATTGAAATCTGTGTAAATTATCTTAATATTTAGTTTATTAAGTTCAATCAAGTAGTTGCGATCCAAAAGAAAAGTACATATTGTTAATTTATAGATGCCTTTTCATTGTTTTTTCTTCCGTTGGCAAATAGGTTTTGTTAAATAGAATAAATCTATGAAAAAAAAATCAGAAAACAAATGAAAATTTTCACAATGTTCCATTTGAGAACACGGGCGTTATTGAATTTTTAAACTTATGAATAATTTTGAGATGCTAGGTCATCGAAATTGGAAATATTCTTCAGGTAACATGGGTTTTGGGTGGATAATCATGGAACGTAAGTATAACTCGAGTGGCTTCAAGATCGGCCTGGACCCGAGGGTTTAATATCTTTGTAACACAAAAGAGGGCATCATTTTATCGGAAACTGTGTACATTTTTCAAAAATTACTTTCCCAACAGGAACAGTCAGCAGAAATTTAGGGTGAAAATAATAATAAAGTTCAAATAAAAAATTGTATAACTTTTCCACAAAATGTTTGTTTGTTATAAATGTTTCTTAGTCTCCTGTGACCATGAAGGACGTGTGCCTACGAAACTAGTCAGGATAATAAAAATTTGTGGAAAAGTTAAACAGTTTTTTATTTGAACTTTATTTTCAAATAAACTCCACCAAGAAATGCATGTTCATCAGTTAGTAATTTTTTTTTTTGAAAATAATAATCTTTTTTTTTTCTTAAGGAGAAGATAACCGGGATATGTGTGAATTTACTTACAAATCAGTAGGCCTAGACAAAATCCATTTGGCGATCGACTACAAACGAATTCTTCGACAATGTGGAGTAGGAAGAAAATTAACTGTCCACTTCTTATATTTTTATGTAAGTGTATTTCTTTGGTTTAAATAATTGTTTATATGTTCCAGTGGACAGTTAATTTTTTCGCACTATACATTGGCGAAATCTTCGTTTGTAGTCGAACGACAATTTGAATTTGTCTACGGGGGCTGATATTCTCTTCTATTGTTACTGCGATTACCATACGATTATAAGCAATGATTATTTCTTACAATATCGCCATGACTATTAAATTTAAAACACCGAGTAAACAAGACTGCTTTTCACAAGCAAAAATCCAATTTTCTATTCCAAAATTTTAACCCTTTTTTTTCATCTGTATTGTCTTTGTTCTTTGATTCAACATTTTGATGATATTGTGTTCACTAAGCCACTTTTAAAATAAGAATTCCTTTTTTTGTTATATTATTATTTAATTCAAAACAACCGAAAGACATTCATGGTTTGAAAAATGCAAGAAAAAACTAAAATACATCGTCTCTAGAGATTTTTTAAAAATATCTCCGGATTCTGTCATGGAAATGCTTAAATACGGTAATCCTCTTTTAAGCCCACTTCGCAAAAGCCTCATAGCGCTGACCTATAAGCCGCTTTTTAAAATAAGATTTATATAAGAAACAAAAAAAAACTACGATGTCATCTTAAATTCAGAGATTTAAAAAAATATTATTTGATTGGAATTAGTGAATACTAAAAATTGCTTCTTTGATCTAAAATCACTAAAAATATCTTGAAAAATCATCAATAAAAAAAACATTACAAACATACACACACACATTCTCCCTTGAGGCTTCCCGCACACCTCAAGCTAGCCCGGAGGAAACCAATCCGCAGCAAACCCGACCCGCACGAAACCAACCCCCTAGTCCGGTCGAAGCAACCAAACCAAAAAGCCGGCCCCACGCAAATCAAGCCCGCCGCGGATCTCCCCCCCCCCCCCAAACCAACCAACAATACTGGGGGGAGGGCTAAGCCTTACTAAGGAGCATAGAGAGGCACAAGAGCTCTCCATTGCGCTGGATCATGCATCTGTACAGGGAGTACACCATCTGCCTGAACCCCATCTGATGCGACCCAGGCGACCGAGGCTTATTTCTTGTGATACTCACCCACATTTGACATTGACACAGACTTAAAGTTGTCAAACTGAGAATAGATGAATATTGTTTGGCTTTAATAATAATAGAAAAAAAATTATTTCCAATTCGACTTAGTTATGGTCGAATTTCGACCCCTGGACGACCACTTGAACTGGTAAAAACCCTAAAGAATCGAGGTCGGTGGCCTAGTAGTTTCGTTGCCGATTTTTGTATTGAAGGTCGTGATTCCGTAGAAGTAGATTTGCTTGTTTTGAAAGATGTTAAAAGTGTTCCCGTATATATGTACGTATTTCATGATATAGAATTATGTTTAAAAAATACAGAACATTTTACACTTAAAAAGTCGAGTACATAGTTAGTGTGAATTGAACATTAGTGTAAAATGTCATTACCATATTGCGGTGTCTGGCTGAAGGATGAGCATTGGGTGGTATGTAAGAACACCATTTGAACCACAGGACTATTTCACCAGCGAATTTTAATGGGGCCTCCATTTAATTGTATGTCGAATTAGGTATGTTTAATGCTTCATCTATAACATCGATTATTCCGATGTTGCGTATTATAATTCGCAATCTTCTTCTTTCTGTGTCGTGTCAGGACGCTCCACCGTAAACTACCACTCTGGAGAATGCATCTCGGTCCGAATCAGTTCCTCAACACCGTGCCATCACTGTCCACTCCTCGTCGAACCTCTATTTTTTCTTTAATAATTAAGTGCAGCAAATAATAAGGAAGGTATTTATAGAGCTATCCCACCTAAATAGTATTTTAATGTATGATGCACGTACTAGTAAATTCTGTGTTCAAGACAAAATTACTTTATAAATATTTGCAGATTCAAACGATATTTTTATAGTAATAGGTTGAGAGTTTTTGCACATTTTTGTCAGCTGCAAAGTTGGGCTTAGAGAAAATCAGCTGGACACTCGTAAAAATACACTTGTGTAGATAAACTGGTAATATTACGTATTAATCAAATATTTTTGTATTTCCGTAATGATTTGGATGTGGGGTGTTGTGTGAGGAGGATGTTCAAAGTGCGCGAGATCGACCACAGTGGATGGCTCATGTCGCTTTGCTATGCCCTAAGTGGAGTCTCAAAGGGAGTAGGTATATATTAGAGAGTGAATGTTTTAATATTGTAAAATTTAAGGGCATTGTTTCTTGAAAATGTTGTCGTTAGCTAGACGAAATCGCTCGAGATTCAACTGTGTGGAAAGTGGAACTGTGTCATTTTCTTCATTTTATTCGACAATAAGCAACTTCCGGTCGATATTTTATGATGATTCGATGTCAGAACTTACCACCCTGGTACTTGAACCACCAGCCCATTCATTTCCTCGTCTCGATGTTGTAATGTATTGGCGAGGCAGACGCGCTGAAGGTTCTCCGGATCCCCGTTTAGAGGATCGGTTTAACATCTCAATTAACAATATAATTTCGGATTATTATTTCGCTGATATTATCTCCGAGACGCTTAACGACCGTTAGAGGGACAAAGTAATGATTCAATATTTTATTAATTATTTTTTACCTCCGTTTCATATAAATGAAATTATATTTTTATGTAATCATTTTTAATCTCATTTAAATTTTCCTTTTGAGTAACCTCGTTTATCTATTATCATTTAATTTTCACTTTTTATAATTTCAAATTCATTAAAATATGGCAACTCCTTTAAAGAAACTCCGCACTGACAGCCTGACTTGGAAGGAGAAGTGTTGGCTAACTCAGGTTTTTTGCTTGAGTATAGATATCTTCAATCTCTAGGGATAAGAGTTGGCGTCGCAGGGCAGCATGGCGACGATTACTGTAGGAGACTAAGATCAAAAAGGGAGTATTAGTATGCCAATCCAATACTCCCTTTTTTGACCCCAATTAGGGGTGTAGTGAGGCAACAAGAAGCAAAGAAAGATTCTGATATGCTTATGTAAGGATAATGGACTCATACAGACTCTCCAACATTGCATTGAACGAACAACCACATGGAAGACGACTCCACTTCTCAATAACAGGTCTTCAGGCCTAGAACAAAAGAAGAATTGCTTTTGAGAAAATTGATTTAGTATTGCCCTCAGGAAAAGAAAGATTTCTGTAGTCAGCCTAATTCTATATATAAGATCCGTAGGAAGGAGGAGATCGGCCTCAATGTATCTGAACTATTGATTAAAAAAAAAAGAAATAAAAATCGAACTATACCCATATTATTTTCTAAGGGAACTGGCTTTCGTAGTAATATTTTCATTCGATCAGGAGAAACAGTATTTATTAAATAATTCGCCTTTTTATTTTAGTTATCTTTTTTGTACGTAAGGGTTGCTAGAAGGGTGAAATATTCCCAGAAATGGAAGTGTTTTCGTCGATTTGGTCGACTTTGATTGATTGAGTTATGTGATTTTAGTGAAGAGAGCCTGAACATTACGTATAAATTATAACACAACCCTTAAGATCTCCATCCGCACAAAAAATACTATTTTTTTTAATGGAATTCACTCGTATTCGTCTCGGTTATTTTTTTCCAAATTGGTAAACATCTTTCTTGGATTTTTGAAGAATTTGTTTTTTTTTTAATATGTTGTTTTTATTCCAAAAAAATACCCAATATAAATTTATAAACGTAGTTTTATAAAAACACAACAACATATTCTATTTTTAAAGAATCCCTGCTCTCTGGAACCTTAATAACCTCTTTGACTTTTTCACAAGTAAGCAAAATATTATTGCAACGTGAAAAGGGGAAGATGGTCGGCACCTGGGATCAAACCCCCGATGAAACAGTATGAAAGTCGTCGATGGAACCGCTAGTCTACGAGCCGCAACCTATCCAAGGTTCAAATAGATACTTTGTTTGAGATATTAATGTAACGTATGTATATATTATTCTTTATAATTATGTATGTTGATTAATTTTTTGAAGGCATGTCTTGGCTACGAAATGTGAATATGAATAAGAAGTGTGGAGGAGTTGTTCCTGATACCGGCGCAAGACAGAGAAGCTTTCGCTACGGCACACGAAGAAGAAGAATTGATTTTTTTTGCATTTATTCACAACTAGCTTATACCCGTCATGCTTTACGTTTTTGATTCCGATTGTCAGGCTTGATCGGTAGGTAATTAAACAGGTTCTAGTCTAGCTTCCCATTGCTTAACAGACCTCTATAACTGACATAAGCACAGAAAAAGAAGAATGACACTTTTACAATTTTTGTTTTACCGACCTCATAATATTATACGAACCTACCGACATAATTTGCAAGTTTTCATAGAGAGAGCTATATGGTTTCAATCTTAGCTACATTCCCTACACCCATGTGTGATAATTAATTAGGCATTCCACCCATAGAGGGTGATATTATGTGCTATGAGTATAAAAGCCGCTGTCAAACTTCAAAATGGAGGAATCATTTTGCAATTTTTTTCATTAAATCTTTATTTATTGAGAATAATAAGATTTGAATAACATTTATATGTATAACAAATCAATCTACAATTATTTTATTACATTTTCATACTGTAATACCAAGATTCCATTCAACGTTTACATGAGTCATTTTGTTTCCAAAAGATGGCTTACTGTCTTTTTGAGAAATTTGTATGAAGATCCTAAAAAAATAGAGTTTTTTAAATAGCTCTAAATATATTAAAGTTAATGCAGCAAGTTGTATTTAAGAACCTTCTCCAGCATTTTGTACGGCTCTGGGCATATTAATATCTCACCTTAATGTATGTTTTCTATGATTGATGCTCTTACAAAAATATAAATAAACGGACTAAAATATTATGTAGATGGACATATCTACGCTTTATTATTACAGGGAGCATTACCCTTGTGCCAACGGTTGTTCAGACATTCCTCCAGCTAGTTAACTAAGCATAGGACAGTAGCTTAAGAAGCTTGCAACTTACCATTTTTCATCAAAATTAGTTGATTCTCGTAATTTCAGTTTCGATCTATATCTATATTATGAATAATAAATAAATAAAAATAATAAATAAACTCTTTTTTGGATAAATAAACATTACCCAATTGGCAGGCTTATTGCCTTATTTATTTTATTAAAAGATACAACAGCTAGATATGTATTTTTACAGTCATAAGTAGTAACAATTTGTTTTTACATCGCCAATTAATTAATTAAATTTATTATTTTTTTTTACATTGCCTTAGGCGATTTCTTCCAACCAACCAATTATGTTGTGTATTATTTTTCTCATTACTTATTTTATTCCTTATCTTGTCTATATTTTGCTACATCATTTAAAAGCGACAGTCATCGTTCGCCAGGATAATGACTTTAATCAATGGGCATGTCATTGTACTCATTTGAAGGTAGATTATAAAATAGACCGTAAAATTTAGAGAGGAGTCGAGAAACCTTTACTATTTGAAAATTCAAATAGGCAAAAGGACAAATTTTCTCATGACGTGTTCAATGGATTCTACAAGATTACAAGATTCTACCTAAAAACCTCAAGATAAAAATAAGAAATGTAGGTGGTATTCTCCATTCCTCTCACCTTAAAAAGTATTTTGATCTTCAGAGGTAATCCGCCCCATATAATTGAGATCGCTCGAAGCCTTACTGCTAACTAACCCCACCTGAAAAAAAATATCTTTTCCGTTCGTTCTTACTTTTAAAAGGGTTGAATTTTATGCTAGTACCTACCGCAAATAATACGGTTCCCTTAAGCTGTCAAAAGCAGATCAGATAGCGTTTTTGACCACTCATTATTGAGATTGTTGAAAATGTTATGAGGGTGGCTGACGGGGTATGACGTGATGGTTGTTGAGTTGAAGAAATAGGGATGAAACCTACCCCATCTAGGTACCATGTAGATATCACAAAAATTATATAAGGGTGAAAATTTCATTGTTGAAGAAAAAAATCATGAGAAATTTTTCAACAAAAATCTTTATAATATAAAAAAAAGTCGGTTTATAGCGAAAATTTATAACTCGAGATCGGCTGAACAGATTTTATGATGCTTGTTTTATTGGATTCTTCTTCGCTCCGGATAGCAGAATAATTATTAAAAATTCGAAAAATGGAAAGCAAATAATATAAAATATAATATTAAAGTTAGTATGGAAGGGATTTACTGACAACAACGCCATCTGTGAAAAATTCCATAACAACGCAATTTTTATTCACTTGAAACCATTGAGTATCTAAACATTAATTAGTACGCAGATTTTTGATAGAATTTCTTTCGAGCTTTATTAAGAAATATAAGAACATATTTTACCTGGGTTGGCTGGCAGAGATCTTTTTGGATAAGCACGGCCTTTAGACTGTCCAAATGTTCTTTTTGTCACTACACTGTCCTCATGCAATAAAGATTTATTTATTTATTTTAAACCTTGGTATTTTTTTAGACTTAGATGAAGGCGTTTTCATAATGTTACCTGAGAGAGTATGTCGAAGATCATTCTCTACACTTCATCGTGCCAAAGGATTATATCTGAAGTTAATTACATTTTACAACATGTTTGAATGCTTTACCCACACTAATAATCTAAGTGGATTGAATTTTTACTATAGTTTTCATATCATAAAATTTTAAGCTTCATCTCTCTCAAACGTTGCTTGTTTTCATCCCATTTTCCCTCCCAAACTTTTTCGATCTTTTGTGTTGTTCGTGATAACGAAAATGAAAGAAATTGTTCGTCTGTGAGAGAGACTAGACGAGAATGAAAAAAAAAAAGGTTGGAGAGAGCGGGGCGTATGACTGCAGAATCCTAAGACAGATGTCAATTTATCTTGTGCACTCAGTTTTAAGTCTCGAATAAAACCCGATTTTTTTGTATTCTTATCTTGAAAAACAAACAGAGGCTTTGTGAAGTTAGTAATGATCCGTCGTGTTTGATTTTACAGATTGTCATTACAGTCGATGTGTTATACAAATGTTATTAATATCGCAATTTTGTAAACATTCTTATGCTTTCAATCAAATGTAAACTATAAATTAATTATTGTAATTTGTTCAGGAGGGCTGCTCAAATATTCAATCCTGATTTCATTGTGAACCGTCAACATTTTCAATACTCATATAAACTTCAATACTTGTATAAATTCTTAATTATACGGGTTTTTTTTTTCGTAAAGCAATACCGAATTCCAAATAGTATTTTCATGCTTAACAACCAAAATCTAAATGTCATTATTTTCAAGATTACAACAACAACAACAGCAAAAATAGGAGCTACAGAAAATAACAATAATAAAAAAAACGTCCAGACATTCACGATAATAATATAAAAATAATTATGACAACGTTATTGAGATTGGAAATGGGTCGGTATCGTGATGTAAATGCTTCAAGACGGAAATAATAATATACCATCAACAAACTTTATGTAATGACCTTCTAGTGATACTTTGACAATCTTAAAAATCAATGACTGAATTGATTGAATTGAACGATGCATTACAAATATGTAACTTCCTTCCTTATGCTTTCCCTTGTTACAAAAATATGGAGCCTCTTCAAAAACCCATTGTAAAAATATTGTTCGAGTACTTCCGAACACAAATATTATACTGGTCAAGTACTTCCGAACACAAAAATGAACATCACTCTCTAGAGTATGGCCAGTTTATTAACTGTTTGTTCTGTATTATTTTGTCAGTCACCCCAACTAGCGAAAATATTTCACCAACTTACAATACACAACCCGAGTTAATGATGACGAACCATAATATGTGGGTGTGTGTATGCACTGAGAGAATTCCTGCTCGCCTCGAAGAGACAGAGGAGAGTTGGTAGTACGGGAAGGAAGATTGATGGATTTATGTAATGAAACGTGGGGTGGCTTGAGTGGAACATGATGATGAAGATATTTTCAAGAGAGTCCACTCTTCCTATGTTTTGGTCAAAGCTTTCGCTGTTATTTACATCGTTATGATATCAAAAATATATAATAAATTTTATTTGTTCTCTATGTATTCAAAGATGTTATTTCATGTTGTCTGCTGGACGGTTTTATATCAATTTGAAATTGTCAGTTCGCTAGGAAAAGTTTATGCATTTTCTGTATGATCTGAAATTCGGATTTGGTTTACCTACTTACGTGTTTCTACATCTTCACGCAGCAGTCCACGTATCCTTCCATGCTTTAAGAGGTCTTTCTGGAGGTCTGTTGATTTGGGAAAACCTATCCCTAGCTACATAAACGTCATCTTCAACTTCAGAAATCTTTTGCATTTCCCTATTCCGTGCTCTGTCTCAAGTGGTTTAGTCAGAAATATTACTGAGTACTGATCCAAAATAAACCTTTCTTTCAGCATGTTATTTTACCCCAAACTTTAACTGTTATTTTTCATACGCGAGATACCACCCTTATTTTGTAAAATATAATATGTAAGTTGTATACGTATTTGTACAAATTGCCGTATGCCACGATAAGGGAACGTTTGAAAACAAGGAGAACACAACCAACCCCTAACGAATTAGCCTCGGATTTATTTTGATATATATTTTTTTTTTGAATCGCGGGGAGGGTGATCGCTGCATCCGTAAAATTCATCATTTTATCTACCTTTGTTTTGTTTCTTAACAAATTTTTTGATTCGATATTATTTTTTTAATACCTTGCATTTTCCAATGCAATAAAAAAAGTATAAAGAAAAATACACTGGATGACAGTAATGAAAATACAAATTCTGAAGTTATTAAACTAGATATTTTTCAAAACTTAAACTACAAACCATTGTTGTTTTAATTTAATACGTTCTCATTCAAAGTGAACACAAATACACTCTTTGACTCTTTCACAGTAAGCTTCTTAAAGCTTGTGTCGTGAGAGAGGAGGGTTGTCGCCTCCTGGCATCAAATCCACGACCTCCGATACGAAACAGCACAAAGGCCGGACTTCCTACCAGAGGCGGCTCCTGCCTTAAAGCACAGGGAGTGCATACAAACAATGTAGGTACCTACCTCCCGAAAACATGTTTATGACGTCAAGACTTTGTCTTTGTCCATCTGAAGGAGGGAACAGTCGCTCCCGAAAACATGTTTATGGTATTAAAATATTTTGCAGTAACACAAAATTTAGTGAAAGCTTGGTTTATATTTACATGAGTGTAAAATGTAAATAAATAAATAATAAATATCATCTTCATACATTAAAATGGACTACTACCAAGCACCCTCGGTCGAAACTATCGTCACCAATATTGTACCTATAACTAACAACTAGCCTTATGGTGTACATATATACGGATTATTGTTAAAAAATCCACGTTAACCGTATTTTTTAACACATTGCAACAATAAACGAGAAAAAAATAAATTGTTGGATTAAGTACACGATCCCTCTATATTAAGAAATATTGGTCGGATTATTCATTAATAACAATCAACATAGATAGGTACTTCTGTCAATAATATGAATAGGTATTATAATCCAATATTGCATGCACGTATCTCAAAATTTTCCTAGTAAAAAAATCGTTGCGCATATTTCTTATACGCACGTTCAATCAAAGTGAAACGTTGGGCGATATTAATTGTAAGCTTTTCAAGGACATCGGTCGTGCAGTGACGACGGGACGTGTATTCCTTCTCATTCCCACACACGGATTTTCGCTCTATGGATAGCCCGTCTCAGTCCCTCCACCGTTCACGCTGTTTGAGAAATTTTCATACAAAATCAACAATAATCTCGTGCATATTGAAATGTGCACACGAGTTTCGGTAATTCATATGCGAGTAAGGGTGTGTGCGCGCGCATATATTCTCATTTGTTCGCGCCTCAGCTTTGAATACGAATATGGATGTTTTAGAAATATTTTAATGTTATTATTTTAATACCTACTATTTTTTTTTAATTTGTTTTTGTTTCTGCGGGCGCAGTGCACATTATGCACATATGAACGGGCCGCCTCTGCTTCCTACCACTTCGATATTGATATAAACCTTCGCGACTCCTTGCACAAAAAAATGCAATGTGCCTAATTTTCAATAGGGTCTCGAAAATATGACCCGTTTAGCATGCCATTTCCTTATATTGAGAAGGTTTCAACATTTTATCAGTGATGAATTTTTGAAGTGAAATGATTCTAAGTGATTTTTCACGATAGAACCTTTTAAAAGTAAGCCAATGAAATGTGTTCATAACACGTTGAAATTGAAATTATTTCATCATACTAGTACTATTTAAAATAGAAAATCCGCAATATTTACCCCATCTCCCGGTGTTAATGTACACTGAATAATAAATTGCATTCATTATGTCATTAAACTTCCCTGCTTTATGTGCAGATGGATGATTCCCTAAATTATCGGAATTATTACCATAAATAACCACTTGAAGTCCAATGATTTTAAAATAATCATTATTCATGAAATTTGATTAAACGTGAACTATTATTAATGGTTTCATTTTGTGACGTATCGATTTTATTAACATGATGCCATTATTAGTCTCTATCATTTTATGTGAAAATATTGTGTAAGTAATGATATTCAATGGATTGATTAGATATTTTTCTGCTCCGCCCCATATTGTTGAATGTTCTTTATTTTTGATGCTCTCAAAGAATTATAAGACCATATCATTGTCCAACTGTCGATTTGTTGAAGAGAAATTATTTCTCGAGACAGATCGGCAGTATCAAGCCAAGATACGTGAGATTTGTATGGCCAGGTCTAGATTTTAAACGGTTTTTCAAACTTTGACGACAAAAAACACCAACTTAGAGGCTTCGCAGCATATATGTTCCATATATGGATTTACTCAGGATTCGGAGGAGAACATTTAGTGTGTCTGTGTGTGTCCCCCCCCCTTATAACTTTTGATTCGCTTGATGCACAGATCCTAAAATTTCAGAAAATATTGAATACTTAAAGCCTACAAAACTTGTATACTCAGAATTTTTAAATTTTCTTTCAGTCAGGGGTAATCAACCTTTGAATTTTTACAATTTTTTTTCATATATCTCGAAAACTATAAAAGCTAGAACCCAGAATTTTGTATGTATATAGAAAAATACAATATCTCAAATTAAATTTAATGAAAAAGTTCCAGAATTTCTCAAACTTTTTTTAAAAAGAAAAATATTTTTTTTATGACAAATTTACGAGTTTCAGTGCCTATATTTGAGAATTTTATAAAAATATCGAAAAACACCGAAACACCCCAACTAGATAATTAATTTTTCTATAAAAAATGCATACATTATATCAGTACATCTCAAACTTTTCTTAACAATTTTTGTAAAAATTTAATTTATTGACGACATCGTTTCTTACAATAAACATACCGACTTAGTCAATCGACAGTTGGATCTCATGTTTACATGCAACTAGTATCTATAAAAATGTTTTTAATACTCCGTTCGCCAGTTCACTTTGTCCAAATACCAATAATTGCGTTGTTTTCGTTTTAAACTTCAGTTTCCTTGTCACTTATTATTATGTGCTTGCGAAACTTGCCAGGATATTAAATAATTTGCGGTGACTAAATTAGGAAAGATTTCGCGGATATTTTGCCTGAGATAATCTCTCCCTCCAATCGCGCCTTTCTTTCCAATACACAATTTCACTTTGGCTAGTAATTTGAAGTGCAAAACTGGGAATCTAATACCCTTATTAGTAGACATTCAATTTTGTTCATATGATTGTTTAGGTGATTAGTAATCTGCTGCGTGCATGAAAGTTTTATACGTGCCATGATAGGAGTCGATCTATTTTTTTCCTTCATTATAACTATTGTATCTGCATAGTAAATGAATAAATAAATAAACAATATATCTATGTCGTATAAATGCAGAAAATAAAAAATAAAATTTTAAATCTTATGTTCTTATAAGTAATATTCCTGATTGTTGGTTCAAGCATGATTGCAAATGTTTCCGGGACCCCTCAACGTTATTTTTTCTAACAAACTGTCTCGAAGACGCTGACTTCAATAAATAAATCAATCACCGAGCAGTCGTATTTGCTGAAGATTTCAGATTTTACTTCGTTAACGGAGGATTAGTGTTTACGTCAAACATTTCAGCGTTCGGAACTTTTTCCAAGTTATGATATCGCTGTCATTCTTATTGTCAAAATATATCTCCAGTTCCACATCCCGACCCGACCCACGCTTGTCATATTTTCTGATCCCGCCAGAAGTCAGTCGTGTGTCAAAAAGACTTTCTGCTCCATCCCTTCGCTTTTTAGTTCGTTCCAACTTCTCCGCGACTTTTGTAACTTGGGAAATTTGTTTTCAGTACAAGTGCACCGACTTTGATGAAGTTTATTACAAAGTTTGTCGTACGCTTTGTAGCTTTTAAGCAAGCTTTAAACCGATCGTCTCCAACAGATGAGCAGACAAACGGCAGAATAAAGAGATTTAATTGTCTGTTTGAGTCATTTTTGGTTATTTAATTTTAGGAATAACGTACCGTATCAATAATTGCAAAAATCTACATATGACATCTGTCTAATTCTTCAAACACATTATTTGTAACTTTGTAATACTAAGTCATTATACCAATTTCTAAATGAAAGTTGGTTATCGTAACGCTGCAAAGTTAGTGTCATTTATAAATTGATATCTATCTACATATCTGAGTAATGTATCCTTCTCGTGTGATCATTTATGGTCCAATACTGTACAAAAATTAAAAGGTACACAAACGTCCATGGAGAGATAGATGTAAGACGTGTGTCTAAAAGACAGAATAAAAAATGAGGAAATTGAAAGCAGAATATAAGTCGTAGATATTATGGACCTTGTCGCTAAACAAAAATGGTTATAGGCGGATCGTGTTGCCAGACACTGAATGGAGCTGGGATAAGAGGAGTGCGGCCTCTCCCAAAAAGATGGCCTGATGATATAATCCCAGTCGCGGAAAGAGAGTGAATAAGGAAAGCCCAGAGTTTAGGGGAGTGGAAAAATTGGAAGAAGGTTATAGCAGCAGTCGAGAGATGATTGAGAGAGTAGACGATTCACAACAATTATTCACAATGCCGAATTTGCATTTATTTGAACAAGCCCCTTAATTCATGCCAGAGCGGTGTTGTTCTTTTAGCACCATCAGAACACAGTTCAATTAACACATAGTTTATATTCTAGTTTATACTCTAGCGATAGCATTCTCGGACTGCTCTCACTGGGTTTAGCTATTGTGTTGAATAATGGATGAGATGCATTGAATGCAGGAAGCGTGTACTTGTCTAGACATCGTATACAAACCCTCCTAAGCCCCTATTCACGTGATGTGGGCAAACTTTGCTATTTGCATATCACCACGATGTATTTACCCTTTTCTTGATATATTTTGTCCTCCATCTCGGAGCATCGATGTTCTACAAGAACGTTATCCATTCCTAATAGGTTTACGTATTTGAATAATCCCTTGGAAAAGTGGCAGAAATCTTTGAAGTAGTATTGGTTGAATTTAAATAAGACATCTTCTTTTACTTCATCCTTTTTTGTGTTCATTTTGAGAGTTGACCATTTTTTGTTTCATCTTTTTGATTAATTATTTTTGGTTTGTTACCAGAAAACTTTCCTCCAACACATGGTCCCGAACCCAAAACTTTTCTCAAAGAAACAAAATATTTTACAAAATAATATTAAAACATTTTGGAAAGGATTGTCGTACGGGGCATACAAACACAAACATTTCGTCCCTTTTTAATAGATCCGAATACAAATTTAATTTATATGTTGATTTTTTTATGTTAGGAAACATGGAAAAAACATCAGAAGTTTTCTTTACCGAGATGATGAAGTCCGGGATTATCTAAAACTTAAATATTTGTTTAGTTTCGAATTTCCGGACAAACCGTCCTTCTTTATTCTCAAACTTTACAGACAGATTTTACATAATTTATTTTTCAGAACCCTGTTAGATATTTTTGATGATTAAAATATTGATCGAATTTGTTGGCAGACTTTTGCTTTAAAAAGTTTGTAATTTTTAAAAGCAAGTTGTATAAAAAATCCTTGACAACTGTAGAGTGAGACACTTTGTTAGACTGAAAGAATGTTCATTCATGACCTTTTGTCTTTGCACTGGTACCCACTGATTTTTTTAATAGACAGAAGAATGTCTTTCACACAAAAATTAAAAATGCGATATTTTTTTAAGACTATCAAGAAAATGCCTCAAATTCTGCCAGGAAACATAATGTTTTTTCACATGAAATTTCTACTCGGGGCCTGTCTCAGATTGAATGGGACTGGTTTACTGGAAAACATTTCCTCAGGCAATAACTTCCGCCGGCTATACTGACACTTTAATATAGAGAAGTGTAAATTTATTGATTACTCTGAATAATTTTGACATACAGCGTCGAAATTTTACACGCGTTTTGCATTAAATATACTCGTACATTAAAAAAAATATGTATATTTTCTACTCAAACTATATTAAACAAACATTTTAATTTCAAAATGAAATGACTTACTCAAACAAAATATTCCACGTCAGCTCAGTGCCCAAATAGGTCAGGAATCTGCCTTACATCCACGCTCAGCAAGATGGACGACTGGATTTGTTTGTTCAGAGAATAATAATTATATTATACGCATAGGTACATTTTTCCATTCCAGAAATAATTTTCTTTTCCGCTCGAAATATTTTAACTTATTTACTTTAGAGAGATAATTAGATGCAGCGCTCTTGAGCATTCCTCCTGAATGCTCTCCAGCACATACGAACTGGCTTATTGTTTCAGCAGGATGCTAGCGTCTTCTTATTATATTCTACATAATTTTATTATTATTATAATTCTAAAGCGTTTTATTATTACTATTGTTATTTTCTACAGCATTTTATTATTATTTTATATTCCGCAAGCACTTGTTATTTTTAAGTTAAATACATTATACACGAGTTTTTACTCACATTGGAGAGAAATCATTCAATGATTTATATTGCCTTATTTATTTGTAAATTGTAAATTTCCTTAATTTGTAAACTTGATTTTTTTTCTGTGAAATAAATGATTTTTATTATTATTATCCTAGGGTAAGCTCAGCTTTGGAAGCCGGTGGGTCAATCAATATGCGGGCTATTGCCAAGCATTTTGATTGTTTATTGTAGTTCTACTGCGTTATTATTCAGAAACCGCCTGACTATTGAGCATGTATCTAATATTACTGATTTCTGGAGATTGGTGTACCTATGTGTTTTTATTTATATTGAGTAGTTGCAGTGAGGTGTGTAATGACTTTGGTATTATTCCGGTTGATATTATTATTGGGACTTTTGTTACTTGGGTTTGGTGCCACATTTACTTAATTTCGTCAGCGAGAGGGATATATTTTTGAATTTTTTCGTTGTGTTTTTTCTGTAGGTTTTCTGTGTTGTTTTGTTTGTATTATTATTATTTAAACTGCCACACGATAATTCCTTCACATGAGTTATAAATGGGACTCCTTCCTTCTTAGTCAACTTCTGGACAAAGGCCTCTTCCAGACTCCTCCACGTCTCCCGATCCTGTTCAACCTGCAGTCTTAGAGCGCTAGCGCAGGAGGCGTTTCGTCCATTTATCATCTAATCGAGCAACATGCCTGACCATCCCCATTTTAACCCTGCTATAATATAATTCGATAAATGTGATATTCAATATTCATCATTAATCGACAAAGATTATCTTTATAAATTATATTAAAAGATGTTACATTTTTGTTAATCTAGAAGGAATATAGAAAATTCCAACAATTTTCCTAACTGATACATTAGAGATGACGTAACCACAGTCCCTCAACGCGCATGTACCTGCGCAGTAAATACATAAGAGTATATTTTGAAGATCCAGATCACACGGGATTTTTTTCTGTGCCATGTACTAGGATACTGAAGGGTTTTTCAAATAATATATTTTTTTAATCTCATAACCCTTTATAACGTAGTCTTTAACATTCAAACTGTCCAATAAGGAGTCTCAAACAGCCTTCTTATACTCCCTTGTGGAACCCCCCATATCATGTATCAAAGTACTTTTCCCCCTAGCTAATAAAATATCATACCGAGTACCTTCTTGTGTACATTATAAGAGATGAAAACCTTTTTTGTGTTAACAACTGCTGCGGTCACTTTTTGGTCATGATAATTTCGTTATTATTTAATTTACTGAACGTAGAGAAGTTTACAACATTCTAAGTAAATATTATAAATTATTATTTGCCCAAAATTTTGATAAAACATTTAAAAATTTCATTCAATTTGTTATAATGGGAAGTTTTCTGGGGAGCTTCCGACAATACACACTAGGTGGCAGAACTTCTAATCAGGTCTATTGTCAAATTCAGTGCTGCCAACGTAGAGATGTTTTTTTCAGTGATGCCAACGTTGGGAAGTTTGTTTTCCATTGTGTTGCTAAGAAGTTGTTGATTGAGTTGCTAAGAAGTTGTTGATTTTGTTGCGCATAAATTTGAGAATAAATCTCAGGGGTGCTGTTCTGTATTTTTTAATTTGTATTTAGGTAGGTATATAAAAAAGATGAACAATTTTATTTGTAATAGTATGTAAAAAATGTACGATGATTACTCTAAACCTATTGTAAGTTATCATGTATAATAATATATAAGTTGTTTAATTTGAAATAAACTAGAACGATATTTTGGAGGTTAGATTGTGAGCAACCATAAGAAGAAGAAGAAGTAAATCGCCCCCGTTGGCAACACTGAATTTGACAATAGACCGGATTAGCAAGGGCGCCTCTAGCGGCACAAAAAGGAAAAAAAACATCCCATTAAATTTTTAACGTAATGTGAAAGGTTGATGTTTGTAGTAGGTACGTATTGATGTTATTGTGAATATGCATATTCTGTTTACTAGATTAAAATAGCTCTTTATAACAGTTTTTTTATCGATAAATGACTAATTTTCTATACTATAATAGACGGGAATATACTTGTACAAGTTTTAAAAATTTTTTAAGAACCAAAGGCTTACGGAAACGAAATTCTTTTTTATACTCGTGGAATATTGCTTTATAGCCGTAGAAATGTTAAATAATATAATTTCTGTAAAGAGTGTTGGTATACTATATTAAATTTTCTGTAATACTTACTAGAAATTTACTAGACAAACTAAAAATAACATAAGTATTTTTATTTTCAATAGGTATTGTTTTAATTCATAACATATTGTTTTAATTCATAACGCGCACATTTAAAAAAAAAAAAAATCAATAACTAAACTTGTTTTTGCTTTCTTGTTTTTTTTTTAGTTATAAATATTATTATCTTTACACTTACAGAGTAACAATTTTTTAGCCTGAATCCAAAAATTGGTAAAGTAAATTCTAGTTAGCATATTTTGAGTTTGTTAAGATTTCTTATTTGTACATGTGATACTAATTTAACTTATTTTTTGTTTCAGGTAAGAGCGAACATCTTTATATTTCGAGTGACAATTTAGAGTTTTTGCAGTGGGTAATGTATCCTTTCTTTTTATTTTATATCATTTCAATTTTGGGTTGCTTTTCAAAGGAGACTTCTTAGAACCACTTCCGTTTCTAAGAACTTTTCACAGAATATTCTTGAAAAATTTTCCGCCGAAAAAGCTCCAAATCTTTGGAATATTATTTAGAATGCTACTCAATGGTTTTCTAGGCCTTATTTTGTTCCCTGCTATAATTTGAGGAATTTTTTGCTCATCTTAAAAATATATCGCATTTAATTTTTTTTGTGTGAAAGACATTCCTACCTATGATTGCTTCATAGAAAAACGTAATTAACTTTTTTGTCAAAAAAAAAATCTGTTTACATAAGAATATCAAATTACAGTTGTAATTTTGTACCCACACTGTCAGCGTTAATCTAAATTACACTATATATTATTAAATTGCTTTAAATTTAAATGATATTTGGTTTGTCTGCGAAGAAATGAGCCAAAAATATTTTTACCAAGCTAATCAATTATAAAATCATAATTTAATTCCAAAAACTCTAGAAAAATATAATGCTGTAAACTAATTTTAAACTTTATCTGTTTAAGTAATATCTTATGACACATCGGTGTAACCTTATCGTGAGAGATCATCAACCTATAAAGAGTTGAACCTTCTCAAATTTGCACAAAAAAATTGCCTTTTGAATGGTATAGTTTCTAAGAACTCTATGGATTGTCTTCAGGAGACTTCCGATTATGCAGATTCTTAATAATCTTATATAAGAGTATAAACCAACATTTTTTTGGGCTGCTTTTAAAATTTAACCTGTTTTGATTAAATTTTCAAAAAAATACCATTTAACGGATATGCTTTTTTATGCATCGCATTGACAATGAATTTCACAAATGCTTTTAAGTCCGACGACAAGTTTAGTTACGAAATCTCTTAATACGAGGGATATTTTATTCAAAAACTAAAATTTCCAATACATTTATTCAACCCAAACCATCGTCGTCATCCAAGCATTGCGAAAAGGTAAAACTTTAAAGAGTCTGCGATAGCATTTAATGTGAAAGAATAAGATATTGGTGTAAAATGAAATTCAGGATTATTCCATTTTATATCGCTTCACTGGTCCACGAGATTTTTCATTGTTCAGAATTATATTGTCTTAATATTAAATGAATTTTCTCTGCGGTGTAGGAGTATCTCTCCCCCCTTGCCAAGAGTAAAAGAGGAATCTCCTGCTTGAGAAGTATTAAATTGATCCAATGAATACGAACCCAACACTTAACGGTTTTATTTCAATCCTTTTTCCATTTCAGTATTGGCTCAAACTTATCGTACGAAACACCCTTGCTATTTTATGGGAGGTGTATTGAAAAAATTGCTGAATAGTTTGATTTCATTTTCGTTTTGGTGTTCTCTATAATCATTTTGTCTGACCCTGCTAGAACGCTGTAAGAAACATTTGTCTACATTGCAGAACCAAAAGTTACTAAAATATATGAAAGGAGCACACAAATTGCAGTCATTTTTTTAAGTTATTTTGTATGGAATCATTTAGTAGCACAATCTAGTTGAATCTGTATGTATCGAATTTAATTTTATTATACTACTATATGTGCCTGTTAAGTGCCTCAAGACGCGTTTTTAACCATTTATAATTATTATTAATATCTTTATGCGGTTTCGTTGTCTAGGTGTCCCCATTTTGACGATTCAATCAGTATCCTGAAATAAAATTAAATAAATAATAAATAAATAAAAGCTTTATTGCTGTCAGTATAACAATATAAGGAGAAATATTTGTACGTTTCAAAGGGCGGACTTGTCTTACAAGATCTCTGCCAGCCAACCCAGCAAAAAAATGTATATCAACACTTTTTCTTTATACATTAGTTAAAAGAAAAGAGATTGTAAGTGTTGTTATTGCCGTTTAAAAAGTAGATGTTCCTTGGAACACTAATCTTAAACAAAATATATCAAAATAGTCTCAAAAAGAAGGTTAGCAAAGGCAGTGTTGCATAAATTTAACACCCATATTAACAAATATACGAAATAACTTTAAAATAATAATTAACCAGTATTCACCACCCTCTCACACTGTGTTCCGCTCCTTCGAAGCAGAGCTGAGGGACATGGACATGGTGTGGGAGGAGGTCATAAACATTGCGCAAGATCGAGCGCAATGGAGAGCTCTTGTTGCCTCCCTATGCCCCTGAGTGGGGTGGAAAAGGGAGAATTGATTGATTGATTGATTCACCAGATAAAACACCACGCTTGGTTTGCTGTAAAGAACTTATGTTCTATTCCGACGTAGATATTTTATTTAAAAAGTAGTTTCTATTGTTGTGATAAATTCTCCGATTAAGCGTAGAGTAACTCTTAGTATAAATTTTCAGTCAATTTTGTTTCAATATTCCGAGCAATATTTCAACAACAACATGCAATAAATTTATTTCGAATAACCGCGTCTTTATCCAAGATGTATTATTTCATAAGTCCTAACTAAACTGATCTCGAATACTCGCTTGGTTGCTTTCGAAATCTTCAGAGGAATGTTGTGATACGGATGAAGCAGATAGAAAAAACAGCAGCAATTCATAACATATTTTCAAGTTTTTCATCTTTGTATTTTATTTCCGAATATGATACAGGACGAATATATCACGCACTAATGCAATTTTCGTGAATTTTAACGTCGTTTTATTTTAATTGTCTTAAAAAAATCATCATTGGCACTATAGCTCGCTTCGGCTTTCTAACATCGCATCATTCAGTTATCATAATCATAATATTGTCTTGAGATTTTTCTCTCCATATCTCAATTTTCTCTCACAAATAACCTCATTTTCGTGCGGTCTCGAAAAATTTGATCCTTTTTGTAATATGTAGTCATACTTGTGAAGACTCTGTTGATCCGACAAATCTATAAAAAATAAGCCGAAATAACTGTCTTTAACATATCAAAGGAACGTTGTTAACGTAAAGTGATCACACTAAGCCAGCCTTCGAAATAACAGTAGAAGACGGTCGTAAGCCCGTAGTGGTTTGTTCCATTTAAAAATCGAACATTAGTAATGAATTGTTAGAGTCATTAGTTGTTATTTTTTCTACTAATGATATCCCGTTCTTTTTGAACATTAATGTATAAATACCAGTTTCTGCTATTTACATTCCTGTATTCAGAGGATGTTTATATCTTATTGTACTGTGTTTTATTATTTTATCTTTTAAACGAACCGGCTGCTCTTCGTATATTGCTGAGGTTTGCTTTATTTCCGAATTAATAGCTCAAGTAGAAAGATGTCCCAGCCTTACACAAGCCATACATAAAATATAACGATTCTGATTTTTCTTTTATTTTTTTTAGATAACTGATAACATTTTGTATCCGAAATTATGTGTTTAAGTATCGTTAGGTTAAAGTTTAAACCATTAATACGTACGAACTGTACAGAAAACGCAGATTTTCAGTATGACCATTTTTTTACAGTCTCATTCCAACAATTTAATAGCTAAATTGTTTAAAGCGGACCCTTAACACAACTCTGTAGTATTCCATTATCATAAATCCTAATGACGAGGAGGTACTGAGTAGAGCCGGGGAAAAAAGGCCGCTCTCGAAAAGTGTTGCCCAGCAACGCGATAAATGGATAAGCCATCAGGCACCTGGGTCTGCTCTTTACCATCGTTGAAGGAGTGATTGAGGGCAGAAATCATAGAGGCCACCCCAGATATAATTATTATATAGACCAGGTGATCGGAGATATGAGCTGCAGAAGGAGATTAAGAGGCTGGCCGGTGACAGGGAGGATTGGAGGAACCGAGTCGCCATGCTTGGTGCAGACCAAGGTTAGGATTTTGACTCAAGAAAAAACCAAAATTTTTATTGTTTAAATCCATCATTGCGTAACTTCCAGCGACGTCGTTGTTTAGGGAACCGCATTCTGCATTTTCACTAAGTCTTAAGTATTTTTCGGGTTTGATTGAAAATAAACAACTTGAAGCGTTTTGCTCTGTAAGTTTTTCTTTCTATATTTTTTTGTTTGAATTGTTGTAATAACTTACTAATCAAAATAAATTGATCAAATTTCGAAGCATAGTTGAACATAATATATTAAATTAATTAATTCGTACAAGTACATTTTTATTCATAATGAACATTTTATTATTAAAGTTGGTTCTTTCAACGAAGAGGCGGAAATTGTGCTTTTCTAACTTTTGTGTGCATTTGTATAATAATAATATTATCTTAGCGGCACTAAAGAAGTGCTAACTAACTTTTTTATTTTGTTTTCGCTTTAACGCGAATGCTATACGAAAGGGGAATCAAACCACCGTAACAAAACCATACGAGTTTAATAAAACTTCCTGTTCTATATACCTATACTGAAAATCATTTTTTAATATCATATTCTATTAATTCACATTTTCAGGTGTCTAGATAAATATTCTTTAACCTGGAGCCTTATTCCCGTAATCAATCGCATTTAAAAATCACTTAACGATAAGATTAAGACATGATCGCAATCAGGTCGCCCTTGAATTTGACGTTTTTAAGATAGTTACGGGAATGCCGATTACATAGAATTTCATACTAATATTTCAAACATAACGAATTTTTAAGATATCTGTTTTGTGAATACCAATCCGCCATTTTAATATTGTCTTATTAAGACCGCTACGAGAATAACCCTACTGTGACTGCCAGTTCTTGCTCAGGAATCATGATATGGTTATATACGTGTAAATTGCTGTAGTACGATCAGAGAACCTCTGGTCTCATTTTTTCATGAATTTTTTTGGCTACATGATCTTCCTATCTATATATATACCTTGTTTCATAATTTTTCCTCATCAAACTTGTTGCCTTCTCTTGAGTCCTCTGTTTGCCACGACAACTAAAGAATAAAGTGTGCATTGGTACCATAATTAGTTTCCTTATATTTTTAATCTTGAACTGTGGAGTTTTAAATCAAATTATATACCATCACTTCGCTGATTTTTTTTTTCATATCAGGCGTTTAGTAATAATTAACAATTGAGTTTGCCATGTGTTATTTCAAAATCGACCATTTTTAATACAACCGTACAAAACCGATCTTGTGAAAAGAAACAAAAATCTTTTGTTGGAATTATGAATATGTTATCTAATATTACAAAGAGTTGATATTTTAATTCAGTACAGAGAATACTGTAGATACTTGGGCCAAAAAACTTAGAAACTTTTTCAATTGAATTTTTAATACTTTAGCTATTGTAGGTATGATACCAAAATAATTATATTCTCGTTTTTCTTTCTTTCTTCCTTTCTCAAACATTTGTTAATATTTTTCGAGCAGAATACTATTAAAATGTCTTACTGTTTATATTGTAGATGTTAATAGATACGTAGAAAGAATAATAACAATTAGTTTAAATATTTTGAATCGCTGACCACTGCAAAATATGAATACGCGATAATGATATCTTAAAACTGAAACCTTACAAAAACCTCAAAAAATGCCTATTAGAAGGGCTGTTTATTTTGAAAAAAAAAAAACCTTTTATGGCTTTTCACTTATACCCCTCGTTTCATCCTTCAATTTTCCATCACTCACAGCTAATTTTAAGCTCCAGGGCGAGAACGCAATCCCCCTTTTATCAAAATATGGCAAATTTGCAGTGTTGCGAGTATTCGGTGATTTGCTTCATGTACCAAATAGGCGTATCGCTCAATTTTCCAATCAATTTCATTTCAGCTACCTTCCCTTAACCAATATATACTTGCAAAAAGGCTTTTAAATCTCATACATGAAGACTGGACTCAACAACATCGATTTGGATATTCTTTCTAAACTTTCAACCACCAACTGCTACGATTTTTTTATTCAATACAATAATGCGCTCGCGCACACATCCTACCTCGCCTATTACCAATACGAATGTGTCCGATAATATTGTTGACTTTGTATGAAAATTTTCTGACGCTCGAATCGGTGCGGTGGAGTAAGTGGGATGGGCTAATGTAGGAGCGTATGCGAGAATGGGATGGAACTACCCGCGATGGCGTGGGCGCTTCATAGGTAACCGTTCCATACAATCTTAAATATTGTATTTTACATCATTTGTTATCCAGTTTTTTTACATTTTATTAGTTATTATGCTATCCGGAGCGGAGAAGAATCCAATAAATCAAACATCAGAAGATTCTATTGAGCCGATCTCGAGTTATAAGTGTTCGCACTAACCCGACTTTAATTTATATTAGAGATTGATGCAGATTATTTTTTATAAAAATGAATCTGTGCAATCTGCTTCAAAGTGAACACAAACACACTCTTTGACTCTTTTACAGTAAGCTATTTAAAGCTTGTGTCGTGAAAGAGGATGATGGTCGGCACCTGGGATGGAACCCACGACCTCCTAACGAAACACTACGAAAGCCGGCGTCGTAACCGCTCTACCAACCACTTCTTTTTAAATTTAAAACTATTTAAAAGATTATCAGAATCATGGTTAAGGTACTAAAATAGTTACTAGTATAAGAACAGGAAATTATTTTAAATAAAACTTTGTTTGTTTCACTTATATTATCTATTGGCAGAGGCCTTTCGGTCACACGACCATCTTAAGTGCCGCAAATACTTAACTAAAACAAAAGAACCGAATGTCGTAGAAAAAAGAAACATAGACGTGTAATTTAGCTATTAAGAGAATCATAGACAAAAGAAAGTTGTATAAATATACAAAAAGAAGTTATTATTATTAATAATCTCATAGACAAATGAATGTTGGATACAAAATCAATTACTTTAAGAAAATTATAGACAAAATAAAGTAGGATACAGAGATTATTAAGTGAAATAAACAGTTTTTAGATAAATGCACAAACAATATCATTCCTTATATAAAAAGCCACTCACCAAAACTGAATCAATGTGCATTCCTCGCTTGATGTTCTAGTAGTTTTTTTAATGCACAAAATATCTCCTCATCTAACTGAAGATGTTTCATCAGTAGTCAAATCTTCTTGATGGATAGAAAGGACCATTTTCTTTTCATTCAAGGTTTTAGGAATACTCTTATTACGCCAGGATATCAACTTATTTTAATACTATTGAGATGTCATTCAATGCTTATAAATAGTTCTTCTCAGTCTTATTCTCTGAAACGTCATCAATCAATATACCCAATCATGAAGCAGCAGAAATATTTTTATTAATCTTTCGAGTATTCATTTTAACTTTTAAGTCAATTCCTCGGGCATGGGAAACACAAAATTATCTTTAAAGCAGTTTTCGCCCAAGTTTAATTAATCCCTTATTAATTATAATTTAAATCTGCCATGTAATATACTTAATTACAATCTTTTTACCATGTTTTACATTAACAGCCTAAATGAATGGGGGGGGGGGGGGGGGGGTGAGAAGAACTCCTGATACGTAACATTTTTTTTCGAAGGGGAACGTTTTGAAAAATTTTAATATATTTTCCGAGAGAACTCCGAACACTCTTTTATTTTTTTTTTGTTAATCAAATAAGTGTGAATTTCAGATTTTTTTTTGAAATCCAATCTTTTTATTTTAGCCTTTTTGACATTTTAACTGATGGAAAATTTCTTTTTAACATTTTACCGGCCTGTCAGTATCAAATAATTAACAAATTTACTTTTAATTGAGTTTCGTTCTTTTTCTTTTGGCTACTTTTCCTACTTTTTTTTATGAAAAAAATCCGATACAATTTTTACCGACAAATTTTATAACGGAGTCAAAGTGTTCAATTTAAGTATTGTACTATAATAATTTATGTTTATCCGTTGGTTTTGAAGAAAAAAACTCATTTGTAACTAGAAAATATTTTGTTTGGTACGTGGGCTAATTGTTTTTAGTCATGGTAGAAATCAAAAGCTGTGATTACTGTTCTTAAGCAATAGTCAGCATTTTTTAAAGTCCGCTGCTTAAAAACGGCTTCTTGCTCGTGATCCACAACATTTCTGTTTGAAAACGCTTCATATAAGGATTTGTTGGTATTACTAGTATTAATACACCTCGAAGACATCGAAGACTCAATCCGTGTTAATCATTTTCCAATAAAATACGTAATACGATATCTTTTAAGCTACGGCTACACTATGGACCATGCTGGTCAAATAGGGGATCTGGTCAATCGTGGGCAAGTAGCAACACTTGACAAGTATATTTGTATACCTGGCTACCCTACTTGTCCAACGTTGACAGCTAGCGCGCTTTGATTATAGGTTATGTTGAACGTGTTTTGGGTTTTAAAATAGAAAAAAGTAAGTAAATATTAAAAATAATCTTATATATTTTTAACTTACATTATTTTTTTCTCATCTTGAAAAACAATAAGGTACAAAACACTATGAAAATAATAACCTAGAAGATGTGACAGCTGTCAAAATTAGACCAGCATTGGTGATATTTGCCGGCTTGATTGACAAGTACACGGTAATTGGTGAAGCGGCCACACTATTTGCCCATGATGGACCAGAGCCTATATTTTGCCAGCATTGTCCATAGTGTAGCCGTAGCTTTCTTTACACATATTACATGGTTTTTCAGGGAGTTCATGCCGATATGAAAAGATCCGAATCTCTTTATTACCAAGAAATTCTAGTTTATGCACCAACAAAGCCAGACTAATCCGAAAATCATAAATCAATTCAAATTAATATTCCGATATGGAAACATCCTAGAAAGCCACCTTCGAATGTCTTATTTCGAATCAGAATTTAATGCTTAATAATAATCCATTGATCCTGTCTCGTACAAATGGTTGGTTTCAAGGATCACAAACAAATATTCTGAAGAGGGTGAAAGCTTTAGATTCTGATTAATCTTTCACGAAATCTAAATGTAAATTGTTTTCCAGGTAGAGGTGAATGCTTAAGTTTAGTTTCTTCCGATATCCAAGTTGACAGTCTCTTTCTGGCTGTTTGATTATTTAACCGTCTGTGAGCGGTTAAACCATTTAAATTGAGTTCTCAAGGTTTGACTAATGAAGGAATTAACTTCGGTAGACCGCGCGCGCTCTTAAATTAAGCTCTGGACCTCAAACAAGATATTCATTCATTAGCTTGTTACGATTGTACATATACGTGTTATTAAGATTATATCTAGTACCAAAAAAATATAGTAAAGACTTAAACCATATCTATTGATGATATTTCTTTATATAAGTTGGGATTTATAAAAATACAGCTATCTAATTAACCGAATCTAAGAAGATCATTAAATTTTAGATATTTATTGAAAACATTGCGCAATGGAGAGTTTTTGTTGCCTCCCTATGCCCCTATGTGGGGCGTAAAGGGAGTTTGTAATGGATTTTGGATTAAAAACTTTGAATTTATTCCAGGAAACGGATTTGTATCTAAAATTACTACAATTATGATTGCAAGGTTCAACGATGATAAAAATCGAACGTAAAGTCTGCCGTTCATGCGTGATAGGATGCTTAAAAATGTGCTTATGCAGAAAAGTACTTAAACTAAATTACTTTGTAGATGATGATATGATGTCTTTTTAAAGAGAAATTTGAAGTACCTAACTCATAATAATATCGTCTCACTCTGCCCATCAACCTTTTCAAAATTCGTGTATTGTACTTGTTTTGGCTAAAACTTTAACACTTACGAAAAAAAATCTTCTAAATTTTCTATCGTTTTTACTCGAAATATCTTCGAATTTCCTGATTGGTTGTTTGACGTTTGGTAAAGTCTAAGGATATGTGGAATTTAGTAAATAATATCCGAGTAGATAATAATTATTAGGTTAATTTTCCAAATCGAAATTGAATCTTCATGCAACTCAAAATAATGTTGTCACATCAATAAATAGTACCTCCATATATATGTATATACCTTGTTAAATTCTATACAATTACTAAGTTTATCCTCCCTTATTTGGTAAACAGCTTAATAAAGTACAGCTTTGGTGTCTATCGAATTTGTGTCTTGAGATGTAACACCTCTGAAACTTTAACGAACCCTATAACAAGTTAGTAAGTTAATGTTTCATATAGCTTATTGTGAATAAAGCAACCGCTTCGAAACTGGTTACTCGTAAATATAGGTAACATTTAATTTATTTTATTCAAGATTCTCGTTTTAGTCAACAAGTCACAGTATAATATTGTAACTTGGGGGTCTATTTTGGTTTAAGCTTCTAGCAGCAACCCCACTTCAAAAATCGACCTCAAAAGGGTGTTTATTTTAGCTGAAAAGGAAAGAATAGACCTTTTAACTTGAGTAAATATTTTTAGTATAAAATCAATGCAAATATCGTTGTGTTATTAATATTAATTTCGATAATGTATTCTCAGAACGTGTTTGAAATTTAATTTACAAATAATTTCTCAAATGAATTTTTTCCCGTATTGACAATCTTTTATATCGAAATAATTGATACTTTCGATATTCAGACACCTTATGGTGTAGAATTTTGCAATTTGTCTAAGAAAAGGTGATTCGATTATGATGGTTTTAAACATTCGCATATCTAGTTTACTTGTGTGATGCATGGAAATGAATATTATTTATCACATTCAAACTGATTTAATAATGAAATTTTGTTGATGGATGATCGTAAACATGTTTCATATCATTTAAGACAGTTGCGGTTTGGCCGGTCAGTCAAACAAATTAGGGTTTTCTGACAAAATCAATTGTAAAGTTGACCAAAATAAAACATCTTCTGACAAAATCAATAATATAAAAATTGACCAAAATCAAGCATTTTCTGAATAAAATAATTGGAAAGTTGACCAAAATCAATCATTTTTTTTACTGTATCAATTGTAAAGATGACCAGAACTAAACATTCTTTAACTAAATAAATTGTAAAGTTGACCAAAATCAAGCATTTTAAACACTTCTTCACCGAACCATGGAATATCCGTTTCAAGTGTTACGTGTCCCCAACAAAATTTGATCGTTAGCAATATTTCAATCCCAAACATCAATAGTAATTGTGATTCAATCACTTTTTTAATATACGTTTTAAAACGTTTCCCCGAAACTGATTTCGTTTTTATGATTCCCATATTTCAACACAAATAGGGTTGTTCTCATTATAAGCGGCTCCGGACCAAAGTGTTAACTCTTGTAACACTCTCTGCCTTTAGAATTTCCGATCCCGGCATCCAAAAGGAAAATGTCTATGTGCCGAAGTAGGATTTTCAACCGAGTACTACCTAGATTTTTATATTACAACGGAGAAATATTCGGCAAACGCTACCGAAATATCCACCACTGCTTATGTATGAGCCATCTTAACCTTTGTGCGTCTTAAAGGATTTTCTCCATTACTCGCCGATTTTTGTCCAAAACCGCAAATAAGAATTGGAAATTTTTTCACCCTTAACAAGACGTCTATATTTCTCGGGATATATCGACATGTCAACCTTAATACTCGATGAATGGGAGTTCTCAAATGTTTGCTATTTTTATAATTCAATATTTTTGACTGATGTATTCATTACTATGTACATAGTCTTATTTTTAGTAAAATCTACTTATACTAATATCAATATTTTTATTCCATCTTTATTCTTCTCTACGAACTAAATATGACTAAGATTATCATTACAACGTTTTTGAATAACCATTATCATCAGCACTCCTCAGTCCAGTATTGGACATATCGCTCCTTTTCCGACTTCCATTGCTCCCTGTCGGGAGCCATTCTGTGCCACTGGTGTTGGACAATCGCATTTGTGCCCTCCCTGTGTTTCTGCTACCAATTCTCGGTTTCCACTCCTGGCTTCTTTTGGTACGCCAGTCATCCGTTCTGACCACGTGTAAAGCCCAGCTCCATTTCAGTGATACAATTTTTTGGACCACATCTGTCCTAATCCATTCGTTGCGATTTCTATCTCGCAAACTTATACCAAGTATCCTTCTCTCCATTTCTCTTTGGATTATGCGGAGTTTTTGCATGGTTCTTTTTCTGAAGGTGGTAGTTTCAAAAACGAATGTTACTGTAATTATTGCGTGTAAGTGTTAACCATATAACTATCTTCATGTTCATTTTGTATTTTAAATAAAAAAAAGTAAAATGTTTTTATTCTTTGTAAACACCACCCTCCCTCCGTATGGAATTATTTCACATGTGTAGATAAAAAGGGTGTAAAGTATCTCACCTTTGTTTCAAATCGTTTCAGAACCTTCCCTCGGTTTGTTTGCGCCGCCTTTTTTAAAAGGGTATAAAAATTTATATCGGGACAGTTTGTATGTTTCCGGACCTATTGTATTCCTACAAATGTTGTCAACTTTTGTGCACGATCGTCACTGTAGCAAAAAATTTTAATATTTATAAAAGCCTGACATGCAATATTGTTTTATTTAGAATTAGCTGGCCCGTCCGTCAACCTTTGACGTAGCCCAGAATAAAAAAAATAATATTGACTCATAAGCTTGTATTCAAAACAATTCCTTTATAATTGCTTTACTTTAAAAAAATCCAAGAGATGGCGGTGTATTAGGAAATAAACCACACGTGAAACCTGTCTACTTATTGTATATATATATAGTTTGGAAAGAATATACAGTGTCCAGTTAAACCGAATTTTACTGAATTATTATGGTAAGATATTCGAACTTTCTGTATATTTCACTAATCAACACAATCATCTTTATAAAAATTTCAATCTAGGCGGCTTGATTTTTAGTAGCATTTCTTGATCTGGTCACCACGATAGCCTTTTATTGATATTTGAAATGCTCCAGAACATTTGGAAAATGAGCGATTATCGGTCAAATCGTACCTAAAGATAAATCGTTAGGTGTGTATGCCGCTAATGAAGGACCTTACGAATGTTTCACACGTCGTACACACTTGCGATCTGCCTAGTTCTTTAGTACCTGATCGGCGCTTTTTCTTCTCTTACCAGATAATCAGGGGATCTTCCCTCTGACTTACTTACTTCAGCCTTCTTCTTGTGTTCAGTATTGGAGAGTCCCTCTTGGACTAACATAAATCCCTCTCACCTTTTGAAGAACTTCGTGACTTTGTATGGAGTGGAATGGAGGAGAATATGGATGAAAACAGCAACTGCTTACCACTCTAAGGATTGCGACCAGAGAAAATAATATAGACTATAGAGAATACATATACAACAACAAATTAATGAAATGCTATAAAAAGTGCAGCACATTCTGTAATAGAGAAGTTTTTTCTCAACGATTCAAGCAGAACTAACAAACAAACGCTTCCCTCCTTTACTTTTCGTTTGTACGAGCTCCTACACCTTCGCAAAGGCAAGTCTACGGCGAGTTTTTCCTTTTTTTTAATTCAACAGATGACAGCATTCAACTTTATAAATAATAAAATACTTTTCTGAAGTATTTTTGAATATCAGAAAATCGCCCTAAGCAATTCCGTAAACAGATTCTTCTATTGACCCACTTTTGAGTTTGTTTTTGAAATATTTTCCTTTTTATGTTTTAGAATGTCACCCCTTGATCAAAAAACACATCGAAAACAGATATTTTGGTTGCCTTCCGTATTATCTACGGCTGTTTTCATCCTTGTTTTTGGTGGTAGAGAAAATTTCAAAACCCTCGATTGCGTCGGGCGAGTACGAGTTTAATATAAGCTTATTGCCTGCTAATAAGCGCTTATTAGTGCGCAAATAATGTTCAAATATCAAACGATAGAATCGTTCGATCATTTTGTATGGATATTTTTCGAAACTCTTTCGATTAATACCTTTTTTCGTAAAGTATAAACCAACTTATATCTATCTATTTTCATGCAAAGTAACCAAATTCTGAATGTCATCAGAACAAAGAACATCGTTATAATGAAATTGGATCGGTATTGCGATGGAAATGCAGGGTACTCTTCTAGTAGAGATTAGTTAACAATAAGATTCTTCTCCAATTTCTCCACTTTTTTCTGTTCTTTGCAGTTGTTTTCCACTTGATATTACGAGTTGCAGTGTATGTTTTGAATTATGTTCATTTATAGATTAAAGTCGCATCTCAATATGAAAAAGACATACAAAGTTATCTCAACAGGTCAAATCTCAACCTTTTGTGTATCCTGTATATTGTTATGCATTTGATTTTCAGATTTTTTTTGTGTAACCTTTAAGCAATCTGAAGATTAAATCCGGTTTATTTTCTCTCCCAGTTAAAGTGTTGTTATCTTTTGTGTAAAAAAAATCGAAATCACGAACTATAAACTTTTATTGTTAGGGTTAGTCCATATTCCATTCCATACCTTTTATGCCATTATATAGTATTACCGTAATGTGTAATAACATTATATCTACAGTAGGGCTCCCACATTTAAGGACCATAATTCCTTTGTTTTAAACTACGATAACTATCAACATTTTACTGATACGTAATTTACTGTTATAATTACGAGAACGAGATGCATTATCGTTGTTAGAATTTGCTCATGTTACGTTTAAATCTTATGAAAAATTAGTTTTTGTATAGAGAACCAGAGTTCAGTTTCCATATTTTCACGATTTTTTTCGTGAAATATTTTTCTATAATATCACATTACTTAATTTTCTTCTACTCCAAATGTAGCAAGAGTTATTTTTCATAGAATTTCAGTCAATTTACCTTTTAAATTTTCTTATAGTTTCTATCTTGATGCATCTTACGAATTGATACATCGCATGGGAAAAACGTTGAATATGCATACATACTAACAGTATCTAATATTCAACGTTATTCCATGCGTTGCGTCATTTGTCTGTAATAATTTTGCAAAAAATACCAAACTCGCACCTATCCATTAGCCCTAATTTGTTTTTTTTTTTATCAAAGCAAATGCTCAGCTATTATTTTCTCGATTGTTTTTGCATTTTACTTAATTCAAAGAATCGAACATTCATCTGTGGTTTAAATTCAATTTTTTTTTATTTCACAAATTCACCTATTTTCGGAGACACCTGTGTATGACATACTCAAAAATGTAATGATATGTGGAATGACAATTTTTTTTTTTTTATTGTGAATTGTTTCCATCTCAATTGTTCAATAATGTCGTGAACAAACAAACAAAAAGTGTCGCGTAATTGTGTCCTAATTTGAAATTAATTTCGTGTTTCTCTTCTCCCGCGAGTGTTGCTCAACAGTGAGGGCTACATACAGCGGCGGGTGGTGGTACCTACGTATTATTTTTAAGGAGTGAGATAATATGGAAACGTGCTTTGTCGGAATAAAGCTAATCCCATGAATTGTATTTTCACAGGTACGCAGATTTGCCTCCCCCGCTCGCCCAGCTTCTCACTTTTCTTCATCTTGTTTGTATCTACACCCTCGCCATGCTTATACTTCTCCGTCCCTTTCCACCCCCGTCCCTTTGGGGTCCTCGCAATTTCATACTTAGGGTTTTGAAAATATTTTTTATTCCGGGCTTATCAACATTTTGTTAGTTGAATTATTTAGAAAACACGGTATGACCAGTGTAGCCTTACAAGTGGTTTTAATGGAAAAAAAATGTTCCAAATTCCAATGTTCATCTTTGGTGCGAATTACTATAAATATTTATAGGCAGATTTATGATTCTCCGTGGTCAATAAGAAATGGTCTGAGTTAAGGGTTCTACTGGTTTTGGAGTATATTTTAGACAGATTGTGTGTTCTGTTTAGAAATAACTGCCAAAATGTAGCCTTCTTGATAAAATGCTCGATACCTGCATTTATTCACACAATTGTGTCCCTTTTTAATTTTTACTAAACAAATATACAAACAGTGATATTATTACAAACAATTACACAAATACTATGGACAACTAAAACACCAGTAAAGTATACACGAAGACATTAACAGCGAGTAGGTTAGAAGTAAGACAAACAACAGAAAAAAAGAAAAAAAAAATACTTATGTAACAATATGTGTAGGTTCAGCTGGGGATAATGGGAAGAATGAAAAGAGTGAGGGATAGGAATAAGGGACAAGAAGGAAGCAAGAAGATAAAATAAGTTATTGCTCTGACGTCAGGTGTGTTCTTACGTTTTGCCTGAAAACCGTAAGAGAAGAGTTATTCAGGTCTATATTGTTAAAAAATGAATTATAAGTGCCCGTAGAACGGTTCAAGAATGAGTTCTGTATCAGAATTAGTTCCGCATCTTGGTATCCTAAATGTAACCTGAGATCGTAAGGATCTCACAGGACATCGAAAACATAACTCCCCGGGAAGATCGCTGGAGAGAACTAACCCGTTTACCAGTTTAAATAAGTAACACATTGATTTTTGATCGAATTGAAAAAAAATATTATGTTACATTGTAAATCTTGATTTTTTCTGTATTCTAATTAGAATAATCCTCTATGAAGAATGGAAAAAAAGTATAAAAAGTAAAGTTTTCAATTGAAATGGCAACCCTGTTAGAGTTAAATCTTGAGATAACTACCCTCCAACATTTGTTTCCAGCGTAACTTTTAACTGGTTATTAAATTCGTTCCTTTTTTACATAATCATAATAGTATACTGTCTTATACACGCTCTTACACATTCCTCCTCCCTCCGCCCATTCAACTACTTATGTCTCTCACTACTACTTCCCTTGAAATTACTCGATTTTATAAATATGATTTTACTTCCTACTTACACTTCGCTACTGCTGTTGTTACACTTTTAAAACCATGTAATGGCTGGAAAATTTTTTTCGTCATTTCGTTTTTATATTCGCTAAGGGGATATTTTTTCCCGTACAAATTTTACCTTTATTGTGTTTCCTTATAGTCAAACTTTATCCCGCGGAAAGATTTTAACAAAATCTGTACAGTTTTTAAACGGTAATTTTTTTTCGAACACAGATACTTTATATTATTGTAGGTTGGAGTTTTCATACACGTATTATACTCATCTCTAATATCAGCCGTCCATTCCTGCTGAAAGGCATTTTCCCTCCTTCATTTTTTTTCTATCTTGTGCTTTCTGGACCCAGTTGACACAAACGTTCTTTACTCTCCTTTTTTGTGTTAGAAAGTGATTGTTGCATGGTTAGTTCTCTTCTTCAAGGCATTTGTTAAGCAATTTTATAACCGCTCGTTGAAGAGTCTCTCCTCCATGTTTGATTGTTTTTATAACAATACTATCAGGGCCTAGAGCTTTTTTATTCTTCATCTGTAACATAGCTAATCGCATTTCGTCTATGGGTTGTTTTATGTCTCCATCAATCCATCCGCTTCAACCACTTATCTTATAGAGCTCTAGCGATATGAACAACGCGTCTTCATTTCAGAGACGCCATACGTTGGTCAATCTATTTTGTTTTCTGCCGTATCGTTTAGCTTCTCAGCATGACCGTTTCTTTAGATCTATTAGTACTTCACTCGCTCAGACTCAAATCTCCCAAAATTTTATGAAAAAATAATACATTAAATTACAATTTACTACTTTTATATATTATTTGAAACAGCCTACTGAATTGCGTCGTGTTTGTCCGTGGGTTAAAACGGTCAAAGGTTTGTCCGACAGTTTGACCCGCACACGCCACCTCCAGGAGTTCATACATTTTTCTGTTCGCAGTTATGACAATGTTTTTCAACCCTTTTGTTGTTGGTGTTTGTCCCAAATCGATGTTACACTTTGATAACGAACTGAAAATTAGTTTTGGTAAATAAACCCGCTCGTTCCCTTCTTCTACTCTCTTCGATTATCTCTTTGTCCTTCTTTTTATTATTCCTCTCCCTCTCTGTGTGTGTATTTTTTATTTTTGTCAAGATTGTTATTGTCAAATTGCTTTGGTAATCTCTCTTATCGTATTCAAATTGTTAATTTTATAAAAGTCGTCCGTGTTAGGCTTTATAATTAATAATAAAAGTATCCGCAGTACCTTTTTTATAACGAAAAAGCAAACGTATGAGCAAACGTATGAGCAAAATAAACGCTTTTTTAAATTTTCAATTGGTTTCTACATTTATCATTGATGGCAAGCCAGCATAGTTGTGATCCCTTTAATTCACACAGCGTTCTTCGAAGATTTTTTCTCGATTTGTACTGCATCGCTGAGGATTCGAAGCTCGGTACCTCTAATGATAGACGCTGAGTGAAGTGACCGCCGAATTAATGAAATCTATTGACTTTGTTTTGAAAGTCGAAAATAGTTCTCACATCTTTGTAACATTAATTATTGAACGTAACGGCTCGCTTACACTAAATCCGTACGTTGCCGTACGGCGTACGAGCAAATTCATAATTTGACAACTCAGTTTTATTCACTCACCAAGCAACCAATATTGAGTTTCAAAACAATATGTAGGACGTAGGTACGCTCTATTTTAATTTTATTCTATTTTTAGTTTCGCCCGTACGTGCGACTTCCGATAAATCCGAACAAATTCGGATTTCACGGTTGAACGTCCGGAGAATGTAGCCGCTCTCCTTTTACCCACTCGTACGATGCCGGACAATGACTGACGTGTTTGTGTTCGCGGTATCTTTCATTAAAAGGCTTCGATCAATCGTACGTTGCCGTACGGGCAAATATCGGATTTAGTGTAAGCAAGCCGTTATCCTTTTAATACGAATCGCACCATAAAATAATGACGAAGTTATCAACATGCCTGTAATCTTTTTCAAGATTCGAAAGGCTAAGACAACCTAAGTCTACAATTAAAAAGGTTTTTCTAGGATTGTCAAAATGCAGTGGATTCTAAATGCAGACAAGCTTATCAAATGAGCATTTAGATGCTTTGCTGTTCTAGTTAAGTGTTGTAGTTTAATCAAGAAGTGTACATTAACTGATTCTTGGCAATAAAGAACAGTCTAAATAAAGACCCGTTCGTTTCTAATCGTTATTCCAACATCTCAGTTTAATTCCTCTTTATTCATTATACTAGAGAGGATATAGTCTGGATCTAGCACCATCACGTTTCTCTCTTGGGCGTTTTACTTTCGTCGTGTATGGTGACGCGCTAAACGAGAATTGGGGTTACATTTTATGTATTGTCAAATTTCTCAGCATACTCTTGTAATTAATTTGTGAATTTTCCGTATTTTTCCCTCACAGCTCAGACATATATAAAATATCCTCAAAATTTTCTGCTTCTTTTGGACCTGTAGAGCTGAAATTTAAGAGGAGGGGCTTGCCGCTTGTGATATCGACTACCACCTGGCTATCCATCCCTTTGGTTGTGCGATGCGATTGGTGGGAGCTGGATGAGTCCATTCTTCACACACTTAATTATTAGAATGTTCTTCTTTGACTTCCCTGTCTTAGTAAATCTTCAACCTCGCATAAATACCCTCGTATTTCCTGAAGAGTCTTCATTTAGGTACGACTTAGTTTTAGTGGATCGTACATAAGTGTTTTATAAGTATTTTGTGCTGCTGAATTTCATTCTCGGGTTTTTCCATAGAGCGTTTCTTAAAAACATCCTGAAATATTATAAGTAGCCTTGTTTATTTGCCTCTTTTTTCTGAAGGTACCAGAATTAAGGCACCTCATTCTCAGGTATTAAATTGATTAGAAATTAAGAGAAAATAACTCGCCTACTTTAGAAATGAACTTCATTAACGACAAATATAGATATTTAAAGTTTCATTCATATTATTATACGGCGCGAGATAATGTAACGACGTAGAGAGATTACATCTTGAGCACATGTAGTTCTGGCATACTTACTTACGTTATTAAGTTAAAATTAAAAACTTTTTAATCTGTGTATAACACTAGCTTTTGAATAAAAGGGGTGGCAATTTATTTTAGAAAACCATCGAAGAATCACATCAAGTTTTTTCGATGATTCAATTTAAAAATTTGCTTGAAACTTTGATATTATGTATTTCGATGAACTAGTGAATTTCTCGTGTAGCTTTTTCAGTCTCTCCTGTCCTTTAAAGAGAAGGTCAATCTCTCTCATGGTCGATGGTCATTCTTTCAGTCTATGCCTTCTCTCAAATATTTCTTTTCAAAATACTATTGTCAAAATATCTCGTTTTTTTTTAGTTTTATATACGTTACAATGCGTCCTTTCATGCCACATTATTTTTGTGTAGCAAAAAATCCTCTCGGACGATAGGCATTAAAAAAGATTTGTTTGTTTTTCCCGTAGCACCAGTTGTATGTTGGAACAATACTTCGCGCCACTACTTTTATAATTGTCATGTCATAAAAAAAACATCTTACCGGTGAAAATAATAAGAATGTAATAAGCATGCAGAAAAATTACTTCGCGTGGATTCGATGTTTCAACGAAAATATTGAGTTGTGGACAAGCTTAACCAATTTTATTATACATATTTGATTGACATTCTCAGTATACAACCTTTAATTCTCAATGCTACTGCATCTGTCTCAAATCTTAAGTTTATAGAAGCCATTGTTGCTTTTCGCTAATATTATAATATCCATATTATTTAAAATTAACATCCGTAATTTTTTTTAGCCAATATCTTAAGTTTTATGGATCAAAAGAGGTAGAAATGCAGTAGTTATATTACACACATACCTTTATATTATTACTTAGTGGCACGAACGAGTCACTCAGTAATATTCATGTGAACTAACACGTCAACGGGCATCTCTTGAGCCTCCCTAAAGAATCGCGACTAAGTGCTCTGTGTTTCTTTTGCATAATAAATTACATAGAGGAGAGTCTACTTACAGCGTCTCTCCGACTGAATACTCCAGCTCTAAACAAGTGGAGATAGGTAGCTCCCCTCAAAACATTCTCTTGTAATAATAATAACAGCGTAGTTTTTAACTGTTTTAATTTATTTTATGTAGTGCTCTATGTAATATTGGTGTTTAAAATACGGCATTGTTTTTGTGTTTTCTTACTACATTATTTCTCTTCAGCTCTTTTACCTTAATTCTCTGCTCTAAATTCATTCACCCATCGCGGCGTCATTAAGATTCTTCGCATTTTATTACTTAAAAATGATTTAAAATTATATCGTCTAAGTATTGCAAAGTTTGCTTATTAACCCCTTCAGACCTGAATTATTGTTTTCGCTAAAAAAAATTATTTGATTGTTGAATATAGGTAATAAGGATGTCATTAAAACAAATTTATATTTTTTTTCAAAATTTTCATATATTTTCCTCATTTTCCAGCATGTGCATAATTGTGCACATTAAGTCTCAAGCGTCATAACAGAGATCCATACATATCATATAATTACATTCATAATTTAGCATTTTTGAACAGCGTAAACAGTTCTACAGATTATTTTTTTCTGTGATATGTTACAAAACAATTTCGTTCTTTTTTTATGCACAAATGAACATTACATTTATCACATTAGAAGTGAGTTTTTTGGTTACACAAATTATTTTTGCACCGTTTTCCCTCTTTGTTATTATCTAAAAACGGCATGTGATCGACCCTATCATGTTGCACTTCTGGAATTGGCTTCACTTCACCCTTGGCTAATTTTACTTTTATATTGGGTTCTTCAAAGAAACTGGTATCACTGGGACGTCCTGATTTTCTTTTTGAGGCAGTTTTTTTGGCTTTAATCAACGCCTCAGCAAGTCTCATGCGAAAATGTAATAAATCCAGTTCATCTTTCTTTGCAATTTTAAGTTTGGAACAGTCTTTTCTGTATTCAAACCAACTGTTAACTATAGCTAAATCTACAGCGTGGAAAAACATACGAAGTGTCCACTTTTTTGATCTTATATATATTCTGTAAAGAGACAACATCTGGTCTAAGAGGTCCACACCACCCATATTTTCATTGTATAATTTAACGATTTCAGGTCTATCAACATTTACAAACTTTTTTTGGGCTTTGTCCCATCTACGTGCTTCATCAATAGTTCCCTTTCCAACAAAATTGGATGCTAGTGTGACCGATCGGTTATCCATCCACTTCACTAATACAACGTCTTCATCTAAACTAACCATTTGATCAATGGAACCTCTGCCTTTTTTTTCATATCCTTGTCGGAAAAAAAGGTGGGTTTGAAAATCTATTAATCCTGACTGTACCTGCTGCAGAAATATTTTTATCTTCAGTACTTGTAGCAGATGGTAAGTTGAAAAATAGTTGTCAAAGTATAACTTATGTCCACTTTTTGAAATGCTTTCAGCCAAATGCATTGCGACTGTAGCAGCAGAACCATATCTTTTAATGGAGTTCTCGTTTAACTCTGTAGTTGATCCTTGATATATAACGAAGTCATACATCTGTCCACTGGATCCACACAACACAAATAATTTAATTCCCCACGGAATGGGTTTCCCTTTTATGTGTTGCTTGATAATAAGCTGTCCACGAAAAGGAACTATTTGTTCGTCTATAGACAAATTTTCCTCTCGTTCTATTTCTAAACATCTTCGTCGAATAGAGTTATATATCGGACGGATTTTATATAAACGGTCATTCGATACTGTTCTTTCTTCTAGATTATTGACAATATGAAGATTAGTCCTTAATTGAAAAAATCTGTCTCTTGTCATATTGTCTGTAAAAGTGGAAATTCCTAATGATCTGTCCCAGAACAATCGTACTCTGGGAAATTTCAGAGTGCCGATTATTATGTGCAGCCCAAATAATGTTTTTATTTCACAAACATTAGTTTCTTTGAATTTTGTAGTCCATATATGTTTGTGTATTTCTGTATTTCTTCAAATACATCGTCAGGTATATACTTTTGGAAGTAGTCCAGAGGATTTTTCAATGGACCGACAAAATTGTCTTCTGCTTTTTCAAAAGATTGCATTATGGACTCAAAGTCTTTTCGTCGCCATTTTATATTCCCTTTCTCTGTTAGAACCAAAGGATCGTCTTCTACATGAATTTCATTATTTGTAAGGGTGCAAAGATCCGCTGACTCAGCTCCAACTCTGTCAGAACATCTTGGAGGGGCTGACGAAGTTTCATAATCCTCATCTTTCTCATCGTCACTCAAATCCAAGTCAGAATCTTGTTCCAACATTTCACAGATTTTGTTAACATCATCTTCATTACAAGGGTTATACATTTTGCTGAAAAAAAGAATTTTTTATGAAATATTTGTTACAAAAAAGTAACACAAGTATGTCACAAGTTCTAACTAAGGTATCTTTTTTTGGTACTCTTAGAACGGATTGGGCATAATTATGCACATCGATATTTAAATGCAATTTTCAAAATATTTAATAGATTTTGTCTCACAGTCTTATAAATGGCACTTTATTTAATCATTTTTATCAACATTCGAAATATTTTTTCTGTTATAAATCACAATTAAATTAGTTAAAAATAATTATAACATGTGCTTACCTCAACATTGATAAAAATCACCGCAGAACTGATCTTCAACTAAGTTGTTCGTAAGCATTGCTAATAGATGGCACTAGTTGGATGATTTGAAAACAACTAGAAATATTTCGTTCTTGCACAGAGAGATGGCGGTAGGTCAAATATTTTCAAATAACAATTTTATAAGGGTTCAAATGTTATGTGCATAATTCTGCACGCAGGGTCTGAAGGGGTTAAACTCATTCTTGAAATGTAAAAGGACCCAACGCGAATAGTTGAAGATTTAAGAGTTATTTTTTGCTGTTAAATAACCCATTCAAAAATGGAAAATTTAGAATACATTTTCATTTATATTATGCGACAATTTTGACTATTGATCTCTTGACGTTGGTTTATATATTTGATTTTTATTTAATTGTTAGATCATCGGATATTTTAAAACGTGTACCTACTTTCTACTTCTATATAATATAAATATAATAATAAATGAATTAATTATTATAAATATAATAAATGAATTAATTAATTAATCATGGACAATCACAACGATAAAACGACAACGACAAATCATTCAAAACCCTGACTTATCCCGAAAGATCTCTTCCAGCCCACCATATGGTTTTGTGGTTAAAATAAGACTGCCGTGTACCGTGTTGTTATCTTATATTGACGTATTGCAGAACTTGTTGTTTATCGGCTTAATTCACTTCGTGGAAGATATCTCAAAACTTTCCTCAAAAAACGGTAGCGGCTATTATATTACTCTGTTCAAATTATGTAAATGAGCCGAAATACTCTGTGACAGAATTATCGTAACCGCTTCCATACTATTTATTCGATAAGTTTCTTCATTGGTCGGACCCTAGGAATACCTAATGTGATATAAACTTTCAATTGGATACTATAACTCTTTCATTCTCATACAAAGTTGCTTGTAGATTATTTACGCAAAAATGGCAAGGAAATATCATTTATTTGCGTTATTCTTCGATTTTTATATCTCTTTTGGCTTCTCTTGCTGAGAAAATTGAGGATTGACCGTCGAGAAAGAGGAAAATTTATGAACGCAGTGCAGAAGGTTGAGATGGATCGTACCATGCCAGGAGTATGTCTCAGAGACAGAATACGGCTTACACTATCATTAAAATGGCGCTGGTCTAGTCATAGTTTCAGAAGGCCATACGACAAATGGACGAAACACATTCGAGATTTAGGTTTGCAGTGGTGCTTGGATGTAGAATATGCAAGATAGACAGAAGTAGAAAAACATGGAGGTGGCCTACATTCAGGAGTGGATGTTTCTTGGTTGAGAGGACGAGATAAGAAGTCATACAACATAACATAATAATATAACATTCTTCCATAAAACCCCACAAAGGCGCATAGAGAGGCAACAAGATATAGCTCATACATCAAAATAAATATCCGTTCAAATTCAATAAAATAGGTAAGTACTTTTCTTCCCTTAGATCTTTTAGTATAAAAACTAAATGAAATTGAAAAAAAATGTCGTCTTTGAATTTGCCAGCATTGGGCGCTGCATAAAGCTTTTACCTCCGTCTTAAGTTTATTCTGTGGAATATTATATTAATAAAGTCATGGTTGTTCTCGACGGAATAGACAGGTTCTCGATATTGGTTTTTGTTTCCTTTTACCCTCTCAACAACTACTCTAGATGTCGTCTGCTGGTGATTGTAAAGAACTTGATATCTGCTAGATTATCAGCGCTCGTTTCATCGACTGCTCGTTGCTTGGGTAAACACTATTATTCCACTTGTCGCAATATTTCCTACGTCCCTGTTTAATTCCATCTAAACTATTCAAACGAAACCCCCCGTTGGAAGACGGACTACTTTGTTCTACGTCTTTTCTTTCGGCAACATTTTTCTTCAATCCTCCATTACTTTGTCATTTACACTCCCAAGGTAAAATAATGACAAATCCGTACATTTCTTACACTCATCCGTTTCATTGATTGGAATCAAAGTTGGACTTAATTGCTTCAGATATTCCTACAAATTAATGCGAGAGGAGAGAAAAGTTGTTTTTTTTTTCAAATAGGAAAATAATAGCAGCAATGTAGGATAGTTGGTATTGGTTGGATCACTATCTATGCGATCTTGAGGGACGTATATTTCGCATAATTTTTACCAACTTTGCATGCTGTTGGCCAAATTAAAAGCGTGACTCAACGAAATTGACTACTTATTGTTGTCTTACTGTTGAAGTTTCTTGGATAATTCTTCTAATTAAGAGTGGCAAATCGGGTCAACCCGATGTCAATGATCTCCAAAGCAGAATCCGCACCATTTCGATTAATCTGGTAGATTTGCTGTAGTGGTTGGTTTCTTTTAAAAAGGTTTCAGAATCCTGAAACAGATTTTGGCGTACTTATTTTAAAAATATCTTAAACTTTTTGGAAATTATAATTTAAAAAAAAAGCACTATAATAATAGCATTTTGAAAAATTGTCGTAAAACTTTTAAGCAGCACTAATTTACCCAAGGAAGTCGTAGTTCGGCGCATATCGAGTCATTGTTCGCTCTCACCGGTGCAAGAATAAAAACAAGTAGATGAGAGATGGAGATTTGAAAGGGTAAGAGAGAGGAATATTGAGTAGATAATATGGACGAGTGATGATGAAGTGGCTGTATAGTAGACGTTGAGACGAATCTATAAAGGGTATTGGGATTTGTGCTGCAATAAAGAAAAAATGCTAATGCGAATATTGGATGTCTTTGTGATCTCTTTAGCAGAGTATTTATGCGATTTATCCTGCACTGCTTTCGGGAATATCCTTAGATTAACTATTTCTATTTATAACCTTATTCTAGTCACACTTATCTTATGTAAATTTATTGCTTTGATTTTGATTCATTACCTCTTTAGTACTGAAAAAAAAAATGATAAAAAATACAAAAAGTATTTTTTACACATCCCATGCTAGGAAATTCCCATATATTAACCTTTTCCTTTACTTGCCTTATCAGGTTTTTTTAGAGTTGACAACATATGCTTTTAAGGGATATATGGATCTCACGACCCACAACATTTCTTGCCCCATTCCGATCCAGTTCATAGCAGAAAGACGAGGAGAAATCTGCTTTTTAGCTGTATCACGATTTCCCAATTTTAGACATTAAAATATTTGATGATTTCAATTTTTTCATCATACACCAAAGGTCTATTAAATTACACCCAAAATAAAGCAAGGCTCTTTCTCGAGTTATTATTATACGATTTGAAATACCTACTCGTCTCGAAATTTGAAAGCTATTCCTGTCGCGAGAGTGTGGTTTATGTCTGTTCATGAGCTCTTCCCCCGTACAGACTATCTTGTCATTCTCCGCTAATCTCGCTTCTGCCGCAACGACTCTCCCTCATGTCTCCGCCTAAGACCTACGTCACCTTCCGCTCAAGGGTAGCCATGCGTCTACTAGTATTTATACTACAGGATATTTCACCTGTCAGAGTCTGCATAGCTAACCTCGTATTCACTATCCATTTTTAAATCATTTTTTATTTAATATTTCTCATAATTCGAGCCATTGTATCTTTAATGCATACAAATTTCGTTACTTTATTACTTACTCGTACATTAAAGAAACTGTAATTTAAAGATTGTACCCTCATGTGTGAATGATGCATGTGAATTGACGAATTTTAATGGCGGTCTCCCACAGAATATTGACTCATCTGTTACATTTGAACTGATCGTTTGGTCAGTAGGTACACTATTCTTTCAAATATTTTCCGATGGAAATTGACAGCAGAGGACAGCTTTGATGCCTTCAAAGCCATCAAATTCCCAGGAAGAATTAACAAAACTGTTTCATAAGATTCAAGAATGATAAACGTGCTCTCTTTCATGTCTTATATAGATAAGATGAGGAGGAAATGAACTAACACCAAAAGATCCTCAAAACTATCAACATATTGGCTAACGAGATAAAGACAATCTTTAAATATTGGTGATCCAAGGTCTTGTTAAAGAAACCATAGGATCACCCACAAAATGGACAGAACGTACTAGGATTGGTAAAAGTTGGATTAAATCTGACGGAATTGTGAGGGGTAATGGCAATTATCCAAAATGAGATTATGTCAGAGAATATCAGGAAAAACGACAAAGACTGAATATTTCTATGGTTCTTATACATCATTATTTTCATTTCTTAACATAACAAGTTCCTAGTCAAATTATTATCATAATGTTTCGCCGAAAAACATCAATTGGCAAAAATGTCTCATTAGTTTAAAAAGTTGTGATTTTTTTTTTGATAAAACAAAGAAACGAAGAAAAAAAGAATGAAGATAACGCGTAGTTGAATTTCGTATAATGATTTGCAACGTACCAAACCTATGTTTGTAGTTTTAGGGAATATCGAAAAATAATATAATTGGAAGGAGAGAGTATCGGGAAAAAAATATTTTATGGGTATTGGTGGTTGGTAGAGTGAGAATGCACAGGTTTGTATGGTGGATCGGTTTATTGTGGAATTAACATGTTATACAGAGTACAGAAAATACTATTGAGCGGGCGCCGTGTGGCGCACCGCAATGCGCGTCGCGAGACTGATGATGGTGCGTGTTCTCTCTATGCGGATTTGGTGAAGACTTGGTGGTGACTGATGGTTGGTGTGCTGCCTTGTACGATGTGGCAGGCTGCTACTGGATGACGACATCTTGAAGGAACGCTATTGGTTGATGATGTCGTCATGAACAGGGTCGAACGCTATTGGTTGATGATGTCGTCATGAACAGGGTCGCCACAGTACTCCCCCCCAAGTGACGGAGTCACGAGGTTCAGCGTGGAAGCTGTCATGTTCATGAAGATATGCATGATTAGGTCCTCTGATGTCCAATGCGTGAAGAAAAAGATTGGTACGAATAATGCTTCTTAAAAAATGTTGGTCATCTATGTCAGTCGCGACCAAAAGGTTTTACACCCCTGGTTAGCAGGTGTAGTTGTTCAATACTGTGTGCGTAATGAGAAATCTATACAATGCAAAAATGATAAAATAATAATGAGTATTAGTTATACAATAGCAAGATTGTCACGAAGTGTTGTAATATGATTACTGTAGACAAAACAACAATGTTCACGGATGGATTTCTGATATCCACTGCAAGTGTCAACTCGCCGAAGAATAATTTTAATTATTGGCGTTCTGAGAATCATATTACACAGCTTGCTTCTCCGTAGGTCGGTGTTTTGATTAGATATAAGATTGTGTAAAGTAAACAATTCACTGCGACGAGTTCATGAGTCATATTGCATTGTCTTAGTCTTGATAAAAAATGCTGATGTAACAGATTGATGCTTTTGAGAACGGAATGTAAAAAAAAAAATATTCCACTACACTTTGATGTTGATATTTTTTTATAAAATGAAGTATTGCACTTTCATACATAATATGCTGTTTTGCTGTCGAAACTGATTTTGTTTGCTTGTTGCTTGCGTAAGCGGTCATTGTTGCTGGTGTCATTTTTTTGCACGATTATTTTCTTCTTGTTCGTTACATAGATTTTGAGTTTGTGCCAGTGAAGAAGTGCTGATCCTGGTTGCTGTTGCTGACTATATATTGCTAGTCAATAATTCATGTCGAATTATGGGTGCTGCCATATGAATGTGCCGGAGCGTGTGTACTCGAGATGCAGTATTCATATTTTAATGAGTGACGTCGTTCGTCATGCTCAAAGTGGCGTTTGCTGATGAGGATCTTGAGTAGCGATGGTCATTTGAAGTTCCAGCGTAGGAAGAATAACCTTGCTGCTACCTAGTGTCTCTTCTGGCGTAGGCAAGCAGTCCTTTGCAGCGGTGATGCGAGGATGCTTATTTGTTGTTGTCTTATGTTGGTCACTATCTATTGACAAGTAAAATGTCCAAGTCTGATAGATATGTGTGACGGTTTGAACATTGAGAAATGTTGATAAGATGAACAATGTCGTGGCGAATGATGAGAAGTTCATTGAAGACTTCGTTGAATGACTCACAGCATGTTGAAGTGTGCAAGTTGCTGAGCTTAGAGACAACTAAGTAATGTTTCTTACTTTGGAATGTCCTTTCTTGCTCGTACTTATTGTTAGTTCTCGAAGAAATGTAGAAAGTTAAGTCTTCATTTGATGTGGTGTACAGATGCTAGCTGCTACGTGTCCGAGATTTGCGGAAGTCTGGGTGGTCCAGTTTGTTGCGATGGCTGCTGCGACGGTTTCTCCCATGTCTCGGTTGTAAGCACTGTTTGAATTTTCACTTTGTGTGAGGCACTCTACTGCAATACCCATTTTCCATCCTTTCGGCAGGACAGCGCTTCAGAAGGTTGCTGGTTGCGTGTTCATATCACGTCGGGGTCACCACTATGGGTATTGGTGGTTGGTAGAGTGAGAATGCACAGGTTTGTATGGTGGATCGGTTTATTGTGGAATTAACATGTTATACAGAGTACAGAAAATACTATTGAGCGGGCGCCGTGTGGCGCACCGCAATGCGCGTCGCGAGACTGATGATGGTGCGTGTTCTCTCTATGCGGATTTGGTGAAGACTTGGTGGTGACTGATGGTTGGTGTGCTGCCTTGTACGATGTGGCAGGCTGCTACTGGATGACGACATCTTGAAGGAACGCTATTGGTTGATGATGTCGTCATGAACAGGGTCGAACGCTATTGGTTGATGATGTCGTCATGAACAGGGTCGCCACAATTTAATAAAATCAATATTATTCAAATTTGAGAGGAGAAAGTGTGTTTGTTGTTTGGTGCAGAATGAGTGGATGAGGAGGAAGCGGGAAGGAAGGTGTTTGGTGGTGTGAGAACGGCAAGTGGCAACGAAAATGTGGGCTGGATATAAAAATGGGAGACGCCGAAGCAATTAACCCAATGGAATAAAATCCGAGAGCGAATACATCATCGGGACAAATATTTCTGCTTTTATTATTTTTTTGATTCGTGAATTATTACATACTCGAATAAATATCCAGTTATTTATTACTGCCAGTGTGTATAATCGCAACAATTTACCTTTTTTCAAACTATATTTCCCCCATTTCGATTAACGGAAACTAAATAATTATTTAGATGTTCACTCCACTACTGTATTTACTTCTTCAATCTTCTTCCACTCCACTCCGCTCTATCTTAGGCATTTCTTTGCAACTTTCTACCAGCGACAGGGAAAATCTCATCGGATCATCTTTTTTTGGGCAGGTTCGCTTCTCTTCTTTGATACCATGGTCTCCAGTTTAGGATTCGGAGATGACTCGCTCATTGACAATTCTGCTTAGCTACCCGGTTTATTATGTCTACAACCTTGTTCGACATCTTCTTTCTTCATTGTTTATTTGTCATTTAGACATTTGTCTAACATCCGCCTTTCTTTGGACCTTTGCTCTTATTTGAGTCTATATACAGTTTTGGCATTGTGCGTAATGATCTACCGTACATAAAAAACAATCAACTTTTCTGAAGTTTGTTCTGAATAAATTCTGGTACACATGGATGAAGAATTTATAAATTCGTGAAATTTATAAATGACAACATTTTGAATTTCGGGCGAAGAGGAGCTATACACATCTCGTCAATCTTTCTTGTTCTTCCCAGCCATCTTTTCACTGCTGAACTTTCCACTAACGAATTATGATAATATCATGACGTGAAACAGATTCTGAAAGTTGGTAAGCATAGGCTTTAGAAATCAGTAAAAAAATGAAGAACAGATCCACGATGTATCACAAGTAGATAGAGAAGAAAAAAAAACAATAAAATTCTTATGTACTCTATCTGTTTATTATTTTTATATAAAGTCCGCATACAAAAAGAAGAGATAATATTGCAGATTCATTTCAAGACATCTTTTCAACACGATGAGTTGCATAATACCATTATTTGCCGTATAACCGTAGTTCTCAGCATCACTTTATCTTTTTAACTTGCATATTGGGAGAGGGTCGTGGTTTGGATAATTTTCATTCATCCCTCTCCATAAGCTGTCTCGTTTCGATTATTTTATTCGCCATATCTTTTATCCCTGTCATTTGCGTTATGAGGAAATGTGTCGTTCGTGATATGATACAGTAAACTTTCTATGACATCATAAACTTTTTCGCTGTGGATTATTCAGTAGTTGATGTTAAAAAAAAAGTTTTAAGTTTATTGTGTAATAACAAAGTTGAGTTATCTCGACGGAATTTTCTTTAAATAATACTGTTTGAAAAAAAGTTAATATTTTACACTAGTTCATGAAATCAATAAACTGACTTCTATCAGATTTCAGCTCATTTTTGCCTTTTCCAAACACATTCAATATGTATATGAAATTATAAATTGAATATGGTGTTGAAATATTTCAATTTTTTACGTAAACGTCGAGATCAACTATTTTAAATCGCCTTATCAAGTTTATTGCACGCTTGTGTATTATAACATTAAACTATCGAATTGTTCAATTATTATTTTTAATGGACATTCTTAAGATGAGCGTTTCAATTTTCAATTATCGAAAACTTATACTTATACTTCATTTTTTTGCATTGAGCTGTTCGAGTTTCGAGTGATTTGGTAGTGGTAATGCGTCTCTATGGCGGGTCATGGTCTCGTATCTCGGTCGGCGCGCAAACCTCAGGTAGCTTTACATACACTCTTTTACCAAAATGCAATTACACTACAAGATAATTATTGACTCAAAAAAGAGCAAAACTTTACTTATGTATATAATTTGAAAGTTTCGAATTATGAAACACATAATTAATTGGAAATTTAAATTTTATTTTTGATAGAACGTCTATAATTTCCCTCTAGTTGTGTTAAATAAACAAATTTCCCTAACGTTTGCCATTCATTGCGGTTATTTACGCTCTAACTGCTTCCTGTGTTAAGGGATGTGTTCTATTGTAAATGCACCGCGTTGCAGAGCTCGAAAATTCTTTGGAAGATTTCAAGAAAACACTCGTTTCGAGAAGCTCCTTCTTCGTCTTGTTAACGTTTTCGCACTAAAACGGTTCCTTTAGGGAAAGAATAAAGCGATACTACCTGAACGCAATATTTTCATCACTTCCTGAAAAAAAATTTTTTTTTTTTCACAAATATCACTCTCTGTATTGCCACATAAGAAAAAAATATGATAATGTGTTTTTCACTTCGATTGCATGTTGAGTTCTTATTCACAAGTATTTTACTGACATTCAAATACAAATCCAAAGTCCCTTTACAGGGGCATAGGGAGGTAACAAGAGCTCTTCCTCCATTGCGATCGATCTTGCGCAATGTTTATGACCTCCTCTCAGACCATGTCCTAATCTCTAAGTCTGCTTCGATTTTACTGAAACATATAGTCAAAATTATTTAATGTGTGTAAAAAACATGTAGGCACAATCGCCAAGTTCGAAAAAAAAATGATAAACTTTGAAAGGCTTAATCTCGGAAACTATTAGGTTTACAGAGACAAATCTAGTATCATTGGATGCGCCTTTATGTGGCTTGGTGTGAACCTTCCTTAAGTTCCATCAAGTCATAACTTCCTACCTGATTATTGTTCCAATCCTTAATTACCCTTGTGACAATATTGGAGCAATATTCAGTTCCTCTGAATAACTCGCCGCATACGCATCATCATTGAATCATATTATCAACCGCATCAAACAAATAATCTTAAATAATAATCATAAAAATAAACACGAGCTCGTGCCGGATTAATCCATAAAATTAAATTATTTAAAATAAAAAGTGTAGTTCAAACTAGTGTGAGGAGAGCAAGAAAAACAAGGGTAAGTCCATATATCTTTCCTCCTCCTTTGTGATCTCACACCGAAGCCATTAAGGCGTATCATACTCTTTTCATATTGAGAGAAGAACACGCAAATTCTATTCACCAATCGATCGCAATCTACCAGAGCAATCCTAAATCCTATCTACAGTCCACGAAATCAACGAACCAGCGCCAACAATCATATTGTAGGAAAGTTAGTCAACTTTAAAAACGTCCAGAAAAGATTTTTTCAAAAAATAGCCCTTCAGGGTTTTAATCGGCAAAATTTGAAAAATAACGATTTTTTTCGAGGTTTTTTCGATTTTTGACAGAGTTACGTTCGGCGCTCGAGGTTGATTAACTTGGATTATTTATCAGGCCAACATCATAAACAAGTCTGCAAAAAATTAGAACTACCGGATTTAGCGCATATGACCTAATTCATTCAGGCGACAAAGTTACTGTATTATAGGATCTTTAGTTTTGAATAACGAATTGCTTTAGTAATTTCTGGAACATTCATATTTGTAGACATTATTTTTTACAGAAATGAATAGATCAACTGCAAGTGTGTTGTGTGTATGTATTTTGTTTGAAATTTATACCTTCTTACGACTGGTATATACTTATAAAGATACAGTTTTTTTCAAATTGTCTGGCGGCATTTGTCTGATGCACGTGTAAGTAAAATACTAAAATTCTCTTCATGATTATTTTTTTGAAAGACTATTTTGCTTCAAGCGTTTAAATTCACGCATTCTAAAGTTAAACTATGGCTGATGTACTGGCAGGGTATAATATTACGTAGTCGACAATAGCATTTCAGATGGAGTGATTATGTTACCGCAGCCCGTAGCTGTACCCATGCACGTTCAGGAGTGAATGAGCAGGATGAAATTTGCATAGAAACACTTTGTCACAATAATTCCGTACCACCATTCATGCCTTGTGCCAAGAATTATTCCACATTTGTACAGTTGTCTTGTTAAAGTTTTCATGAAATTGATGTTAACTCAAACATATTGCTTCGGTCCGAAATCTGCTGAATTCATACTACCTATACAACGTTCCCGTGACCTATTTCCTCGGCCATTATTCTTTATGGCTTTGCACTTTAGTGTTGAAATTAACTCAAACTCAAAAGCAAGAATGACACCGCAACTTGTGAAGAAACCCATCAAACTATTCTTAAGTGCAAGCACATAAGAAATGTTGAAACTTCTATTAGAATCGCTTTGATGGCGCTATCATCTTATTTATGTGGACGTTAACTTTTTTCTAGATCACATCGAAAGCTTTCTTAATTAAAGAAGTCTCTTTACATCTGATTTCTTCGCCTCTATACTAAGTGGGAACACTGTTCCGGTATTTTTTTTTTTGCAAAAAACCTGGCAACCATGGTGTTGCCGGATAGATGTGAACAGTTCCATATCAAATGTTGAGAGGACCGAAGGCAAGCTAAGCGGTTGGCCCAGTTGGTACAACTACTGATGCGGAGTTCGAGTCCCGCCTGAGGTTTGCAACAGGTGGTGGAAGATTACAAATGTTACAAACCTAACAAAGTAATAAGGTAATGTTTTGTAAAACAGAAAGTTATAATTTCAACACCTTTATCCTCTAGTTTTGCATTTTTATTGGACGATAGTACAACGGCAAGTCTTTAATTGCGCAGTATACAATCGTATTCGTGCATATTTTTTTGGTAATTCTATCCAGAAATAGAGAATAGAAAGTAACTTTGTTATATATTTTGGATAGGTTTGCTGTTTATTTTTTTACAGCATCCATTTCATCTGCAACATTTATTTATTGTTGTTCTAGGGATATAACTTTATACATAGTATTCGGGATTGTTTATGTTTTTCGTAATGGGATACAAGGTAAACCTTCGTTATAGCCACGTACATAGATGCTGTGTTAACATTATGTATAATGTGGCGTCTGCCCGTGTTACATATAAAATATATTTCAGTATTTTTCACCCACATTTCTCGATCCCTTTACCCAGGCGTAAGCCGTTCCACACTCCAACTTCGCTTACGTTGCTCGCTTTCAGGCTTACACAAACCGTTTTATAGCTCACTCAAACTCAAGTTATGGGTGAACGTTGTCAAAATCGATACCTTATACTTATATTTTGTTCATCTTCGAAATATGGAGTTTTATGCACGACAAAGATGACCTGGCAAACTTCTTTACTAAGCATATCTATTCAATCACAAAAACAACGATGCCTTGTTGTGACACATCTGACAAGTAGAAACACTTTGTATCTGAAAAACAAATTGTTGGTTTTTATTACTTTCCTCGCAATTGTTCCAAATTTTTTTCCCCTTTTAAAAATACCCTGAGGCTTCGACCGTCTTCCCCTGTTTTGAAGGCTGACTTAATGTGATCGTTATACATTAACCACGGTCGCCATTTAGGTTGTCAAATTTGTCGAATCTCCGATGTTCCGAATCATGGGGAAAATCCCATGCCCCCTGCATTACTCGCATCCCTAGCATTCCCAAGCAGAGACTTTATAATCTGCTGAAACTATTTAATCACACCTATGGACGGTGTCTTCAATTTTAGCGATAACCCTAAGAGCTTAGTTTTCAGCGCTTTATTATTAAATTCAAATTTCAAACACAAAATATCTCCAATTTTTGAAAAAATATTTTAGAATCTGTAGTCAATGAGTACAATTAAAATTTTATTTATTTACACAACATTGCCTTTTAACTATAAAAAGCACATTATTTTTCAGCTTTTGTTTGAAATTTAAGGAGCGAGTGCAGCATATTTTGGAATTATGTTGCGGATCGGATGCGTCTTTCGTTTTGTCTTCTTACTTTTTTTGATCGCAAAGTTTTTGAATGGTTCTGCCAAGACTTTTGTTTTAATGTCTAGAAATAATAATTATTTGACAAACGAACGCCCGTTCTGCTGGATGTGAATGTATCGTGTTGTATTGTTCTTTAACGATAAGGAAATGCAGAATAATAAATAGAAGATATTTTGCTCGTACAAACAAACGTGGGGATTGAATTACTCGCGAAATACCCGAATAACGTCACACACACATAATCTCTTTCCATGTTTATTACTATTTACAATTTCTTCGTCGCTTTTATTAAAACACCTATATAAGGTTTTGTTGATAAAATTAATACTAACTAGTACCTTAGCAGAATCCTTTGCGTGAAATAATAATACGTATCGTATCAAATTGACACGGTTTTTTTTATTAAAGTAATGCCAAAATTGTTGTACCCCAAAACACTCGAAGAGCATTGAGGTAATTCTATGACATGCTAGTGTGTATTTATATAGCACTTCTACATTTTCTTTCAATAGTTCTGGTGACTTCCAACTGTCTTGCCATCTCTTGGAGGGTCTTCCCAGTTGGCATTTCCCACCAGAATATTATAGGCTGCTACCTGAGGAAGTCTATTACAGTCCATTCTATCAACGTAGTTACGCAAAAAGTGCCTCCTTGTCTTACTCCACCTGATTTTTGAGACTCCTTTTCTTCAATATTCATTTTTAGCACAATGAAGCAATAAAATCTTAAAACAATACAGCCTCTCGTATAAGAGGTGATTAGAAGTTAAGATAAGGGGAGAGTTGTTAATAATGTCAAAGAAAAAGTCGCTTCATAAATATAAGATGTAGGGATCCGTTACCAAGATCATTGTGATGGATTTTTTGAAAACAAAACAGACAGAGATTGGTCAAAAATATATGTTGCTCTGAAGGAGTAATAATTGTTGCATATTCTGTAAACATACGAATTCTGCACATTTGTGGAGTTGGCTGTCACCTTGGATATTTACCTACTTTATTACTCCGTCGCATGGCTTTACTTTATCTACCTCTGTCAGCAACAACGATTTCAGGATGTTCTTTGTTTATAGCTCTTTTGACGTGGCATACACCTATAAAGATGAAGATTTGTTGACACACTTTAGCAAAAATAATAATGAATGGTGTTTATTAATATATTTTTATTCCGTTTGTGGACCAGTGAACTATGAACCTTTTACTGCAAGTAGCACATTTGTAACATTAGTTAAAAAACGTAAAAATTATTTTGAGAAATATTTTACTTGGTACGGTTTATCATTTGTTTTATCCAGATCCCCTCTGTACTTAGTTGTGTCTCTCATACATTCGCGGCTTAGTCCCATATAAATATATTCTTCATATAAATTCACACATTATCCCCTGCGTCACATACGCCGTGGAGAAAAGTCTTCCAAATACTCTCAATTGTTTTTTTTTACACATCATTTCGTCTCGTTTCCACAATGAGCCTAGCATTAGGCTTAAAGCGAGACGCACTAAAAAGAAGGGTCGTTTTATAATAACACTATTATTTAGGATTGTAACGATAATATGATATTTTAAGGTATTAAATTACGTGCAATTGTTTTTGTTAATATTTGTAGAAGAGGCTGAAATTTTTATCTACGTGAGTTTTGTTCCATATCAAAGTAATATTCTCCTCAGAAAAGCACAAAAAACAAACCTATTTAAAACACAAACTTTAACGGTGTGGAGATCTATAATGGCTCTTTGAATATGTTTTGAAATCTGTTCGTGTTACAAATTTGGCTGCATGTTTAAGGTAAACCTTACTTTTTCTTACTTTCAGACTTTTCTGTAATCAATATCAATCAATCAAATCAAATCTCCCTTTGAACTCCACTTAGGATCATAGAAAGGCAACAAGAGCTCTCCATTGCGCTCGATCTTGCGCAATGCTTATGACCTCCTCCCACACCAAGTCCATTTCCCTCAGCTCTGCCTCGAAGGAACGGAACACGGTATGAGAGAGTCTTCAATCAATATACCAGTTTTAATATAAAAATTCCAGTTTGAAATGTTCACTCTTACGGACATTTGCTGAATACAAAGAGATTGTAAAGATCACTCAACAAAGCTTTATACTAGAATCTAACCTACTTCGCATATGTCTTCCAAATGCCTTTTAGAAAGAGAGAATCATTGTCCAATGGTAATTCCAAGATTTTTTAAATTTTAATTGTAGACCATAAACTAGAACGTTTATTCACCACTTGAAACTCTTTTCCAAAAGATCTTTGTTTTGAAAAAAGAATTTTATTTGCGAATACCGAATTTGATCCCAAAGTTATAAAAAAAGTAATCCGTACATGTTAATATATTAAGTTGTCGGATTTATTTCAGTCGAGGATTAACTTTTGGTCTATGAATACAGCAAACAGAAAGGTCTCTTATATGTCCCTCATAATACTCTCGTTCAAATATAACGAGGGTTTAAGTATTATCATCGGAGCACTGGGCAAACACATGATCACTCTTATTATAAGTCAACGTTCTAAATTTAACTTTTTTGTCTTTACTTCTCTTGTATTCTTATTTGTCTATGGTATTTAATTTGTCAACCACATTTTTGATAAAACATTTGAAATATATTTATTCGTTACATTTAGAAATTTGAATTTAGAATAGAAAACTGTCTCAAATTTGAAAACCCCACTAAAGTTAGAAATAAATAATTGATCATAATGGAGCATTTTCGCTTGTCTAGATATCATTCAGAGTAACTTCAAAAATAATCTAATTAATAATTTAATTAGGTAGTTGAAATATTCTGCCCCCGTAGACAATTTTAATTTTTCGTCAATGTAGAGTACTCTATACTGGAGCATATGAAGAATTATTTAAACCAAACAAAGACACTTGAATAAAAAAATAAAAAGTGGACGGTTAATTTTCTTCCTACTCTATATTGTCAAAAAATTCTTTCGCATAATTCAATTATTGTCTAGGGCCTCTATCGGCAAAATTGCACATACAATATGCATTAAAGTCATTTTTACATATGTTCCCTGGATATGGACGGATAGAGTGATCGATTCGATATTTTTAGCATTAGTTATTTGTCCTTTGTCATCTAGTTTAGAAGTTAAACACGAAATATATTTATTCACTTAATAAGTATTCTATAAGTTATACGAAAAAATAGTTCCTTTTGTAGTAATATTAAATTTAATCCGACTATACTCGTAAAAGCTCATAGTGTTGAAAGGGTGAAAAAAAGGTATGAAATGGGGGTGTTAAGGGTGAAAGAAGAAGAATTTAAGCTGCATTCGGCCTAGTGCGCGATGGGCCTTCATCTTCAGGTAGTATTGCATTAGTGATTTTTTTTTATATTACTTGCATTAGGTACTTCAACAAGAGCCAACTTCAAGAAAATAATTTTACGTTTTATTAGGACCTTTTATGTTTTTCCATTTCATTTTGATGTGGAATTTTTCATTCGTTTTTTTTTCTTTAGTAAATTCTGTTTTTTAATAATTCTCACGCGAAAAGGACTGAATAGTTTTTTCATTGATTGTATATTTTTTCACTTTATTGATCGATTGAACTCAATTTCGTTCCTAATACTTTTCATTTATTGCTACTTGTGTTTGGCAAATCTGATTATATTTTCACTTGTGTAAGTATCTATCACGGGGTCTTCATGCTTTCAAACCGTAACAGACAGTTACTTTTTATATAGGTACCTTTAAGAAAAAAAGTGAGAAAGCCGAGAATCAAATAGACGGTGAGGTTGAGAAGGATAGGGCAAACCTATTATGGAAACCAGCTGAAGTATAGAATATTTTGAAGGAGACATAAGTTCAATGAAAGATGGATAAAAAAAATGTATCTTCCTACGATAGTCAACATTTTTATCAAGGACTGCAACTGTTCTATCAGCCCGCTTTTATACAGCAATTGCCGTTCATTATTTCCTGTCTTTCTGAATTTCCATCCTTTGAGGCAGATCGGAGGATTTGGACATGGTGTAGGAGAAACGTGAAGTGGTCAACCTCACGGTCCCGATCTGATTTTTCGATTTCCTGCAACTTACAGGATGCTCGAAAAATCAGCTAAAAGAGCAGAGGTGCCGGCAACCTCACGGCACAACCTTAAATCTCAACTGGTCACAAAAGGCACAATGAGCCTCGGACGCCTTCAAGCGCAATGGAGAGCTCTTGATGCCTCCCTATGCTCCCGAGTGGGGCTTAGGCCCCCGCATTGCTGGTTGGTTTGGGGGTAGTACGCGGCGGGCTTGATTTGTCCGGGGCCGGCTTTTTTGGTTTGATTGCTTCGATCGAGCTAGGGAGGTTGGTTTCGTGCTGGTCGGGTTTGCTGCGGATTGGTCTCCACCGGGCTGGCTTGCGATGTGCCTTAAAGGGAGAATGTATGTATGTAGGAGAAACATTGCTCAATGGAGAACTTTTGTTGCTTCCGTATGCCTCTATGAGGGGTTTAAACTTTAAAGGGAGAATAGAATATTTTCTGTCGGAAGAGAGTGTAGGGTTTTTGTTAACGAAACTAGTTAGAGACATACAAATTATGTATGTCTCTAACTAGTTTCGTGTATAAGTATAACGAAAAGGGCTTTTATAAGAAAAAATTGATTAATACCACAAATAATGCAAATCGAGTTTGAAAATTTCTTTCGACTTAAGAAACATTTTAATTGAAGATTATAATGTATTGTTTTCATATTTGATTCGAAGAATATCGATTAACTTTTCTACAACGTTGAGTTGTACTCTTTTTGTAATGAAAACAGTGAAAACAATGTTTCCCTGAAGTTATTTTCGGATGTTTCCAAGTTTTCCTATTGAATGTAGCACCATTTCGAAAATTTCTTTAAGACATTTTATTAATTTCTTCGAAAGACGTAATCGTTCTTTTATGAATTTGAATTCGATTGAGCCTTGAATGGACGTTAACTCGAAAACAAATTTATGAAAAGAATTAAGGCTTAAAATAAGAAAAGAATTAACCATTTTTTTTTTTTTAATTCTAATATGAAATAATTAGTAGTAATCAGAGGTATTCCTGTAAGTAAAGCCAGTCTCAACTGCCGGTGACATTTCCTTTTGAAGATTTTTTGATTAAAAATTCACTGTTTTTTTATTTTGCTCATTTTTTATTATTTACTTCCGCAGATGTCTCTTACAAAAGATTATAATATTATTGTGTTGAGCTCTCATGAGTTCATTTAATATTCTAGTAGTGAGACTCTTACAGCGTTAAAAAAATATATAATCCAGTTTATTATTTTACCCCGAGTTGTGAAAAAAACCCCTACACAATTTCCTGTATATTTAAATCCTGTTACAGTAACGGAAGTAAGGTTTTCTGGTTGCATCAGACCACCCGTGGTTTCCTGAGAGTCTTCATTCTCCTTCTTATGCACTATAAGTGTTCAACATTCTGCATAAACGAACATTGGCGTAACGAAAGTTTTTTCGTTGTTGTGGTATCCAATGGTATTAACTACAAGGTAACCTCATAGTCTTCTTCAACGTGTCTCTGTTTTTATCCTTACTGAGAATTTAAAATTTATATCCGCTTTTGTGAAAGCGTCTGAATACAGAAAAGAATTCTGTTCGATGAATAATAAAAGATTCCCCTTGGAGAGTTTCTGAGAAATTTTCACTTTTTTTCTCTTCCACGTCTTTGAACCACTGCTTCTGCGTATAATAAGTAGGATGAAAAGGAATTAAGCAATATTTCATATTTTTAAAAAACACAAGGGAAATCCATTACCACCCTCATGAAATCTTTATCAGTTGGATTAAAAACGTATTTACTTCGATCTAATTAAATTTAATTATTCTCAACAATTGTGTGTGCAATTTTTTTTTACCATTATTCAAAGTTTTTCTTGTTAAGTTTTAGGCCAAGTCCGCACTGACGGGTGGCGTGCTTAGCGCCTAGAGTCTATAGCTAGTGGTGGGTAGTTTACCAAAACAAACTTTCTTAAATGTTCCGAATCGGCCGCATGATCACTTGATGTCTAACCTAGTGTAAAATACTTAAAAGATTTCGCATACATTTTCTTCTATTTCATGTATTCCTGACTTGACCCTCTAAGACAACATCGGAGATATTGTTAGTCCACGTCTTCGTGCACCCATTTTTCAGTTTTAAATATTCCTTTTTGCCATTCCCTCTTTCATTCTTGTCACTACGCTTAATTTTTACTCCACATTCCTTTCTAATATTATCATTCCTCACCTAATCAGAAAGCAATTTTTTCCGCGCATTCTGCGCCGCGATCTCATTTCTATAGCATTTATGCCAAAATCCAGATTTTTCGTCCACCTTTAAGATTTACTCCCATAAATCAGGACTGCATAGTGCGTCAACTGTGTATATCTATAATATAAACGAAAGTCGGGTTAGTGCAAACACTCATAACTCGAGATCGGCTGAACAGATTCTTCCGATATTCCAGTCTTTTTCAGGATACTTCTCCGCTCCGAATAACAGAAAACCTATTAAAAAGTTTAAAAATGCATAAAAATTAACATAAAATATGATATTAAAGTTAGTATGGAACGGATTAACTACGACGCCAACTATGATAAATTCTACAACAACAAAATTATTGTTTACCTATTGACATTAAACATATTCGTACGCAGATGTTTGATGGATTTCTTTTCGAACTATCAAAAAATTTTTAAAATAATATCGTCTATCTCTTGTAAAAAGTCACCAAATACCAAAAACACATTTGGAGATATTGTCAATTAAGTAAGTAATTTCATGAAAATCGAAACATTCGTAACTTTATAACCAAAGGTGATAGAAGGAAGATTTCTTTTATGTTTTAAGCTTTATTGGTGTAGTATTTTCGTCAAAAACTAACCAAATACGTTGGTGATTTTTTGCTGGCAAACATTGATTCAGAAACGTATTTGATGATTTTAATAAATCACATTTTTAACGAAAACTACTTATAGTTAAGATTTTACGTTTTTTTTTTGCCTAATAGAAGACGATACGACTAATAAAATTATGTAGGTATACAACTCATTTTTTAACCAAAACTCAATTTGGTGAGTTTTTGCTGGAGATAGACGATATACGTATTTTTCTAAATTTGAAATGAATATTCATAGTAAGGACTACAGGACAACGTCTGTCGGGAAAGCTTGTTAAATATGTTTTTATTTCCCATTATAGGTCTTAGTATACCTTTAACCCTGCTACCAGCCAGTTTTCTTCTTACGATCTCCTTTTCACACCTCCCATCTGCACTAAATATACTACCTCAATCACGAAACTTAAGAAAAGAAAAAAAGAAGCAGTTAAGAAGACAAAATATCTCCCTAAAATAAGTGTTTTGTTTAAAAACTGAATAACAAAAAGGAAGGGAACAATAAAAGAACAACAGTCAGCTCATCTTGGTTTGCGAGTAATGTGATGCTAAGAATTTTGTTTGCTCTTCCTTCATAAATTTGCCATTTACCCAAACTTTGCACAACAAATTCCCAGTTCCACATTAGTTCTCAACTAACTAGAACTTTTTGAAAAATGATATTATTTTTATACCTGAAGCTGTGCCCAACTTCCCCCTCCGCGCCGCCAATGTCTCGTGATCTCCACTCGCACCATTTCCTCTTTGCCTTACCCGGAGTTAATCCATTTATGTCACAGTTAATTGTTATTATTATTTTATTTTTATTTTCTCTTCCATTCTATATTATTCCTGTGTGGAGAAAAATTATTTTCTTTTCCTGTTACCTCCGACTTGCTTTTCTGCATCGGTACAATTTCTTACTTTTCTCTCTGCTATTTTATTATTTATGTTTCCACAATGCATTCATTCTATTTTTACTTATAAAATATCCGTGGTCATTATCTACATAATAATTCAGAAATGTTTGTGTGCTTTCTATCGTATATGTGAACATCACGCTCAAAATACAAATGCTACGTCAGATATAAATCTGCGCAGAGCGGTGCAATTTGCTTGAGAAGGTTCTTAAATACAATTTGCTGCATTAACTTTAATATATTTAGAGCTATTTAAAAAAATCTATTTTTTTAGGATCTTCAAACAAATTTCTCAAAAAGACAGTAAGCCATATTTTGGAAACAAAACTACTCATGTAAACGTTGAATGGAATCTTGGTATTACGGTATGAAAATGTAATAAAAATAATTGTAGATTGATTTGTTATACATATAAATGTTATTCAAATCTTATTATTCTCAATAAATAAAGATTTAATGAAAAAATTTGCAAAATGATTCCTCCGTTTTGAAGTTTGGCAGATAGCACAAATCACCCTCTATGGGTGGAAAGCCTAATTAATTATCACACATTAGGGAATATAGCTAAGATTCAAACCACAGAGCTCTCTCTCTCTTTATGAAAACTTGCAAATTATGTCGGTAGGTTCGTATAATATTATGAGGTCGGTGAAACAAAAATTTTAAAAGTGTCATTCTTCTTTTCCTGTGCTTATGTCAGTTATAGAGGTCTGTTAAGCAATGGGAAGCTAGACTAGAACCTGTTTAATTACCTACCGATCAAGCCTGACAATCGGAATCAAAAACGTAAACCAAGACGGGTATAAGCTAGTTATAGATAATTGATTTAAATACGGAAATGCCAATTGTCAATATTTGGTAATTATGAATGAACAAAATTTTTCTACTTGTATCCTCGTCATAATAATATACATTTTTTCTTTGTATTAACGTATTTTCATATATCATCACATAATGCATCAATCGCGGACGTAAAGTTCGATTTTAATCATCGTCGATCTTTGCAGTTATTATTTTAGTAATGTTGGATGAAATCATTCCATTTTCTCGACTATATTTTATAAATAAATAATTATTTTCTAAAATGATAGGAAATAAAATGTTAGTAAAAGTGATACACTAGAAAGATGGTTACACAAGGCGGGTATCTTTGATAACAAATGCCCTCAAAGAATTCTAAGTAATTGACGTTGGTATGATATTGTACATACAATCATATTTCGACACCGATCAACCATATGTCACCACCACTAATAATTTCTGTTGACGGATCTGGCCTCGTCTAGTGTTTTAGAAGGTAACTGAAGACAACAAAAGACGCTGTAGAATATCCTCTAAATGGGCTTCAAATTATAAGAAATGGATTTTCGAGATGACGACTAGCATGTCTGAAGATAGGACGGCCCGGTAATTTTTTTAGCTAACACTCAAAAAGCTGAAAAAAAACTCTGGTTTATATCCACATGAAACTGTTCGATATAAAATGAATGTAGTTAGCTAGTTTTTTCTACGCGTAACTAACCTTATTATTTTCCCCGCTAAATAACCAGGTTAATTATTTTCGTTCCTTTCTACGGAACGGAACAAAATAATCCACTATTTATTTGATCCTCAATCCCACGGGGATACGAGAAGCAAAGAAAGTTAAATGATATTATTAATTATCCTATTAATCCTTCTTTTGATCTACTCGGCGTCCCGATGGGAACTATTTTCCTTTGATATCTACACCTGCATACAGCATACCTCTCAGGACGAACTTACAACGTCTAAAAAGGATTATCCATCTATCCAACATCATTTGTAATTAATTATTGACGCGTTTCACAGGTTTAGCATTTATTTGAGTCGCTGAAAATCTGATTCCTTCCCAGTTGAGATATGAATTCTTTGACCCGAGTCATAGGAGCTCGTCAGCCTATATCCATACTTTTCAAAGATCTGTTAGCCATTGAAGGTTTACAGTACTCAGTCGTGTTCGAAAATCTGCCCAATTAAGATTATATATGATTTATTTTCCAATACTTATAGTTCGTTGATACGTTCTAGCTAACTTAAGAATGATTGTGTTTGTTTACTAATATGAGTTTGTTAGGTTCGGAAACAGAATTGGACTATACTTACATAAATTCGTCAATTGTGATAAGTATTGCTACATTTTTATTATTCTCATCTAATGAGAAGAGAATAATTCTTCTTTTGACATAATCTTGTTGTCGTTTTCCAATCTATTCTTAGGCCGTATACTCCCTTTAGCAGCGACCATGAGCTGTTGCTGTAATATTATGGTTTAAACGGTTCTCTATCTTATTAGATTTTAGGCAGTTCATAGTCCCCTGGTAACTCCACGTTTTTGGAATCATGGCGGTATAAAAAAAATAATACATTTTTAATTGGGGGATTTTTTTTCTCATATCACACACAGAATAAAACATCAAACAATCTTTTTTCAACACTTTTTTAATCATCATATTTGCAAAACGGTACGTCGGCTTTGACATTGTTATTTAAAAAAATAAATTGGAACGAGTAAAAATTTTTCAAATATTTTTAATTAAGTCATTTCACGCGGGGGTGGAAAATATTTTATTTCTCGTGTTATGTCGATGGTTTGGTGTTCGTATGCCGCGCGATAACATGTTAGCAATATTACACTCGTATGTTAAAAGCATGTTTAGGGATGTATAGAGTGGGGGATGCGTGCAACGGGGTATATCCACCGGTACCTATGGAAAATAAATTACATCATTATTAAAATCCCTTTGTCAACGGAATAGCTACCCCGTCGCCCTGCTAGGGGTTCATTCCAAGTAGAGCGTGTTGAATCGGTTTGGCAAAAATTATTTCGTGTATAATGCAAGATTTATCGCCTGTTACATTGAACGATGTTCACTCTTTCAGTTGGCGCGCGATAAAAAATAATTATAAGTAGTCTGTGTAATGGCTTACGCGTTTAGGATTTTGATGGGTGAGGACTTGTCTTTTTAATTCATACAGGATATTAAATTGTGAACTTATTCAGAACAGGGGGGTTAATCACGAAACAATCTAAATACGATCTAGTTGGGATCTTATTCAAATCCCAGCCCTTTCAGATACATTTTTATTACAATACTAGTGGTTGACCAGTGCTCGAAATTCGACCTTGACTAATTTAGATTATAAGTTAGACTGATTGAGTGCTATTTTACAATTTTCTTTCCAAAACAATGACATGGATACGTCAAATTTTAAACGTTGATGTATAAAGTTTTTTCTATTATTATTACAAAAAAAAACAATATTAATCTATTCTCAATTTGACGCAATGAATTTGAATATCCCGCTATTTTCAGTTCCATCTTCCATTTAATCATACCGCGTTCAAAAAGCTTTCTGGGCCCATTGGTAAGGAGTTGTGTCATTATCATCAAAACTAATAATTTATTTTGTTTTGTTTCAGGTATGTACCGGTTGATTCAACAATTCCTCGAAAAAATGCTCAGTCCTTCGAAAACAACCACAAAAGTACTTCGTATAGGCATTTTTACAATTTAGTAAATCAAGGTGTGTGCTGTTTTTTTTTTTCAAAAAATTATATCATACTAGCTGCCCGTCGAACTTGGTCTAGTCTCAGAATCAATAAAAGTTTTTTCTAGAAAATCCCACCCATTTTTTAATGAAATCAGTACAGCCGGATAGGGGGAAATAACAACCAATCTGCACAAAGAGATATGTAGATAAAGATTTTTCATTATTATTCATCAATCTTCATAAAATAAATTTGATGTAACGACCAAAAGACGGGGTTGGTATTAATTTTTTATAATGTCTTTAATTTCGTAAGTAGTGTTACTGTTGTATAAATTGATCTCTAGTGTGGTTAAGGGTAGGTACCACCCCTTGTAATGCATCCAACGTCCGTAATAAGAAAGCACTTTAGATAGAAGGGAGAAAAATAACGGCGTGCGTGATACATGAGTCTGGCCCAGCGATGGTCCAAAGTCTAGACTAGTCTGTACCAAACAACGCTACAAGGGTCGCACCCCCTAAGCTAGTAGGGCAATACTGGCTGACTGTGTTCTAGTGTCTCCTACTAAATATAAATTAAAATCATAATACGTTATTATATGACGGGGATGTAGGGGGAGAAGAAAAGAGTTTTGAAAATGCGTGTTGGTTCAATGTGGGGTCAAATTATTATATCCACTGACTTTTTCGTAGATCTTCCCTATAGAGTTGAAGAATTTTATATTTTTCACCTTTGATAATTGTGGCCCAGACATGATAGCTTGCGCTGTTTGTCGTGCTAAGCATGCATATCTGTCCAGATGATACTTCAATTAATCCACATTTCAAAAACCTCTATCGATGAACAACACTGAAATAAGTTGAACGTTTTCTTTTAGCTGAATTTAACTACAATATATCTTCATCCATGTCTTTAACGATCGTGACAGTTTCGGATCCATCAGTTTATCTGCCGTCTTTGTCTATTATTCCATTAATAATCAAAATGCAGCAAAACGAAAATGTTGCCAGTTTCATCATTACTCGCAGAACTCCCATCTCAATAGCGTATACTTCTTGGACGGTTTCTTCTTGTCTGAAGATTGTGAACTTATGCCAGTCTGGTCTTCGCGTCCAATCCTCCCGGCACTGCGCCATTTTTATCGCATTGGCTTTCGTTCACCCCAATTCATCGCTGATTTGGTGCAGCAATCGCATTGGAGCCTACCTCATCATCTTCTCCCCTCGAATTTGACTTCCTTTATTAATTTTCCAAGGCAACCAATATGCCCGAATAATCGGGGAACTCTTCTGACAACGAGAGTCCGAGAGTGCCTGAATGGCTGAAAAAAGTCGTCCAATAAAGTGTAAAATTCGATTTGAATATGAGTCAAAAATAGTATCATCAAGTGTAGATAGTTGGGTATTATATCAGCATTATATAGTGTGTGGTGACAACTTTCTAGCGGGGCCATTGTGGTACGCAGCAATAAAGAATGTGCCATACTGTTACAATTTGGTTGGAATAATGGAAGCCTTTATCCCGTGCCGTGCGTCGCACTTCTGTCGATCGAAGAGAGGAACATTTTACATTGTCATCCCGGGATCCAATAAACGGTGAATCGTGCTCCAAATTTTAATCTGATTTTAAACGAAATTTCACATTTGGCACTGGCACTAGGTAGTCTTAGATTTGTCAACATTTTTTTTTCAAAAACATTTTTTTTGGTCATCACATAATTTATCAAATGAGCGACGACGCTGGCAAAAAAAGTAATTCGTAAAAATTATTTTAAATTCTTATCTTATATATAAAAATGGAGAGCTATTTCCCGATGTCGTGTAGGCTTTAATCAGGAGAATGTCCTTTTAGAAGAAAAAAATTAAGAAAAATGCAAGGAAAATTAGAAAATTAAATAAAACTACTTATACAACTTTATTAGTACTTTTTACCTTATAATTTTTATTCCAATTTTGAAATTTTGACAGAAATTGTCAATTAGTGCGATTGACAGAATGCGGATGGAATATACATGGTTTAAAACAGACGCATCGGTCGGAATTACATTGATCAAATGATAATTAATTCATCACCGTACAAATTCGAATTCAATATTCATAGATAGGAACACATAACAACGTCTGTCGGGAAAGCTAGTTAGTAATAACAACATAAGTTTTCCCTTTATATTTTTGGTGGTCTTCCCGGTGGTGCAATTCTCTTCGGAAGTATGTTACCAATTTCGATAGTTTATCTCTAGGTCTTTTTATGGCATTTCCTCTTGGAGTAGCCTCCACCTTATAAATCTTGTAAGTCATCATCGAAGGGAATTGTATACCCAAATTTTTTATGGTTTTTCATTTCGGCTGATTTGATTTGTTGCTTTGTTTTTTTTTTTGCCAGAGCTTATAATATTCCTGTGTTAATAATATACTTTATTATTTTGCGTTGTCCCCAATAGTGTGAATTCTTTATCAAGTGAGGTGCTCTGTATAAATCGATTTAATACAATACCCCAAGTACGTTTTATTACTTAAGTTCGATCTGAAATAGTCCAGTTAATCCATTTCTGCTTAATGTGTTATCGTCTTAATTAAACATTTTATATGTACAAAATCCCTAAAGATAATATTTATTTAGAAAGTACGGAGTTATTTCTATACTTGCTATAAATATTGTTTTGTTAATTTCAAAAACCGTGTCAGAATTTTTCTATTAGCATATACCTAAAATGAAACATTTTCATGTAGGTATGCAGTATAACGGCCCACTGTGATCGTGTTAACACTGAAACACAGAAAATTTCTGGCATCGCTAGTCCACGATATTGTCGCCAAGTTCGTGTACGCCACCCCCTCCCCAACTCTTCTACCCTTTGTACGGTTCATATTTTTGGAAAATGCATTAATATTTTTGCGTTACAGCGCGGCGCCTATACGAGCGTCTAAAACGTCAATAAATCAACCCACACCATAGTCCCCGCTACTCCGGTTCCATAACACGATACCCTACACTAGAGCACATAGATATACTACCAACGCTGCTTTTTCTTTATCATCTTCTAAATGCGTCTATTCATACACGGCTCTACGAAATTTCTCATAGTTATTAAAAAAATGTTATAATATAAATTTTCATCAATAACGTTTTAATCCAAAATAGGTTTACTCGCTCGCATAGAAACGTTTGACTTATGGCAAAATTCTAATACGTTTCCCGAAGAATTTAATCAGAATGAGAATTCTTCTCGAACATAACACTCAGAACTTGCTGACGTATTTTGTGAAGAAGGGTAGGTACCACCTGTTGCATATGATAATGACGGCAAAGCCGATATCGTGGTTGCGAAACGTTCGAGAATGGACAGGGGTAGGCGGAGTTGTAGGATCTGTTTTGGACTACTTAGCCTTCGACAGGGTTATTTCCAACGTCGGTTGGACCTGACAAGGTGTAATAAAAAAAAAAGAGGCAGTTTGGAGAAAATAGACCAGACAAGTCTTGAGACGATTTGACGTCACGTAGTAAGCTCTGAAATTCAAAGTTCTCCATTTACAAAAGACATATAAAACATAACAATAACGAGATAAACATTCTGCTAGAATTCGTTTCCAAATATTTTACATATTGGGCAACGAACTCTAAAATTGAATAAAGGTTTTGAAACTAATTTAGGAAGGTAATGGACCTTATTTCCTAACAAGACTTCATCTTTTTGTTTTATGAAACAGCGTTCTACTCGATTTTGACTTCTGACGATTTCTTTCCCATTGGTCTCCTCTATTAATAGTTTTTCTTACAAAATACATACTACATAAGCGAGTTGTATCATACATAAGCTGTAGATTATTGGCTGTAACGAATTTCGTTGATCTTAAAATTTTAAAATGTTGCAGTGTCGTAAACATTATTAGTTACTTTACTCCTTGGCAAGTCGCTAACAACTGGATAAACTTCCATTGTTGATGCGAAAAATAGTGTCTTCTTTATAATATTTCGCTCGGTAGGTAGATTGGTCTCACTTCGCTCTAGTATTTCCAACATTTTTGTTGTTTTTCTCTCAATTTGGATATTGCTTATTTATGTTCCTCATTCTCTTTCGAACTTCAATAAATTTTTGTTTTGCGCTTGCGATCTCCAATTCTTTTATTGTTTTATTTTTATTTAAAGAAATAATCGGATAATTATTGTAACAAAAACAATAATAGCGTGTATCGGAAAAATCATTGGTTTTGATTATTATTTTTCTTTTAAAACTTTATGTGTGTAACAAGAGCTCTTGTCATTTCTTATACAACTTTCGACAATTCTTTATTTCTTCCATAGATTTTCGTATTTATCATTATTTATATCAAACATCAATCGCCTGTTGTGGAATAACAGATGTCGTTAAAAAGCTGAAATATATGATAAGTTTTATGCTATCAAGATTTTTCTTAGCCATGTAAGTATGTGTGTAAATTAAACTGGTTACTAATTTATTTAAGTTCAACGCTACCTAGTCGACAAGGAAACTATGTATAATTTTTTTTTTATTAAAAATGAATCTGTGCTAACTCGAAGTCAACACAAATACTCTTTTGACATCTTTTACACTAACCAAAGGGTTGTGTCATGAAAGTGGAAATGGTCGTCATCGCCGGGATTCGAACCTAAGACCTCCAATACACTGTACGTAAGAAAGGTACCGATTGCTACCACTGGACTACCAACCACCTCTATTAGTGACTCCAACTGAACACTGAACAAACACACATCATGAAAGTAAACTTTAAATCTCCATATACATCTTAGGTGCAAAGTAATAATTAGATATTCTTTTGTAAAGACCGACAATTTTTTTTATATAATATTAGGAAATATCTCCAAATTGTGGAAAAATAACGGTTTTTTCTTGGCAGCATTTAAATTAATAAAACCCATCGGAATACAAGTACATCCGGACTATGTTTGAATGTTAAAAAAATACACTCTTAACTGATTCTCTTTTGTATCTTGCACCCCCCGCTTATTATACAACTCCGTATCATAATATTGTCCACTTTCACAATAAAAATGATATTAGTACAACTTATTTACTTCTTTCTGGAACCCATTTCTCCCCCTCGCTTAACGTATTCCTCCGCCATGCCCACAATTCACGTCGCTAATGTGTTTTCTGCTGTGATCTAGTTAACAACTATCATAGTTGCTCAACATTCGTTCCAGATATCAACGGATAAAATTATTTTTATTTTTTTAACCGATGCCATTCGCGTTTATGTTTGTTTTTTGAACTAATTATTTGGATAATAATCATAATTCAAATTGATGAGAATAAAAGAAATCTCATTTGCTCTCATACAAAATTTAACTAAATCTCGAGCTTTTTCATCTTACTCCACTAGAGATTGAAAGGAGACTATGTGAGTACCAAAGTCTCAGAATTAAATAAAAAATTATGAAAATGCGTGTTTTTTTTTATATTCATCGTTCTGAGCTTTCATTATCTACGCAATTAAGCAAATATTACAAAAACTTTAGCTGGCAGTGTAGTAAACATACTACAAAAGTTCATCAAAAATGTAAAATAGTATATTTCTACTTAGGTAAAAACTCACATGTCTCTCTGTATGTATACAATAGCGAAATTCAACTCCCGTAACTTAGGCCGTAAACTGATTTTTTTAAGGCTTGTAAGTTTTTCAGTATATCGGCTTTCTTATAACTAATTGTTCCAAAAGTTCTATGCAATCATTGGCTGGAAGAAATTTTTCGGGATATACATCCATTCATATACTCGCTTCTTGACCACACTTAGGGGCATAGGGAGGCAACATGAGCTCTCCACTGCGCTCATTATCGTGCAGCTTCGATGGCCTCCTTCCACACTTCTTCGAGATAAGTGTTGAATATTTTATAAAGTAATTTATTTAACAACAAATCAATAAGTCTATTCGTTTATTATTATTTCCTGATAAGTATTTTATTCCAGTTTAAGGTTTGAATTATCGACTCTAACAAAGACACTCGAAATCACAAAGCCTCCGTCGTTACCTAACATTTTAATAAAAGCTTTAACTTGAAAACGAATTCTGCAGATATTCGCCTTGAGAATGTGTAGTTAGGAGTAGGACTCCAACTGACTGAAGATAACGAGAAATAGTTTATCTCATAATATTTTTAATCCATTTTAGAAGATACAGAGGCCTCTCTCGTTTTTGGTCCACAGCCAATTTTCTTTCCCCCATACCACATTTTCGTTAATACTATCGTTACCAGAACTTACATAATATTTAAATGTCTTTACCGTTGAATTCTCAAGGTAGCTTAGCTTTGCTGAATTTGAAATCGTCTTACTATACGCTTGATTTACTTAAAGTTGTTTGTCTAACTGCGGTATATGTTCATGTTAACAATTGATTGATCCCTCAAGTAAATATTTCGACTCGAAATTTTGGAGACCGAGTTAATAGTCAACATCTAAACCCTGCTATAATCAAATGCTGTGGTCTCGGTGTGCCACTAATGACCTCTGCAAACATGACGCAAGTCGGCCTATAATGATTTATTCATCCTCAAAACAGAGCATACCTACCGACCATCTATTTGATATCAATCATTAAATCAATTAGTGTTCACTTTTAGTTTAGTGGCAAATTTCATACAAGTTTAATACGCTACGGGCTTACAATGTCTAATACAGCAGTTTCAAAGGCTGACTCGAAGTGTGATCACTTTGCATGAAAAATGTTCGCCATTTAGGTGATCAAATTCGTCGAAATTCCTGGGAATCTTCGACATCGAAGACTTCGTTCATACATACGTTTGTCGCTCATTACTTATTAAAAACCACTGTATAGTCGCAATAACACTAAAATGTCATGCTAAAATTTTAGTAACGTTTTTTAACACACATAGTAATCGCCCGATAATATGGTACATTACCAAACCGTTTAACAAATCTTTCATAAAAGGTTACCTTATGAATGAAAAATCATTTTAGCGCTGACGAGGTGTTAAAAAAACATAATACCTTCGCTAATATAACCCTTTCAAACCATTTTAATAGCCCTCGATTTCTTTTCTCTTTCATGTTTTATGTTGTCGTTTCTTTATTTATTTTCTCAACCCCTGGTTCCTGGAGCAGCATTCTAACTTTAAATATTGGATTCCTCTTTCGGTTTTTATTACACCTTTTTATGTCTTTCCTTTCTATAAATTTTCTGTTACCTTTTTACTTTTTTTGTACCGGAAATCAAAGGTCGGGTAGATTAATTATTAACAGCCTTCAATCAGAAATCAATACATAGTTTGTATTTATCCGACTTCGTCGTTTTCTTTTTTTTTGCGAGGGACCGTGTCCCTTTTATTTTGTGACAATTCCTTTTGGAATGTAATTCGAATTTTCTTTCATGATTGCTTCTGTTCCTTTTTTAAATTTAATTTTAACAACGATTTTATAAGTTTGACTCATTTCTTAATGAAATCGGTATCGCCTGTTTCGCTTTTGAAAAACACTTCACTTTTTGAGCTGTGAGCTTGGGATCCCAGGAAGGTATAGGAAGCCAACGGCGGATGTTTGGAAAACACGTTCTACGATTTTTCGTTAGCCCAAAATCTAAAAAAAAAAAATTTCTTCCCGATGTTGAAATGCTCATTTAAACACTTCGATATTATTGACAGCTTTGATAGGCAACTTTATTAATTCTCAAACGGGGCTCCATGAGACAGGAACAAATTACCGACATTAAAAAATAAACATAAACTATTTAGGTAAATGAAGATACATTATATCGTGTGACAAATTGCCTCCCATTAGAATCGATCGATCGATACGACGGGCCTTGATGTCTTCATTGTGAGGCAAAGGTCGACTGTTCGGGCGGACCCAATGCTGGATGTCATCATTATGTTTAATGTATTTTAGAACATTGTGTTGTGACGACATGTTTTTGTGGTATTTTACGTGAATAATTTGTTTTATTGATGTACGTTCTGTCTGACAAATGGATGTCTATTAAATTTTCTTTTGTTTGACATTTTTTCTTTTGTTTATAACAATTAACTTTAATTGTTTAATCTTGTTAGCGTATCGTCGATTTGAATAAGTTGTTAACAATATGTCGTACTGCGTTGGTATTTTGCATTAATTTTGTTTGAATGCATATATGTTGAAAAATTTAAAATTACCCTAAAAGACTTCAAATAATTTGTCCATTTGGATATAGACATCTCAAATTTGGTGGAATCATTAGATGTTTGGTCGGAAACTTTTTAGTCGGACCCACGACGTATCGATTTTGATGCGAAAAATAATAAGAAAACAAGTCCAGATAGTCGATAAAAAACGAGATTCTAGTTCTTACTTCTTCTTCGTGTGCCTCTTCTACCGGAGGTTGACTATCAACATTGAATAAGACCCTCCACCACCCGAGTATTACAGGAATTTGGATATTCCTTTTTACTCGCATTATATGAAGCCAAGACTATCAACAATCCAAACTCCTTAAGATTTGACTTTAAATTTTCAGGTTTAGTAAGGAATATATTTCATCATGAAATATGTTGCCAAAATATACGGCCTTATGTTTTTTGGCAGTGAGCTCTTTCCTTTTGCATCATGTCCAAGATTCTCTTTTGTAACTTTAGAAAGATAGATACTCCATAATTATGAAAAAATGATTTGAATAATTGTTGACGTATAGATGTAAGCTTGAATAATAAAACTTACACAAAAAAATGTATTCTTGAAAAAATATAAAACTTAATTTTTTTTGTCGTGAGTAACATTTTAATAAACAAAGATAAATGAAAAAAACATAAAACATTTTCAGTTCTACTTTTGAGTATGTACATATTTTTGTCGTTTGAGTATGTTTTCAGACAATAATACTGATCACAATAATACTGATCGTTAGATTGTTAAGGTTACTGAAGATGTTGGACGGTTGTCCGAAAACGTTCAACAAAATACCTACATATTCAAAAGTAGCACACTGATTTGAAATTTTTGTTTATTTTAATTTGTTTTTTATTATTTTAATTTATAAGGAAAAATAACGACTAATGACTAACAATTCATTACTAATGTTCGATTTTTAAATGGAACAAACCACTACGGGCTTACGACCGTCTTCTACTGTTATTTCGAAGGCTGGCTTCGTGTGATCACTTTACGTTAACAACGTTCGCCATTAGGTGGTAATGCCTCCGAAACTCTAATCATGAGAATTATCAACATGTTCAACATGTCGAAAAATCTCATGTATGTAACAAGTAGATATTTAATAATAATCGATGAAAAATAGAGACAAAGTTGGAAATTATTGAGAACAAGGGAGCAACCAAATTTAAAGACTGCGACTGCTGTCATGTATTTTAATTTATGTTTGTTTTAAACTTCACGTTTTACATACCATGATGATAAACGAACCGTTTCATTACTACCCAATTCAACATCAAACTATGAAATATTTTTGTTGAAATTGACAGTGTTTCAATACAATACGAATACGATTCACACCATAATACTATTATTTTATACGTTTCCTCGTAGTCTGTACGCCTCAAAGCTTACATCCAAAACCACACATATCCATTAACTAAATGAGTCGCGGATAAAATGCAGCCAATCCTTTTTTATCTCCAGCTTTCAGTTGTTGACTTAGGGGGAGTAATATTTCACAATATCTGAAACGACAAGTCTAAATACGCACCGAATAATGTCCCCTTTTTTGTACTGAAATCTTTATAAATGGAGATGTGTTCCTTGATAAGCTTCCAAATATTTTCATAACGTAATTTTGTTTATTTTTTGCCCAAATTCGTACTGGGAAGTATTATCAACGTACCAGCAACCTTCTTTCGGTATGAAGTATTATGAATTTGGACATATTACAATAAAAATTTAAACAGTAGCTTTGGACATAGTGTGGAGATAGGTCATCGAAGCCTAGCAAGACCGAGCGCTTTGGAGGACTCTTGTTGCCTCCTTATGGCCCTAAGTGGAGTGACAAAAACAGAGTATGTAATATTTTGTGTTGTGTTATACTCACAGGTCATAAACATTGCGCAAGATCGAGAGCAATGGAGAGCTCTTGTTGCCTCATTATGCTCCTGAGTGGGGTGTGGGGTGTAAAAGGGAGTATTGATTGATATGGATTGTTTTACTTAAAAACCTCAATTAGTTAATGTCATATAGAGTTGCTTAACTACTTGTTAGTCCATTGTTGATATTAAAAATACAATTTGTGTAGGCCGGTTTCGGCAGAAATAGACTACACCGAGTGCACGAGATAAGTAAAAAAGCCCTAACTAAAGCTACATAAGGAACATAATATTACAAATAATGAAGAGCCGCTGTCTCATCTAATATGCCGAAATCTGTAAATATTTGATTTCTGTTTTGGATTTTTTTTTAATAATAATTCTTTCACCATATCTGGGCACTTGGGAATGTCAACGATTTCTTGTCAACGACTAAAAATACCCAATACACAGGCTCGTGATTAATAGGCATGATTTATTCATACCTGGACAGAAAGTCATGATTTATTCATACCTGGACAGAAAGTCATGATTTATTCATACCTGGACAGAAAGTCATGATTTATTCATACCTGGACAGAAAGTCATGATTTATTCATTCCTGGACAGAAAGTCATGATTTATTCATTCCTGGACAGAAAGTCATGATTTATTCATTACTGGACAGAAAGTCATTCCTTTTACACAGACGTCCAACTTCCTATAATATGGTGATGAGCTAAGCATGAATTTGTTGAAATGTAGTGATAGAATTTGAATAATGTTACGTAGGTATATACCGACAGTACTAATTGATGCAAACTTTTCTCAATTTTTGATTGGATGCACGACCGTTTTATTCTGCTGTTTCGAGACCTTACTAAGTGTGGTCGCTCGAAATGTTATTAAATTAGCTGTTAAAATACCTACTGGAATTTTAAAAATTTGTGTACCTACTTAGGTAGGTACACTCGTAAATAATTCTTAGAATAAAAATAGAACCGAAAAATACATTTTACGAGATTTAGCTGTGAAATTTCGGCTTGAAAAAAGTTTAAAAGAAAATTAGTGGTTAACCCACTTTATCCTTCATTTTGTTTTTACATCACATACATTTTTTTATTTCTTGCACATCCAAACCGATATACCATTAATAACACAACTCTCCAGCATGCCAAAAAGAACCTTACCGACTAGAAGATTTACGATGCTTTTTAGCTAAAACGTTCCTAAATCACTTAGAATCTTTTATAACGCGAACAGAACCATCACATTATCTCGTTTTTTTTAACTCTCTTTAAGCTCCGTCGGATCTCACTCTCTCTCTCCATTCTTCTCTCAACATTTTTTTCTATTTAATTTTCGAAATTCTCTTGTTTTTTCAACAAAATTTAATTTTTATAAAAAAAAAACATATGAACTAATATTTTATGAATGCAGCTATCTCTTTCAACAAATTTCTATCATTATTTATAGAAAGAACCACTCCACATTGCTCCACTCTACTCTCTAGGCCTGTTCTACTGAGAAATTTAACACTTAAAGGTTGGTTGGAAGAAATCGCCATAGGCAATAAGCCCGCCAATATTGGTTAATTTTCATGTATATGTTTACCGAATAAAGTGTTGAATTATTATTATTATTGATTATTTGATATATGTATTACATAAAGTTTTATCAATTTAGAGACAAGCCTAACTTAAAGTGCACTATTAACCACATGACACGTATTTTATATGCAACTAAGAAGTGTCAACTCACGCTAAACAACCCTTGTGTGACTTATGAGAATATCAATTTATTAAAGTTATTAGGTTGACTTTTTCTCATATACCTAATAAATTGATAAGATCTGTATTATAATGTGAAAGGGTGTTGAAGTGTACCCTGCGGGAGTCTTTTCTGTCTAGGAACCAAGAGTGTGCTATGTGGGAGTTTGTTCTTTTGAAAAGCAGTCGTCATTGAGGGTAAAAAGTGCTTCATCACCAAAGATAATGTATGCCATTGTTAAAATATTATAATTTGTAATCCTGCTAGTTGCCCACAATGCCCATTTCTTGGGCTATGGTGCGTGCTTGTGATATGTAAATGTGCCCAAATTATATGGTAATTTGTAAAAAAAATGTATAATTAGATTATGAAGAAATGAATATTATTTCTGTAACTTCGATTCCACTCGATTATTCAGCCTTTTTTCATTCCCTACAGAATAACAACAATGAAACTTTTTTATAAATAACTTCTAGAAAGTTTGGTACCTTTTTTATTACGTTGGTTGATCTCTCAATTTTGTCTTGGGCTCTGAATTTATGGTTAAAAATTAGGCGGAAATAGTAAAACTTGTTCTATGAAAGATTTTGAACGCCTTGTTTTATTTACGTCTCATCTGTGAATCTTTCAAATAGATATAAATGTACCAAATTATTAGAATACAAGAAAACGTTTCAAATAAGCTTTCTTAATATATAAGTTCAACCACAAAATGCAATCAATCTCTATACGGGAGACAAATTAATACAAAAGAACTCAGGACGGATTTCTGGAGAAACTTTTCGAAACGCATTAAGTGCCTGGCGCTGCAAGAATATTTCATAATTTCTGTACTAGACAACCCCCTATTGTTATTGGATTGTATATAGGGTGGGTCTTTTTTGAAGGGAGAAGATTTCTGGACGGAATGTTGCTCCTGGGGTAAATGCACTCAATTTGTCGGGAATTAAAATGAAATACGGAATGGTTCGGAAGGAGAGCGCCGGGTGCCTGTCTGGCTCCCTTCATTTTAATAACATTTTGGTTTTGAAATTATTACGGTATTTTGTTAGCCCGTACATTAAGGAAGACAAAATTTGCGACCAATTTAACACAATCGCATTCCCTATAATGTAATAGAATACAATATCTTATAAATTTCTCTAACGTTTTGGTTTACCTTATTGTATTTGTCGGTCTTTGAACTCTCAACGCTGTCGAATCGTATTCAATTTTGTCGCATATTTTGTTAAAATTGTAGATATTTTAAAATACATTTTATACAGACAGCACAGACAGAATAATGGACACTAGAGAATATCTATATATAAATACGTGAAGGAAAAACTTTGTGCCTATTTTTACGAAAATAGAGAAGGAGTGGAAAATACTAATATTTTTTTTCAAAATTATGCATAAAAATAGATTAAATCAATATTAAAAACATTACAAACACTGCTGTAATGCTATGTATTTGATACTCACACACACTTCGATGTATTTGATATTATTTGATACAAGAACTTTTCTTTTATATGTGGTCAAATTGAGCATCCATTAATATTTTTTGTTTTAAATAACCATATAAAAAACTTTGAACATATCAACATTTCAAACTTTCATTGTTTTGGAAAGAAAATAATTGTGAAATAGCGCTCGCTCAGTCTTTGACAATGGAACCTCAATAACGTTCAAACTTATAATTTAAATAAGTTCTGGTCAACCACTTGTTTTGTTAAATCCCCCATCGTCACAATATGTCATCAATACGGATTTAAATCAAGGACACTCAAGAGAAGAACTAACTTACTTCCTACGGCTGTTCAAACAAATCCTAGAGACAGATGTAAAAATAAAAGAATCAGATGGACAAAGAAAGGAACAGGCGCTCCCGAAAATAAGTTTATGGTAATGAATGAAAAATGGTAGCAGCACAAAGTGAAGACTCTTTTATTTTTACATCTGTGAAAATGGACTACCACCATGCACTCTCGGTCGAACTATCAACAAATCCTGCAGAGTTTTGGCACACACGAAGTAATTGTAGGATGGCATATGCGAATTGTTGTAAAAAGACTTGGTCAGCAATACAAATGTCCTGCAAGTATATAGTTTCTCATGTTACTAAGAGGCGAAAAGGACAATATTGCTGCATTCGATAGTTTGACGTGGACAATAATTATCTATGCTCCAAATATGAAAAAAACTTAAAAAGTCTTCCGACGAAAAAGGCAACCAGACAGATAAAAGAAAGTTCAATTTTCTAACTTCTATTTCAAATTAAATCTTACAGTTTATGTCATAAAATTTTAGGAACTAGGAATTTCTTATAAAATAACCATCGTTAGAACAATTCAATAAAATAATATTTTGTTGAAAGACTTCTCCTTGCCAGACGGGGTTATTATATCGTATTATTCGGTTCTACAATAAACAATGAGATGAAGAATTTGTGGAACGATCCATGCGGAACAAACGAGTTGCCACAAAAAAAGGAAGGCGAACCTTCTCCAAATTGTAGTACGGTGTTATTCTGAAAAGAAAATTATATCTTTATTATATTAGCTCGTCTACCTTTTGTACTCGAATCATAAATGCTTGTCGATGTTATTATAAGGGATCCTCGTCTCTCCGATAATTTGATTAAATGTAATAAAATAATTTAGGACCTTCATTATTTGGGGTTGGTTTGAAATCTACACCACTAATTAATTCATACTTTTTTTATTATTTTTGGTTGCCAATTATTTAACCCTTTGATGGTATTTTTGAGATTAATAAGGAAATATTATTAGGTATATTGTGTAGTTACTTCAAGTAATTCGGCTAAAACAGTAGTAGCTTAATTGCTAAGACTTTCTTCTTAAAATACGTTCTTGTGGGATGAATTCTGTTTTAACAGTCATAAACTAAATTGTAAGATTTCATAACCATTTGTGTTTCTAGAAAGAGAGCCGTCCGCCGCGCTCAATTACGCGACTTGACATGTCCCACGCAATAACCAAAAATGATTCAAATGAGAGCGGTTTAGTTGGTAGGATAGTGAGAGTGGCAGGATAGGGAGTGAGTGGTTGGATAGAGAGAATCTTTTTTATGAATAAAGACACTAATAAATTGCATAAATATTGTCAAAATTGGACATAGATAGAAACATTTTTTCGCATTTTATTTATATAGATATTGGATAGTCTGCCGTCATAAGAGAAAACATAGTAAACGACAAAATGATAGTTTGGAGAAAATGCCACATTTGCATTTAATGTCCTTTTTAGTGTACGGAAGTTAGATTATTGATCAAAAATACTTCCTTTATTTTATGAAATATTTTTTATTACTAAATGATAAAAGATTACGCTGTAATTTCACATACTGCATAATTCCTTAATATTTTACCACAAGGATCCCAAGTAAAAATTCAGTATTTTCATACAAAGCTACTAGACCACTTTCATAAAGGTTACCAAAACTCATATTTTTTTTTCATGAAAGTGGTCTCTAATCATACGGATGAATGCGAGTTAGGTTTATGGAATGTGAGAGGATGTATGGATGGTAATTTGAATGAAATCATTGATGTGTTGAATGGAAAATGTATGCGTTTTGAAGAAGCGAAAGAGTTTTGTTTGGATTGGAAAGAATGGAAATCCGTACTCTCCGCCTGCCCCCTTCGGGAAATGGTAGGATGGGAAAAAAAAGATCAGTACAGCAACATTTGGGCAAACAGAAGATCGTTAAGAATAAGCAAAACCAAGAAAATAAATACAGATATTAAATAACCGCTAAGCTTTGCTATGTGGTTCATAAGTAACATTCATTGTAGCAAGTTAAAATGGTGTTTTGCATACGTTTCTAGGAAATGACGCTACTATCTACTCAGGAAGCTCACGGCATTTATAATACTTTTATGAGAACTTAGTTAAAACGAATCTAGACTCGGGAATAAAAACGAGACGCTATTTAAATTCTTTTAAGTTGTCTAATATTTTCTTCACGAAATAAATAAAGTTCAGTCTAATAAATGAGCTTGCTTTAAAAGAAAGTTTTATTTTGTAATCATTTTTATAACATGATTCATGGCTGGTTGTTTTGATAAAATGGCTATTCAGAAAACTCCAACCCTTCTATGTTGAGCTGCTGCAGAGGAAAATGTGATATAATTAAGATGCGCTTTCAAGAGTTAAATGAAAAGAAAATAGAGTCGACCCAGTTAATTGCGTCATCTTTATGCTGAAGTTTAGTTCTAGTACCATTCTGAGTTATGTTCTGTTCTGTCTTGACTTATACACAGATCTTTCCCTCTCCACCCGCTGTGACGGTATCTCACGAGTTACGCCAACAATTTTAACTCGATTTTTTGTCGTTTTAAAAAGAAAACAAAATTATGTTTCTTGACTAAGGAAACGCTTTTTTTCGTTGAAATGTGTACAACGATGATTTGAATTAAACATCGAGTTTTTTTTTAATTTATTGAACTTCGAAATAAGTTAGTTCATATGCCATATTTCCTATATTATGTTATCCTTTTTTACACTTTGATTTTTACATTCTACGTGGACGTGGAAGTGGGGGATTACATTTGTCAAATTGTATCTAAAATATGTCTTATAGCATATTTCAACACCTATGTACCGACTTCGCGGATTTCAGATCACGAGGTCCCGGGTTCGAAATTTTATAAAAAGATTGTTGGTAACATAAAGTAATTTTTTGCACTTTTCCTCTCATTATTGCTGATAAATAAATATATTTATATACGGTACTACCATGCCTTCCACAGTACAAAATATATTTTTTTAGTTTCAAAATCTGTCGAAAGTAAGAAAAAAAGAGATAAAATGCAAAAAAATAAAATAAATCAAGTAAAACAAAACCGTAATTACCTACCTACCTAATATACCTAGATCAAAATAAATCAAATTTTTTTAATATAATAATATATTGCGGTAAAAAGGTAAAGCAAATTTGTGGAGAAATAATGGATAAATCTGACTTTCCTTTATTTTCATAGCTTTACTAAACTTACCATCTTAGAGATATTCTCTAGAAACCGGGCGTAGAAATAGATTTTTACTGAAACTACCAATTGTTTGGTTAATTCAAACGCCACACAAAAAAGTAACTGCAAAATTTCTCAACAATCGCACATTTTGTTTGAACATCACTGATGTAAATCAAAAAATTAACACATCGACTGTAAGATTTTTAAGAAATTTTTCGATGTAAAGTTTGCCCTCTCTACCGGTACGAAATATATGAACATGTCACAGAGTTTTGTTTGCTTACCCTCTAAGAAATGAGAACGTTTTAAAACAATCATAACGTTATTTTGAAAAACGCTAATAATAAAATATAAAAGTTTCCGTTTGCCGTGTCGGACCAACCCCCCCCCCCCTCCCCACCCTTCCTTATTCTTATTTTCATTTTACTTATTTTCTTTCCAGCATTTCACGGGATACACCAATCATTTTATTGCTGTGTTCACTTATCTTTCTTAAATCGCAGATATTTCTCAAGTGTTATTTTTAACAAGCTGAATGTGTAGTCAAGTATTTAAAGAAAGAAGAAATACTTGAAACCTATTAACAGATAATTAACCCGGATAAAAGCTTATAATCCCTATATTATTACTAGCTTGTTCGCTCACGATTGCAGTGATTTTTCATTTAGTATTGGAGAGAGGTGGTACATTTTGATCTGCACAGTTCGTGACTTCCTGGATATGCGATCTTTTTTTTTAGTTTTTGTGTCTTCCCGACTCTCCGATTTTTCTGAAACAGCCGCTCTTTTGAAATAACACAATCTTTGTTAAGTACGATCAATTTTGAGTTCAAAAATATTGATATTATTCATAAATTATTTTTAACTCTTCGGTATTACTAATAAAAAAAGTACTGAAGATTCTTGTCAAGGATAGCATAGAATAGCACCATTGATTGCGCATAGAATTATTTTTCCTATGGTCGCTCACAATTTGACCTTTAGGGGCTGAAGGCAATGGATCGCGCCCCCCGTCAGTGCGTGTTAGTCCCGCAATTCCTCTTTGAATGAACTAGCACACGTTTATCATATTGTTTGTTTTTGTCCTCTCATAAGTTTATGCTCTACTAACTGTCTACTAAACAAACGTCATTCTAATTTCATGATAATTTGACGAGCTCGATCGTTTTTTTCGTTGACGGTTCTCTTGATAATATCAATACGAGATTGACAGAAGCGATCGAACTCATAGAATTTATTACTGAGACAACGTTTGTTGAAATATAATCGGTGTTGTTTGTTGTATTATTTAAAAATATTAAAACATTATATTATAACCCCGACACGATTTTGTTCTCATTTATTATTTAACATTACATAAGTTTGATGCTTTTTCGTAATTACTAAACTTTTTGCATACGTCAAACAAAACTGTCGCTGGTTTATTTGTCTTTCAGGCATTCAAACGATTATCGTAGTTTAATAATTACTATCTACAAATTTTAAAATGGATTTATTTGCTATGTTTGTCAGTTGTTTGTGATATATTTCCAAAAACATTGCCGTCATATTATTTCCTCAAATAAATTCGCTCCGTTCCGTTTGTTTGACTTTCTCAACGGTATTTTCCTCCGCCTGTGGGTTGTATAGTGAGTAACACACCGCTGCTTTCCTGTTTGCTTCCAATCTTTAAATTTACCTCTCAAAGTTTCAAATAGAATTAGCCGCGCTCAGAAAGCAGAAGGTAAATCATTTAACATCGTCTAGTTGTGTATATTTCGCCAACCTCTTTCTATAAACCCGTATACAACTTCTCTGATACGAAATAACTTGATTATTGTTTCAAGAATCTCGCCATTTCTACGTTTCCATTTTTAAGAATATCAATTCTTCAAGCACGCCTGACATCGCCAAGACTCCAGAAATATATTTACAAGTCAAACTTTTAAAACTGGTTGTAATCCTTTTTAATTTAGAGACTTATTAGTACCAAGGTTATAATCATAGTAAATAGTCCAAATTATTTATTTATTAAGCGTTTTGCCAGTTCATCACAGAAGCTTATGATACAATTAATAAGAACAGTAGGTACATTTTTTTGTCGGAACAATTCAAAGGATTGGAGCGCAGGGGAAATTTTCCTGCTGGTCAGATAGTCAAATAATGTTGTCGAATGTATGTAGTACCAAGTTTAACTATTCGAATTTTTGCCTTATTTGAAACTCTGTTTTCCATACTCTATTCTTTTAAACAACCTATCATCAAAACGTATTTTATAATTCCCACAAATACTCTTAAAGTTCTTGTTTTTAAAAGCATCTGCGGTAATGTAAAATGACATTGTCAATGATGTTCCTGTTGTTCTATTTTATAGCCAAATCTCTAAAGCTTAATCTCGGATAAAGCATTATCTGATATACGAGTTCCCCAATATTTAGAAAGACTAGAGGTCTTACAGCTTATGAATGAACCAAACCAATTCTGTAGCCAAAGCTCAAAAATTTCGTCTCGAATTAAAGACAATCTGATTCACGAGTCCCCCAATTTTTAGGACTGAGGATCTTTTTTCTATCTTACGGAAGAACCGACCAAATTTTTTCCGGTCTTGAGAGGTAAAGAAGAACTACTGTCTTCAAGAGGAGTCATAGATTTGATAGACCTTTATCGATCTGCAAGTAAATATAGTATTTTTACTAGTAAACAATTTTTTTTAACGTAGAGGTTTTTTGTAAAAAGATAGGGGAATATAAAACAATAACGAAATTTCACGTCACATAAATCATAGGGCAGAAGAGGACGTTATGTATATACATTATTATTATTATTGTATGATATTGTTATGCAAAAACTTTTTGGTCGGTGCCTACTTAATGAAATTCTGAGGGGAATCTCAATTAGACGCTTAGCGGAGGCCATTTCGCAACGTGACCCAAGGACTGAAGCAAATCGAAACGACCAACCAGAATCTTATTTAAAATCTCCAGGTCATTGTATACTTAGAAAACTGCTTAATTCAATTCGCGAAAACGCACATCTTCAATGCGGTACATTGTCTGTTGACAAGTTTATTGTCTAATACAAAAAGAACACAAATAAACTTTCGATATCTTTCGCAGAAAGCAAAGGTTGTGTTTTGAAAGTGGAAATGATCGGCACCGGAATTCGAACCCATGACCTTCAGTACGCTGTACGGACAAAAGCTGTCGACTGAACCGTTGGGCTATCAATTTCCTCGATTAGTTTATTTTTTAGTTGGCTATAGACAGTGTTCAATCTTTTTACAAACACGGACTTCAAGGGCATTTACATAAGACGGGTGACATCTACTTCTTATATTTTTAATGTAAATTTAGCCAAATTTTATCTTTAATGTAAATTTATCTTAAATTTTAATTAGATGACTCAGTAAACGTAGTATCGCCCTATACCTGTGTTTTTAATTTACTTCTCACCTTTTACGATTACCCTGAACATATAAAAATATATTGAAACTAAAATAGCGATGTTTAAGCGAGAAACACGCTAATATCATATCATTTTTATTTGTAGGTATGAGATGACAATGGTTGAAATCCATTATGTTAGTGGTGAGTCCTAAACGCCTCTGGCTTCGGCCGTTTCACTCCGTAAAATAATTCTCGTAATTTACTTTGATTTCCATTCAACGAATTGTTGTCAATAGATATAGAACCTCTATGAATTCCTCTCTCTCTGTGCACTGTTTGGTGGATGAATGGAGATTATTGTATATAGCCTGACGAATCGACCCTTCTTTTGAAGGAAACGGCATTCCTGCTTAATAAATAATAATTTATGCAACGTATTTAGGGTTCATATCAGAATAATATGTAAATATCAAGTGGCAACTACTATCCTTTAATTTATCCTAGTAAAAATAAAATCATAAAGCTTACTATATGAGTTTTATTTTAATGAGAGGACTTCAGATTAAAAGGGCTGTACATAATGCTTGTTTCTATTTGTTTAATTTATTCAAGTTTTTTTTATTATAAATAGTGGATAAGCGACAATGTTTCAAGAACGGAGGAAACAAGACCCGTAAAACTTGCCACATACAATATACCAGAAGGTAGCAGACCTCCAGCCTGGAGGGATGTCGGCAATCAGTTTTCGAAGAGTAAAACACAGTAGTCATATCTGGCCAGCTGGCCTTATCAAGGATGAAGGAAAGAAAATGAAAGCGGACATGCCTTAATTGTCTGGACAGTTACAGGGAAAAGTGGAGGAGTCTACATGCTTGGTTTAGACTTTAAACCGATCCCAGAATTGTAACCACAAAGAAGATTCGCCAATAAAACATTTTCACATCACTTACAAAAGTATTATACGAACGGGTACTTTTTCTCTCCAGTACTCAATATGATATTATCCAAGTTATCCCCATATTCATTACATCTGAAGAAAACGAGTTGTTGGAATTCTTTTCTTCTATCTGTAACATAATCAATAATTTCTATGTTTCTATGTAAAAAAAATAAAAACCCCAGTTTAAATCTTAATAAATTACACCGTTTTTCAGAATAGGAATCGCCTCAAAAGGTACTCGTATCATTTCCAACATTCCAATGCAATTTATTTTAAAGATTTTCTTTTGATAAACGAAAGCTGATTGATGTCCATTTTTTTTTTTACATATAATGTTTCATTTTAAATTTGCTTTAATCTTTGCTTGTAGCTTAATCCCTTAAAAAAAAGCAGACGGATGATCGTCCATAGCAACTCATTTACACTCCATTAGAGAGTTAGACATAGAAATTCGATGACATTCTACACGTACCTACATAGTCACTCACACGACATGAGAAAAAGGTATGAAATAAAAAGACGCGTTAAAGAAATGAGAGTTTTGTGAAGACCATAAACAGGGCAGGTCTATTATGTGGGAGAAAAACTATTAGGGTTGCCACACACATTTTTTTTCAATCTTTTTTAGGCTATAGTTTTATTTACTCAATATAATATGTAGACAATTTAACTTTAAGTAGAAATGATGTTGATCAGAAGGTTCCTATGGAAGCAAAAATACGCAGCTTATAACTAAACCTAAATTATATTTTTTTATTTAAAGTATTTTTATCAACTTTGTGGTACTTTTCCATAATGATAATAAAAAACACAACTTTGCAAAGTATCACTTTTATTTTTTATAAAAACCAAAATATTTTCAACCACAATGTGGCCATCTTCAGTGGTGATTTAAAGAAAAGTGATACTTTGCAAAGTTGTGTTTTTTATTATCTAAATTATATATTTATAAAGAACTAGTTATTGTTTTTTTTATCATGAGTATAATGTTTTGTATAACGATTGAAAATTTCGGTTCCCTGCCTAGTTTTTTGAGTCAAAGTATTAGTTTTTGACCAGATAACAGAGATCATTTTAAAAATGGTAGGCTGTGTTACAATTATTCTTCTTCATGCGTTGGTAGTAGTTGTAGAAGATCATTTATTGCCAATGAGGGGATGCAATTCCATTCGATTTGTAGTTTGAATATAGCATCGTGAGTAAATTTGAAGTTCTGTTAAGGTATAACGATTTTTCATTACACAAGTGACCATTTTTAGGAGCAAAGGCAGAACTGTCACGCTCGAGCTGTTGTCAACGACTAAAACACTAAGCGTGACTCTTTCTACCTGATGGATCCTCCTATTTTTGGACTCGATTGCATCTCTAGTGTACCTACCTAATATCTCATGGTTTATTGCACATTTTTGTGAAATAACATGGTATTTAGGCCAGCCCTACTGTTCATTATGTAAAAAAAACCATTCGAGTTTGAAGACTGGACTCTTTAACGACGTAAGTTACAAAAAAAAACAATAATTTCTTTTCATTGTTCTTAGTTCTCTCTCGCATTCATTCCTTGCCATCACAAGTTTTTCCTAATAATTAACGACCGTGTTTTTTACGTTCCCCTAATGTGTTTGCTCGTCACACCCACCTATGAACCTTTATACCTAGTCTGTACGCTCCCATCTATAGGTAAAAACACAAAGTCTCGACATATTTTTTTAAACAAAACACACTAGCTTTTATCACCTAAAATTTTCTACTGATTGTTGTTTTTTTTTTTAAATTTTAACGTTAATGCTTGTTGAAAATGATTGATTTTATTCTATTACTGTGGGCTAGATATTTTTCTCAAGTTATTTTTTTACTAATTATGTTTTTATTCAAAACAATAACGTTTATTTAATTTTTTTTTTATTCAAAACAATAACGTTTTTACCCTAGAACTATTTGATTCAGATTAAAATCTTTCTAAATCTTCACGGATTTTTGACCCACTTTCTTTTATTCATTTAGTTTTAATCTCTCTGTGGTAAAAATTACATGAACATATATGTATAAGCTCAAGATCGTCAACTGCAGGACATAAGCCACCTGATGTTTTCGCCACTCCTCCCTATCTCTGATCATCCCCATCCACTCTGCCCCAACGGCCCGTACTATGTCGTCACCCCACCTCATAAATATATTCTTAAAAACAAACATGTCTGTTTTTTTCATCACAAAAAATAATTCTGACAAATCCAAGACACAAATTCGTCTAAAAATTTCAGAGTAGGGACTTTCTTAAGTACCTATCTAAAATGACAAATTATCGAAATAATTAGAAGTATTCCATCCTATACCAAGTGGCTTTTTTTAACTAATATCAACAATCGTTATCGTTTTTAAGATTTAACGCTTCATTGGGAACATCTGTAGACAGATTTGATGGATATGTCGACAATATTGTTCCAACAGTTATTAATACCTACGTATCTAAGCTTAAATATCTTGTCGTATCAAAAAACTTATAATACCTTGGATTTCTAAAGTAGGTGATAATTGGCAAATTTACTATTTCCATTTTTATGGCTGATTAAAATCTGGTCCGAAGCAGTGTGCACTGTTCACATATTATGAATGTGCCTGATGTTGATTTTGTATGAAAATTGGAGTAAGTGGGATAATTTTGTTGTTATGGCGTCGCAGGAAATCTGTTCCATACTAACTTTTATATTATATTATTTCTTATCCATTTCTCAACTTTTTATTAATTATTCTATTATCCGGAGTGGAGAAGAATCCAATAATTCAAACATCGGAAGAATCTCGACACGAAAATTCGACCGATCTCGAGTTATAAGTGTTCGCACTAACCCGACTTTCATTTATATTAAAGATTAAATTTTTCAACATGATGTCATAATTAACTCATCAAAGCGAGATCTCGATACTTAATTAAATCCTTTCTTTCTAATTATGTTTTAAACCGTTTCATTTTATGGTTTATCAAGAAGCTAAAATCGGAGTTGGATCAAATATTTGCAATCTAAAACATTATCCACTTAAACAATAAATTTGCATTCTTCAACCGTAAACATTTCTAAATACATTATATTTTGAATATTTTACAAAAAGATCTTCCCGCAGCTTAAACTTTCCCATTTTGGCTGGGTACGCACATTTACATAAATTGGCCAAGTTTAGGCGTTTACCCTTTTTAACTAGACAAAGAGGATGCTCTTGTAGATATATTTCATCATGATGAACCGATTGTATGGAGGGAATGCTGTATATGGTAGATTAAATTGCTAATTATATTTTTTCTCTCTATTTCGTTTCATCCTTCTAGGTATAACAGATACTACATTTTCAAATATAACTTTTTCATCATACTATAATTTTTTCTATCATTTTTAAACAAATAAGAATACAATTAATTCTGCTGCGTCCCTTTTCACAAAATTAACGCTTTAAATTTTTGATATCTATAATATAAAAGAATTTCGGGTTAGTGCGAACACTTATAACTCGAAATCGGCTGAACAGATTCTTCCGATGTTTGATTTATTGGATTCTTCTCCGCTCCGGATAACATAATTACTAATAAAAGGTTAATAAAATGGATTAAAAATATCATAAAATATAATATTAAAGTTACTGTGGAACGGATTTCTTGCGACGCCAGCGCCATCTATGAAGTTTCCTAAACAACACAATTTTTATTTACTTGACAAACCAGATTTTCAAAACACTGACACGCAGATTATTGATAGAATTTATTTCAAGCTTACAGAAATAATTTTTCAACATTCAGAATTATTTTAAACGTATTTTTGTATTAATTACAAATTCGAAATCAATATTCATAGTAAGGACTACAAGACAACGTCTGTTGGGAAAACTAATAAAACATAAAAATAAATAAAAACATTATGAAGTTCAGAATTAAAAGAAAAACAATAAAGAAATAACACCTAGTAAAAGGTAATGCTTGCGAAAAGGCTTAAGTGCGATTCTTTATATTGGAAAAAATAAAAATAGATAGATTATGTTGGGTGAGCCGATCTTGTTTTGGAAGTACAGACCCAAGTCAATCAGATAGCTTGAAGACCATAGGTACATATCGCCACAGAAATCAAAATGAGAATTTACTAAGCGTTTACATGTTAGAACACATGGTGCCGAAAGTAGAGCAAACACGGTCTGGAGCAAGCAGACTTTGAGAACTTCTGAGGAAGACATAATACCTAATATGGTTTGTCATATAGAGCAAACAGTAAAGGAGAGACTGGTATGGCATTATCCAGTTTCACTTATAACGCTCTGCATAAAATTAGACCTATGTACATATTTTGCCTTTACTCCGGATACTCCGCTCCTTCGAAGAATGGTTCACGCCCTCTAACAGCCTTTGTTTCTCGACTTTCGGCTACGATCTATCTTCCCTTTCCTCTCCCAATCAGAAAGCATACCGACACTCTTCACCTCTCTCTGTAGATCGTCTTTGAATCTCTTTCGTGGTCGTCTATGTATCCTTTTTCCTCTGAAAGTTCTGCATATAACAAGTTTTTAGGAGCTTGTGTTTGCTTACACGGGTCACATGGTCTGACCAGTGAAAGAGAGCGCGAGTAAGAATCATGACTTATGTCTATTGTAGAGTTTTGATTTATAGGGAAAAAAAACCTGCAAGCTATAGGCTGAAACATAGGGATGATTTAAGCAAAGTTCGCAAAAGGCAATGTCCCGATTTGGACAAAGAAATCAGATGAATATTCAAAGTTAATTTTTAACGCTCTCTCCCCATTAACGATATCGCCCTTTCGAGTCAAACAAAACATTGTATCAACATAGGGTGGGAGTGCTGGCATACGCTGGAGACGGATGGGGAGTCTCTCCAACTAATTAACTAACTTTTTGAAGACTACAATAATTTCTCTTCAGGAGGGAGTTTTAATCAGATTCTTTCCTCGTGTCCTTTCATGTTTCCCACAAAAACGTTTCAATGTTTGAACTTCAATTGAGGCTCTTTGATATTTTCAGATATGTCAAATGCATAATCGATTCTTCTTGAAGTAGGGGCGATTGAGTTTCGTCAAATTTAAAATTTACTCATCTATAAAAGGATTTCGGAAAAATATATATTATTATATTTACTCTTATTTTATGAGTTCTGCGTTTCTTTATAGATAAAGTTTTTATTATCAAAATATTACTTCTTCGAAATATTACATCATTATTTGTGCTTCAATCCATTTTAATATTCCATGAAGACACACATAGCTAATTTTTAATGTAATCTTTTACAATAGTTACTGATGAACGTTCTAAACGTAAAGTTCTGATTTCTTATGCAATGCTTCCTAGGGAGCGGTCCGTTGTCTAATAAGACATTTTTTTTTAGTTTTTTTGTCGCTACGGTAAGAATATAGGCAATATTCTACTTATTCACCGCTGTTCATGGCCGCTAAATGACAGTACCGCTTTCTTAAAAAAAACATACCAATAGGAGTGCGAAACCGCTACTGCAATATTCCGAGTGTCCTTAATCTAATCATCTTATTCTCAGTCTGCAGTTTTTTGACCATCTTGATATAAAAAATTGCTTTTGAAATATTCAACATGTTTAGTAAATAATGATATATGAACGGCCACCAAGCGCCATTCGATGACACCACACACAGGAATTTCTATTTTTTTTATATTAAGTGTATCCATTATCTTGAGACTAAACCAATAAACACTATCATTTTATTTTCTATTAGATAATGTTGATTAAGATAAAAACACACACACGCGGGCGAAAAGCGTTGGTGTCGCTCGCGATTTAAAATTTACATGTTCGTCTGTAATCTCTGTCGAATCCGTGGCACTTTTATTGAATAGAGTTGATTAACTTTTGATGTTAAAAACAATTCGTGCCCCCCCCCCCCTCCTTTATTTTACGTCTTTATACAATAGTTTTCTAAAAAAGATGATCCGATATTTAACGGGCGTAATACATTTTCCTGTCGGTACTTGTCTCAAATAACACTGCGCTTCGAAGTTCATGTTTGAACACTTCTTGTAAGAGTTGTAAGTTGTTGTATCTTGTTTCGGTAATTTTGATGACCAATTTACGCTATTCAAATAGTGTCCCTAACAGATCTTCTATAGAATGGCGAATTATTTTTTTTTGAAAATGAAAATCAACAAAACAAATAAATTAACCCAATACTTTTGATTTTACGTCGACCTTTGTAGGCTCTCCAAACTCACCCTTCCATTCACTTTTCAGAGAGCGGTGCCTCCATATAGCGATTTTAAAATAACGGTAAATTATGTCACTGGAACGTTGCCTATTTAAACTAAATGGCGTGGTTTCCTAGAGAGTGCAAATTGACACCGCAATTTTTTTAGATCACAGCCGCTGTAGGAAAACAGAGCAAACACAATTACACACGGCCGCGGCGTCAGCTACTGCTCAAAGTGACTTTAAGCTCTGCTGCATTACAACCGCTATAATGTGATGGCACCGCATTCCTATGAAATCAGAGGTTTTCTTTACTTTCCATCCCTTATATTACGACCGCATTACGACGGCTATGGTACCCCAAAGCATTAAGCTGATAAATTGCTGTGTCGTATAATGGGACATAATCCCATCAAGAACACACGTGAAAGACATATATATATATATATATATATATATATGTTTGTCAACTAGCACTTCGTGGCTCAAACCGTCTGTTAATTACCGGGGATGTTGGCTCATTTCTACTTGTTGGCTCTTTTGTCACATACTTGATCAGAGTCAAAATGAGATTTTTACATTTTCGGTATCACCACGTGATCCTGAGCCGATTCCTGCCTATAACTCATTTTGAGCCAATATTTGACATTTTGTGTGACCATATATACACTCCGATATACCTTTTTATCTGAAATATACATTCTCACTTAGGAAATCATTTTGACAATTTATTAAACAACAATAATCGATCAAAAATTGCAACGTTGCCAAATCATATTACTGTATCAATGCCATCCACGATAAAGAAGATTTTCAATTTTTTAGTCCAAATGAATAACGTGGTTTATTAAAAAAGATTTTTATACTTATGTATTATTTTATTCTTTTATTTTCAAAGGAATCGACATTGTTTAAATTGATTATATGAGTTTATTTTTAGACTAAATCATTTTTTATTGTAAACTAGCTGACCCGTCGAACTTCGTATCGAAATAAATAATATGGGTAGGTACTCTAGGTTTTATGCAACAGAGCTCAAATTCGTATTTTAGTTATTTAACATGAATGGCTAAGAACACGTAGAAAGCCGATTCCGACCCGCGCCGACCAGCGCAAAGAATGTTACTATGCATTTGAATGGGGATACCCACAGAAAAAGCAGGAACCCGCTTTCCGGCATGCTCATTTAAATGCATTGAAACCATAGACAACAATCTATGAGCCGGTCGGCGCGGGTCGGAATCCGCTTTCTACGTGTTCCTACCCAATGACTATATACTGGCATTAGCAAAACCTGGATAACACGCTGCATTCATCGGGTCTGAGTTTATTTTTACATCAAAAATATATAACCTATGTTAATATGATGTGGGAAGAGGTTATCATTGCGCAAGATCGAGTGCAATGGAGAACTCTTATTGCCTCACTTTGCTCCTGAGTGGAGTTCAAAGGGAGTTTTAATTTTGATTGATTTGATGTTAATACATACATACATACATTCTCCCTTCAGGCACCCCGCACACCGCAAGCCAGCCCAGAGGAGACCAATCTGCAGCAAACCCGACCCGCACGAAACCATCCCCCCAGTCTGGTCAAAGCAACCAAACCAAAAAGTCGGCCCACACAAATCAAGCCCGCCGCGGACCCCCCCCAAACCAACCTACAATACGGGGGACCTAAGCCCCACTAAGGAGCATAGCATTGATGTTAATATGTAAAAAAAATTAATTTAGGTAGGTATGTCATTATATTCGATATTTCAATAATTATTTTGCTCAGTTAAAATAATATTGATTGATTAATCAAAGTACCGATTCAAAATACGCATTGAGGTGTAAATACTTATTTTACCGATCATGCTGATTCCCGAAGAGGGTGGGCAGAGAGTATGGACTTCCATTCTCTTCAATCCAAACTCATTCGCTTCCTCCAAACGCATAACATTCCGCATACATGCTCTTCTATTCCTTTTGCTCCTGACTTAGCCCTCCTGTAAGACGGCACTGATATGGTCGGACGATGTCATTCGAGGTCGGCCTCGTCTGCGTGCACCTATTCTTTCAGATTTATATATCCTTTTAGTCATTCTCTCTTCGTTTCTTTTCATAACATGCCTAAACCTTCTTTCTTTATTCACTTTCATTCTAGTCACTACACTAACATTCACTCCACATTCCTTTCTAATATTATCATTCCTCACCTTATCAATAAGTCTCTTTCCGCATATCCTACGCAGTGATCTCATTTCCACAGCATTTATTCCAACTTCCAAATTGTTCGTCCATGTCCAAGTTTCACTCCCATTACTCCCATAAATCATGGATAGTATCAGGATTGCATTGTACATCAACTGTCGATTTCAGAGATATGTTCTTAGAGGTCTAAGTGCACCGCCAACCCTTCTCCCAGCCAATTTCCTTCTTTCAATCTCTTTTTCACACCTTGCATCTCTTCTAAATAAATTACCTAAATAGACATACTTCCAAGTTCTCGACATTCACTTTCACACAACATTGCGTTCTTAAATCTTCTCTTTCAAAACAATGGAAATAAATAAAAAGCACATTTAATGCAGTAGGTATCTGTGATTTTTTTCTATCTTCTATTACAACATGGTGGATGTGTAGCAATTTTTATTTTCAATAAAGAAACAAATGCTAGGTTATTAGCAAATAATATCCAGCTTTTTTTACATATTAACGATGCATATTATATTTACGTTATATGTAGGTCTCATCCTCTGTAAAAATCAGCCCATAAACGAAGAATTGATTTTCAAACAAACAAAAAAATATTCTACTTGTTCTTAAAATTCGCATTCTATCAATTGCAACAACAATCAATCCACTGACAGTTCTTTCAAATGTCAATTAATAAAAATTCAAAAGTAGAAGAAAATTATATTGTAAAAAGTAGGTAGGTACTAAAAAGATTACCTACTTTCTGTCTTTTCTTTAATTTTCTAATTTCGCGAGCATTTTTCTTATATTTTTCTTCTACATTGTCCTGATTGAAATCCTACACGACAAAATGAATTAGCGAAATCGGTCCAGCCGTTTAGGCGTGATGCGATGGCATCGGGAAATAGCTCAACATTGTTATAGTTTTCTTAAATTTCCTGATATTCCATGAATTTTTCTTAATTTTTTCTTCTAAATCAACCTTCTCCCGATAAGAGCCTACACGCCAAAAAAATAATTAGCGAAATCGGTCCAGCCGTTTAGGCGCGATGCGATGACATCGGGAAATAGCACCCCATTTTTATATTGTTCTTAAATTTTCTAATTTTTCATGCAATTTTCTTAATTTTCTTCTTCTAAATCAACCTTCTCCCGATAAAAGCCTACACGACAAAAAAAGAATTAGCGAAATCTGTCCAACCGTTTAGGCGTGATGCGATGATATCGGGAAATAAATCTCCATTTTTATAGTTTTCTTAAATTTTCTAATTTCCCATGCATTTTTTAAAAAAATTTTGTTCTAAAAGGACACTCTCCTGATAAAAGCCTACACGACAAAAAAAGAATTAGCGAAATCGGTCCAGCCGTTTAGGCGCCATCCGATGACAACGCGAAATAGCTCTCCATTTTTATATATAAGATTTAGGTATATCAAAATATTATCTACTCACATACCTATAGATCCCTATCTACTTAAAAAAAAAAACAATTCAACGAGACTCTGCAATTAAACAGCACGCCTTGGCCTTCGAGTCAATGCCAGTAAGACGAAGCTCATGGCAAATAAAGCCTGCCCCGATAAACAGCTACCGATAACCATTTATGGTCGCCAGGTCTCCCGGGTGGATAAATTTAAATACCTGGGAGCAACCATTACCACCACTGGTGACCTCGGGGCTGAGCTCCCGATAAGTACCTATCGATATGGCAAGTGGTGCCTTCAACAACATGACCAAGATATGGAAGGCGTCGGCGTTTAGTGTTGAGACGAAATGTAAACTGTTTAATGCGTGTGTGTTGCCTATTCTTTTATATGGGTGTGTGTCATGGCACCTGACCAAAGCCCAGGCACAAAAGGTATCTGCCTTTGAGACAATGTGCCTCAGAAGAATCATGAATATTAGATGGTACCACCGCATCACGAACTTTCTTCCTCCCATCAGGGTCCCGAAGACGAGGAAGACCCTCCCACACCGTGTTTCGTTCCTTCGAAGCAGAGCTGAGGGATTTGGACATGACGTGGGAGGAGGTCATTGAAACTGCTAGAGATAGAGCGCAGTGGAGGGCACTTGTTGCCTCCCTATGCCCCCAAGTGGGGTCACAAAGGGAGTATTGATTGATTCATCAAGTGATTATCAGACACAAACCGCCAAGGTCCCGAATCAGCTCATCCTATTATCAATGAAACACAAATTACCTGGTAGGTATATTTAATTCGCGTTTGTACCTATATTGCGGTTATTTACTATGAATTATAGTATTAAAGGCTTATCTCTTTGCTAAAAATAATAAAAAATACATTAGGGACGCCTAACAGCGTTGTTTTAAATGCAATATCAATTTAAAAAAATCTCAACTTTGGTGTTTAAAATTTAAAAAAATATATATATTTTATTCATGAATGAAATTGTAAATTGAAAAGTGTAACTTTTAGAGTATTATGTCCGATAAATAAGATTTAATAAGATACTAAGCAGCTTTGATAATTAAACCCATTATAGTACAGTAACTCTATACATTACAGAATGCGTCAAATAAGGTAGTTATGTTTTTTTGCAAACTTGTAATATCAAATTTCTAAATATCTCGACTCTGGTGTTGGATGAACTATAATCAATCAATCAATACTCCATTTGTGACCCCACTTGGGGGCATAGGGAGGCATTTGGACAAGACCTCCACCCACGTCATGTCCAAATCCCTCAGCTCTGCTTCGAAGGAAAGAAACAGAGGGTCTTAGTCGTCTTCGGGATGATGTTGGTCTGATGAATAATCCAAGTTTTTGACCTCGAGCGCCGAATGCACCTTTGTCAAAAATCGAACAACCGCGAAAAAATCGCTATGTTTTTATTATTTGGCGAATATAACCGTAAAGCACTATTTTTTTGAAAAAAAAACATTTTAGCGCGTTTTTAAAGAAGAGTAAATTTGCTACAATATGATAACTAGATTTGTCTCTGTAGACCAAATAGATTCCAAGTTAAAGCCTTTATGATTTATTTCTTCTCATCAATTTATAATAAACGCTATTCTCATAAACTTCTCGATAGAAAAAATCTAAATACCTACTCTAAAATACTTTAAAAAAATATTGTCATAAACGCTAGCCAAGTAAAAAAATATACGAGTCTAAATCACAACAAAAATAAAGTAGGTAGTTAGGTACATATAGGTCCTCAATAATACGGAAAATATGAAACCAGCGATGTGTGAATATTACGATCAGATATAGAAACCTACCTACCAATTCTACGTCTACAATAGGAGATGTATTATGCTATCGTGAGTGTGTTAGTGAGATCGATTTGGCAACGTTGTAAGAGCTAACAACTCTTGATCAACTAGTGTTCTTTAAAAATAGACAGTAAATAATTGAATATATAAGTGGAGAATAGAGTATATAGGAAGCTAAACATAATCGTAACGCGGGGGTGTAACTTTCAAATTTATGTATCAACCAGGTAATTATATATTCCAGGTAAAAGGTTGATCAACTTTGGTGTGTTAAAATCAGATGAGCCAACATATGCCGTCTGACATAAATATATATATATATATATATATATATATATATATATATATATATATAAGGTACGCTTTGTCAGTTTGAATGCCAGAAGTCAAACTGTCCCGCGACCCTGATCGCTTTTCACCGTCTCATCACCAGAAGTAATCATTAGAGTTCAATAATAATTATAATCGTGTTGTAAGCTTTATCAATAAAACCGCGTGTAGCTGTATGAAACCTGTTTATATACGCTATTATGTTTGTGTTTTTATTTACCTATTATTATTTTTAATTTAAATTTTATTGCAGCTTATCGTCTATTCAGATTCCTATGTGGTGTCGCTGTCAGTTTATTACGAGCCGTCTGACTCTGCCTTTAGTGGGATGTTGTAAAAATAATGATTGTAAAGAAATATTCTCTCAACAATATTAAACTCCCTTGTCCACAATAATGATACATAATGAATTGTTTCATAACAGTTTATATTTCAAATATTGGCCCTCAAAACATATTATGGAGTAGTTTGTGTTGCATCGCATTGAGGTCTAATTATTGGTGCTAAGATTCCGCCTATTTTACCACTGTTTAGAGATCATGCTAATATAATGCAACCAAATTGGTCTTTTTTAATCCTTACATTCCGTGTCTCATAGGAGTCACGAAATATGAAAGGACCTTAATTATATTCTAAATCTAGACATTCGTACTTTTCGCCTTTCTCAGTGCCATTTTTCTCCTTTTATACCTTCTTTCTTGAAATTATGGTAACCTAAACTTCTTTGTTAAAGTGATTGAATGTTTTTATACATTCTTTTTTTAACGTTTGGTCATTATTATTAAATGAGTTCTAATAAAACGTCATGAAACCTACAGGCTTTTTGTAAGTAAACTCGGTATTCAATTATCTGTTTTTGGTGTTGATTTAAGATACTGTCGAATTCGTAAGCTAAACGTAAGAAGAAACTCCAAAATAGTATAAAACTTTTTGTGTCGAAAAGCAAAGAGCTACGTGCATTACAACCAACAAAAAAATATTCATTATAACTTATTAAACCGCTATGTGTATTGACATATTCACATCGTCCAATTTACATAATGTAGATATGAAATTATGAGCTTGTATTTATTTACAATATCTAAAGATGTCACTTATTGAAAATTATTAGACATTTATCATACATTTTAGTATTGGAATTGGTAATAGTGCGTCGGCGACATTTTACATGTTAGAAAAGGCAGAGACACGTTTTTTTTTCATAAAATAAAATAAATAGCCAACTGGCCCATAATGGATTGTACCGCTACCATAATTGATTTGAAATCGCTTGAATTTTTGATGAAGCAATTTAACGTGTGAGATTGCTGACGGAATGTAAATAACTTTGCATTTAATATGGGAGAGATGAACTTTGCAAGACTTATAGAACCTGTTGATATGTTGCTTGGCGAGTAAAATTTATAATCGTAAGTATGGGAGCTGCAAATTAAATTTACTCACTCATTTTATTATTTACTAGAGGTCCTCCCCAGCTTCGCACGGGTAGATAGATACTTAAAAATAATTTAGTTTTCAGACAGATCCCTAACTTTTTCAAAATATTTTATAGCATAAATATGTTAATCTGGAATAATTGCATTGCAATGTATCGTGTCACGTCACTTTACCACCGTGACTACTTTGCGCGGTATTTAGCTACTAAACTTGACACGACTCCCCTCAGCCCTCCCCGGCTCCCATACGCACTCTGCATCGGATAAGTTGAGATGATAAGAGACTATGCTTTTTTTCCAATACTCACATTTTTAAACTCGTGATAACTTTCGAATGGAATGTCCGAATTGAATAATTCAAAAAGTTATACAAACATATTGAAGCAGACTTGAATATGAACTGTGAATTTATTTTAATAAGGAGTAATACCAAGATACCAATAAAGAGCTTTTTCTAAAGGTGACATTTTATTGGGTTTTTTTAAATAAAAAAACACTTATTGTGGCATAACTATAATAGTTAGACATATGCTGTCGCGATACTTTTTGTAAATAATGATGTCTTCTACAAAATTGTAGAACATTGTTTTATTCTATCATCATTAGTTTTCACAGCGTTCGCGATAAAAAGAATATTTTAGGTAAATTTTTTACACCTTGGGTTACATTATTGAAGTTTTCGTAGGTTACCCACTTTTTTTTGGAAATTAAATATAGCCTATGTTCACCGCCGATATTGTAGCTTCCCAAAAGTGAAAGAATTTTTCAAATCGGTTCAGTAGTTTTGGAGCCTATTCGAAGCAAACAAACAAACAAACAAACAAACAAACAAACAAACAAACAAAAAATCTAATCTTTCCTCTTTATATATTAGTATAGATGATCGCTGTCGAATATGTTTAGAAGTGCCTTTGTTTTAGAAATTTCGTAAGGTGGCATTAATATTATCAGTATAACGCCCTGATTTTAATATGGGATTGTGGCAGTGTTTGGCTTTCTTCTTCTTCTTCATCCATGTCCGCTCCCTAGTTGGAGCATATGGACTCCACAAGTCCTCGCCATGCGGTCCTGTCCAGCAGTCGCACCCCAGTCAACACCAACGGCCTGAAGGTCAGCTTCGTAGAGCCTTTTAATTATTTGGAGGGGCCTTCCGCGTCTTCGATTGCCTTCTGGATGGTAGTTGAGACTAAGACGGGTTATGTCCTCTGCGGGCTTCCTGAGTACGTGACCCAGCCAGGTCAGTCGGCGGAATCTTATAGTGGTAGTAGTTTGGCTTTAGTATATTATATTATGTTCGAAAGTTATAGAGGAAAATCTAGATATTCTTGTTCAGCTGCTCTTTCTTACAAATGCCTTTCCCAAATCTTACACATTTCTCTATCTTTCCTGACATGTCTTCCAGAACATTAATTCCCTAACTTACATATAGATTCAGTTACTTAGAAAGAATCGAAGTTAATTATAATTAGAACGCTGTGCACCAACAAAGCCAATAGGCAATAAAGATGAGACATTTACAAAAATGGATATAGTCATATCCTGGCGCCAAATACATGACAGCGGTCGCAGTCTTTAAATTTGGTTTCTCTCTTGTTCTCAATAATTTCCAACTTTTATCTCTTTATTTCATTAATTATTTAATATCTACTTGTTGCATACATGAGATTTATCGACATGTTGAACATGTTGAGAATTCTCATGATTAGGAGTTTCGGAGACTTAAACATTACCAGCTAATGGTGAACGTTGTTAACGTAAAGTGATCACACTAAGCCAGCCTTCGAAATAGCAGAAGAAGACGGTCGTAAGCCCGTAGTAGTTTGTTCCATTTAAAAATCGAACATCAGTAATGAATTCTTAGAGTTTTTAGTTGTTAGATATTCGTGAAGTTAGTTATGATTGGGGTCTATTTTGCAATCAGCAGTTGCCCAATGTTGCGTTCACACGTTGATAAGCATCCCCTAGACTAAAAAAAAACGTCTAAAAAACGAACATTCCTAGAATTACTTTTCAATATTCATTTCACGTTCTAATTATTTCATGAATTGATCATTTATTAAACATTACAATTCAATTATTTTCTTTATACCTGCACAGAGCATCGGACTCTCTGCATGCGTTAAATGGTTCATTTACGGGAGCACATTCGCTTATTCCCCACGCGACCGCATCATTTTACTCACTGAAATTTCCCGTCATATAAATAATACATTATTTGCTGCAATGCACATTTAACTCGGATTGCTCATCAAGGGTGTAAAACACTTCACCGAACTATCCTGTTTTTCGTAGGTATTTGTCTGGGAGTCAGCCCTTGTTACTTCCAAGAAACGTCCGTGAAGTTTTTGCAATTTCTTATTTAAATTACTCTTAACTTCTGATAGACTTACAACAGAGTTTTGAGATCTCCTGAGCCATGTTTCTTATAGCCGTCTTACGGAATTTCACAAATCTTCATCATTTAGCACTTCTAAAAAGTGGGGATTTTGCCTTTGGGCTTAGTTTGGAGAATATTCTTTTAGTCGAAATAATCCTTAATCGTAGGACATATTATGGCTGGTGATCAATGGTTGTTCTATAAATGCGCTAATCCTCGGGATACGGTATAGGTCCTTTAATTTGTCTCAGAATTCTTTTTATACAAATATTTATATTACTTATTAATCTTATTATATGTGATACATGCCTTTGAACTGTTTGATGCGTGTGTGTTGCCCATTCTCCTGTATGGGTGTGAGTCCTGGCACCTGACTCTGGCCCAGGCACAAAAAGTATCTGCATTCGAAACGAAGTGCCTCAGGAGAATTTTGGGTATAAGATGGTACCACCGCATCACGAACGACGCTATACGCCGACGCACCCAGCGTGAGCCCATCACCTCTACTATTATGTGGAGGAGATGGACTTGGCTGGGACATGTGTTAAGGATGCCGAATGACAGTTGGCCGAGGAGAGCGCTGTTTTTCCTCCCATCAGGGTCCCGGAGACGAGGAAGACCCTCTCATACTGTGTTCCGCTCCTTCGAGGCAGAGCTGAGGAATCTGGACATGGTGTGGGAGGAGGTCATTAACGTTGCGCAGGATCGAGCGCAATGGAGAGCTCTTGTTGCCTCCCTATGCCCCTAAGTGGGGTCTAAAGGGAGTTTGGATTGATTTGGATTGGATGTGATACATACGGTATAACAGTACAAAAGCCACTTAAGATTTCCACATAAGTTTCTTTTCAGGCACTTTATATTTAAGATATTTTTATCTATTAAGACGTTTTTCTCTAATATATCGCATTGAAGTTCCGTCATTCGCAATTCTCAGCAAGGTTCTAGTTCTTACATTCGTAGTGTGAGTTTACACCAAACGAAGATGCAGCCGAATCTAAAAACATATTTTCTTTTATGGTAGATACTGGACAAGCAAGAACTAATAAGTGGACGATGACAGTTCTTTCTCGTTGTTATTTCCTTGGCGACCATACCATATCAACGATCAAGAAAATATACTATATTTTCCATCTCTGGGTCTTTTTTCGTTTGGTGTATACGCACCCTTAAACAAAAAACGAATAACCTTTGCAAATACCTACTCTATAACTTAATAAGTCAATTGATTATTTATTTTTTACTCATATTATATGGAATATACATGAGTCTTGTGATCGGATTTCAAAAAAATATATAGATTTCGCTGAAATTAATTTTCTCGACGTTTTCGATTCGGGTGTAGATTCCAAAAATGCAAAAAAAAAATATTTTTTTTAATTTCCGCGTACCCGTCCCCGTACGCGTACACCAAAAATGTGTGCGCACCCATAACTCATAACTTCAGTGGGTCTCCCTTAAAGTACCGATTAATATTGAATATTATGTAGTTCTAAAGCAGATAATAAAAAGCTCCAATAGTCGATATCATTTTTCTATAATAGTTCCAAGGATAAATTCATTTTAATCGTAAAATTATGAATGTTTATGCAAAGATATGTTTTTCACGAAAAGGCTGTTATAATATACTATGAGTTCTAGGCTGCCCTAGGTTAGTAGCTTTTTTTAACATTGCCACACGATCGAGAATGTCTGATAATCCTATAAAAATAAGCCATCCATATCTTGTGGTATTTCATTTTAGTTAAACTAAATTCTAATCTTAACAATTCATTTTATACCTACAAACACGATGAATTGTTTGTAGGTATAAAATGATTTGAAATTTGATGAGTTCTAATTGTTTATATTGTTTGTTTTTTGTGTTAAAAAAAAAGTTTTGTTATAAAAGCCTGTTTGAAGGTTAAACCCTGTATGTTAAATTAAACACAACCCATGTATTTTAATGTGTTCACCGATTCAATTAACCTGGTCGTTCGGCAAATGAAAAAAATATAAATAAATGAATATTAATAAATAATAATAATAATCATACAACTGTGTTGATACTTCGTGTTCGCACCTGTTAGGTTTATGTATTTGTGAAATTATTTTAATAGCTCATACTGAATGTCGTGGTATGCGAGATAATTAACATATCATTTCCATAGGTTCCTCGGTTTTTTTAGCATTAACATTTTCCACTGATTGCGCTTTTTCGTAATGAAGTCGTCATGCAGTTGTTTATTTATTTTGGCCGTTTTCGTATAAGCCGGGGAATAATATTTTCTTCGAAATTGAGTCATAATCAGCCATTTGTATTTGATTGTTTTGCTGGTAACATGATCGATGCTTTGAACAGAATCGTGTATTTTTTAAGGCAGAGAAAATGGACCGCTACTCTTTTCTATCCATGCACACTTCTTTCGCTTCTTCCACCTTCATACCCTTTATCATGTATCATCTCCTATTTCTTTTGTTTCTAACCTGGCTTGATCATGTAAGCGAAACGGTTGGTAGCCTAGATGTTCAGTCGCCAACCTTCATTCTGAAAGTCTTCCTCTTTTATAACGCTTTTTTTATTCTTCTTCCGATGGCGCTACAGCCCAATTCGAACCTTGGCCTCCAATACTCGTCGCCTCCACACAACCCTGTTCTCTATTTCAGTGATCCAATTCCGTGAGTCAAGAAGTTGCTCGCCATCCTTACTGACTTCATCGTCCATCGCAGCCTTGGTCTGCGAATCATTTTTCGGCCTCCTGGTCAATGATTCATAACTGTCCTTGGTTCCCGCGATGAAGGCATTCTCCGTACATCTCCGGCTCATCGTAGCCCATTTAATCTTGCTTGCACAGAGATCCTGAAAGCTTGGTAGATGTTGTACAGCTCTTCGTTTTATCGCATTCTCCAGGATTCGCCACCATGCACGGGCCTCAGAATTCTGCGCATTACTTTCCTCTCAAAGATGTCGAACAGTTCCGATGATTTTGCTGTCATCGTCTACAGCTTTTTTTATACACGCTTTGTTTTCAGAGAAAGATGTAGAAAGTGTATTTGTGTTCATTTTGGTTAAGCTCAAATTCATTGTAGAAAAAAAGCAATGTCATAATATAGCAAGTGCTTTCCATTACCGATTTATGGTTTGAATAATAATTATGTAAGACTGTTTTTAATTTATCGAATTTCCGTGTGTTTAGTTTTCTTGATATTATTTTTTCTTCAATGTATCGATTGTATAGAAATTCTAATACATATATGCCTTGAATTGTTGTGGTATGCTTATACATAAAGAACAACGTCGAAACCATCCTTGGTACTAAATATTCAATATCGCAAATTCCACATCGACTGAAATTGCATGGTGTATTTCGTAATTTGAAACCCAGACAAATAAATCTCACTATTCGTGAATTCAAAACCATCCCCTTACAAACCGCACGGAAAAACTTTCTGTCATTCGCATTTTATTAGTTTTTACTACCGGTTGCATTTGTTTTTAGTTATTACGTAACATATTCACGATAATACTAATAGGAAAAAAGTTACATAAAACGAAGACCATACGATCACACAGTGAATAGGGCATTGACGTTAGACCTTCCCTGTTTTATTTATATAGAGGGAAACGAAAAATAATGTATGATGCATTGTAACTTTGCATCCAGAATCGTCTTCCAGCCTAACAGAATAAAACATCCAGAAACGTGGAGTAGGTATACTTCAGAACGAATAACTAACTGAATTGAGATAGTGTCAAGAAGAAAAAGAAAAGATACATGAATCTAAGAAATCTTTGTTGAAAATTCTCAAAGGCAACATTTGAATATTGATTGATATGCTATTTTCATAAAAAAAACCTCTCCACTTTTCTCATAGAACCGATCAATACACTAGACATTATGGAAACAAAGTACTTCCATACATTATTTTGTAACGTCGGACCATTTCGATACACGCTTTTCTATATTGGCTTCCCTCGACTGTGTAATAAATACAAGGCTGGCCATACATGTAGCCAACAATGTATTTCGCACACAGAAGCGCCACTCAACATCACAGATCACCTGTACCTCGTTCGTCCACTGCCTATTGTCTGCCGCTAATAGTTATACGTTCAATTTTCCGCTTGCCTAAGTAACGTGGATATACCTGAGCGGGTGTATGGCTCGTTTTCCAATAATAAGCCGGGCGCCTGCCACGATTGATATTATAGCACGCAAAGACCAATGATAATATATATGACATCGTTTGTATCTAACATGAAGCAATATTTAAATGCCACCCCTTGTCTGTTTTGTTTTTTTTTTAACCCTTTTATCTCATACCTGAAGGGCGTAAAATGTTATTCGTATCACCCTACCGAAGAATTCATTTGAAAATGTCTTTTGAAAATGAAATGAATTAAAAGTGCTTTAAATATTGTTTTTCTCCCAATACACTTTGATGATTGTTGTGTTGAAAGTGAATGATGAGAACTTGGAACAAGTGGATGAGTATGTTTATTTAGGTAGTGTATTTAACAGAGATGGATGGTGTGAAAAGGAGATTGAAAGAAGGAAACTGTCTGGTAGAAGGGTTGGCGGTGCACTTAGACCTCTAATGAGAAATAAGAACGTATCTCTTAAATCCAAACAGTTGATGCAATCCTGATTCCATCCATGATGTATGGGAGTGAAACATGCACATGGACGAAAAATCTGGAAGTTGGAATAAATGCTGTGGAAATGAGATCACTGCGTAGGATATGCGGAAATAGACTGATTGATAAGGTGAGGAATGATAATATTAGAAAGGAATGTGGAGTGATGTTAGCGTAGTGACTAGAAAGAAAGTGAATAAATTAAGATGGTTTGGGCATGTAGAGAGAATGAATGAGGAGAGAACGACTAAAAGGATATACATATAAGACTGAAATAATGGGTGCACGCAGACGAGGCCGACCTCGAATAACATGGTCCGACCATATCGGTGTTGTCTTAGAGGATGGCCAAGTCAAGAGCAAAAACTTTTCAGCTGATGCCTCGGCATCGAAACCTTATCCTACCCATCATCTTATAAGGTGATTAGGTATGTTTAGGTACGTATACTACCAAACGAACATAGAGCAAGAGATTGAGAATCTCCTAATCTCTGACATTGAGGACAACAACGGGCAAGAATTTACATCGATAACTAATTAATGGGTATCAGATTACGCGCCCCATAGTTCTAGTTCGCTGTTATTTGCCGTGTGTCCATATCAATGATAAAGAAAATTGCTTCAGCCCTGGAACTGTGTTCGTTTGTTGTAAACGGACCCTTAGAATAAAGGCTTGATGGTGCTGTTAAAGATTGCGCTAACATTTACAATTACTTAAATAATAAAGTTTGCTTGAAAAGAGTTGTAAGATCTAATGAAGAACAGCCATGTAAATTTCCTAATGTTGCTTTTATCTTTTGCTATATTTTACTTATTTCAATTATTGTTACTCATGATATTTTTTTTTCTTGTTGCAGGTATGTAATCATTCAATAATAATATGAGCTAGCATTAAACAAAACACAAGCAAACAAAGGGTAAGTTTTCTTTCTTGAATCTATCTTGTAGTAGGTATCTATCTTTGCGACTATCTGTGAATAAGCTTCATGATCCTGGGTCTTACTTAGTCTTGCTTTACTAACCTCTGGAATCCCAAATCATAGTCTCAGATTATTCATCAACGAGACTCTTCTACAACCCATAACCCACATGTCTTCTATTTTGCCATCCGCAATGAACCGAGGAGGGCATATTAATCTTTTCACAACGAAGTATGTGGTTGAAATGTGCATTTTACACAATGCCTCGAACGCGTAACATCGCTGGTTGAATATTTTCAAACACTTAAGTTCGATTCAGATCGCTAAGCTGATAATTTCACTCACCACATCTAACGTAGAAGGTTTCTACTTAAATTCTTTCCACCATCCTAATCGACCTACATATCTGATAAAAATCCACTCCGTGTCTTTCAAGGCTGTTCTTGATTGAGTACATTCTTATAATTTTATTGATAGATTTAAGCACGATCGCTTCTAATGTTCAAGAGTCGTGATCAACAACGTGTGTTATGTCGACGAATCACATTACGTGCCACTAAAACTTCAATTAATATATTATTATCTTGGGAACAAATATATTAACATTCTTTAGTACTTACGTACATACATTCTTCAGCAGGTTCCAAGTTTTTATACGTTGCATCCAGAGAAAGTAAATAATCACAATTTGACTTGGGTCTTATTTTTGTCTTTTTGAATCTGGCAATCCACTATTGAGAGAGCGATCAAAGCCAAAACTTTACGTCTCAACTTCAAAATAATAAAACAAGGTCAGATACTATAATTATACTCACATCCATATAAGAAAATGGGCAATACACACGCATCAAACAGTTTGCATTTCGTCTCGACACTAAACGCCGACGCTTTTCATACCTCACCCAGAGACGTACAATTATACACTAACTAAAACAACCCTTTTTTATCCTTAACTTTTTTGTTAATATTTCATACACATTATAAAGAGGAGCAAGCATAGTTTTGAATATCACATTAGAGTATTGCAATCTTAAATAAATCACAAAAAACACGCCACTTGATCGACTGAATGGCGTACTAGAAATTTATAATATATAATTTTACTAAAGATTAAACTGACGTCAAAGTTAGGATATTTAGACCGCAGTGGAGGTGTATTGTACCCATACTAAATCAATAGATTAATCTCAACGACTGTAAATAATCGTAATTTAATTGTGATCGATTCTAATCGTACCTACTTGTGTTGATTGCGATGTGACGTGTAACCGCTCTATGTTTATAAGGCCGCTCTCGCACTTTACCACGATATCGAACCCCATTTAGCGACATTCACTTATAAAATAGATCAAGTCTTGAAATGATTTCTTTTAAACAAATGAATACTTTTTTTCGAGCAATCACGTCATGATAGTTATTTTTGAATTTTATTCGCGAGCTTCTTAATTCATTCTGAGTTTGAGTCTGCTCGGCTTTATGGACCGTTGGGCTGAATTTTCGCTTTTAACCGTGAGATAGTGCGGAATGTGGGTTCATGGGTTGATGGTTTAAAATTCGAGTGTTGTGCCGTGAAATGACCACACTAAACCAGCTTTAAATACGCATAAAGCGGTAGTTCGAATTCTTCTTTAGATATTAAAAATTAAGCCCAACAAATTTACCATTGCTATCAAAAAGTATATTAGGTTACATTGATATCTCTCGAAAATTTCACAAGAGTGCCTTGAATGTAACATACAGAAGTACTCAAAATGACCTATACTATCGAAAGCTTTCCTAAAATCAACTAGACTTAATCGTCTTCAATAATAAAATCGCCATTATGGAACATTACACACAGGCAGCGTGTACGTACATCTCTTTGTACATATACGCGGATAATCCTGACGCGATTACGTATGTGTGTCCGAGAGTATCTGTCTGCCGTAAGTGAATGAAATGGTAGAGCAATCAAACAGTGATTTGTCCTAATTGTTCCATCAAACGGTATACCCACCGCAGTGATACGCACCAACTAAAGCATTCAATTGTTTTATCGAATAAAATAAAACAATCGAATTCGTAACGTCATGACAATATCATTTGTACTGCTTATCTTTCTATAAACTAAATCCAAATTTTTCTTTAAATGTCGTAGCGAACTTTCGTTCTTGAATTTTCGAGCATTTGTTTCTTGCATAGGAAACCTCAAAATATTAAAAAAAAAAAAAAAAAAAAAGTGTGTTGTTAAGCTTTTTGAAACACGTGTTCTTGAGCACCTCAAGACATATAGGCACAGATAAACTATGTTATACAGTAGCTCTTCAACTTTGAGAAGACTCCGAAACAGTAAGAAACTAATAATTACCTGGTTTATCAATCGATTCAGTTCACTGAAAAACAGGACCCCTATTCTGTAGCAAGAGTAGGGTAGTCACTTGAAAATTAGGCGATACATTTTGTATGAAAATATGCGATTCTCGCATTCGATACGTATAGGCTTTTTTCATACAAAAGGTATCGCCTAATAGTCACGTTTTTTCAAGTGCACTACACTTGCTACATAATAGGGGTACAGAACGCGAGTTCCGTAAGGAAGAGATGTGTACTGCCCTATTGATTGATTCCTATACATTGGCTATTCTCGTTTGAAAAGACAATCAAATGTTTCTCACTCGAAAAGATTATTGCGAATTCAAAGTCAGTTCAATGCTAATACGAACCATCGCCGAGATACATTCGCAACTTATAAATCTAACTTGTTGAATTGGTTCATATTTCGTTACTATGTTATGGATCATTCCTCCATAAAAGAGCGTGCCAGTCTTTCTCAATGTTCCTTTGTTGTGTAAGATCGTATTGTTGTCATTGATGCATTCAATTCGACACAAGATACAACAGTTTAACATTTAGCCATTTGTTAGTAGAGAGAATTCGAATGTTATTTTATTGTGTGTTATTTATTTGTTTATGATTTGATTTATATTTTAACAATTTCAATGCGTTATATCAATAAACGAACTTGATTGTTAATAAATTTTATATCGTTTCTATTTATTTGGAATTATTTTACTGTTATCTGTCGTAAAAGTACGTGAATTTGGTTTATGCGGTTGTATCGAAAATAATTCCCACTACTTACGTTTTCCGAATAGTGATACAGCGTCTTTAGCATTTTAAGCATGCGATTCGTTATTATAGTTAAATATTATAACCTTGATTTCTGCAACTCATTTCTATCCGATCTGTATTAATTTCAAAAATATTAAGCTGCTTTTGCTTCCAAACTAGTTCTTTTTTTATTATTATTTTTATCGAGGCCTTTCACCCGAATTCGAGTGATTTGGCCACCAATAGTGCTTTTTACATTGGCTTTTCATTTGCTAATCTTGCTTCAAACCCCCTTCTTATCTTATCCTAAAAGATATCTTCATTCCGGTTGCACGGTGAGTTTCCTCTGCTGAAAGCATTTTAAAAATTACCCCATGAAAATAGTTCATTCAAAGAAAATAACACATTAGTTCTTCCATTAATACCCTAAGCCAATTTTTTTTTCAATATAAGGTATTCCTCATTTTAATATTGTAATTCATTCATTTAAATCAACTTCATTACCTTTCATAACTCTAAGTAAACATATTCTTTCAATTGTTATACATTCCACCTAAAAAGCTATGCATATTTTATAAACAAAACTAACACAGTATCCATTCAAAAAGATGAACCATTTTAATATATCCTTTCTAGGAAAACAAATACATATTTTTTTGTTTAATACATACATGTAACATAGAGATTAGAGTGATACCTTTAAAAAAAAATTGCTGGTGTAGTAGTTTGGACATTTCATTAATTGTTTATAGATTTCTATCTATTATTTCTCCAAATTAGATTAATTATATCGAACTTAAGATAGAATTGAGACATTTAGAATTTCCGTTTCGAAATTATCTAAGTTCCGATCTAGTCAGGGTAACTATAAACATTAAATACAAAAATTATGCTGTTTACTGCATGTACCTACAAAGATATAAAATAAATCACACATGTTGATACTTTTTAAAATTATAAGTGTCTGTTTCTCTACGTACGTTAGCCTATTAATTTATTTGGCGTTGCCCTCGGCTATAAGATATTACATTAATTTATTTATTTCGAAACTATCGACTTGTTTCCGAAATTCTGACCTGCCTTATTAAACCAGGCAAGGCAACAATGCGACTCGTTATTGTTGCGAGGTGTTGCGCAATCTCTCTGCTAATTAGGAGTTAAGAGTATGTGTATTATTCTTTTATTTATTTACTTTTGTTTGCCTCAACACGATCGACCTCAATACTTTCGATCCCACTCAAATTTCATCGGGTCTTATTTGCTTTTATTTTTTAAAATTACATAAATAAACAAATGGTTCACTTTTAACGATCACCATATTTGATGAAATTTTGGAAATATTTATGTTAAGGAATAAAAAAGATTGAATTATAGCAAGAGTTTGTTAATGTAAAACAAAAAAAAATCATATGTTTAGATTTTCGGCATTTTATTACATACCTACTACTAATCATCTTTCTTAATACAATAATATCTGATCGAGAAAAGAATCCTTGCCCATACAAGTCCCGTATGTCGTCCATACTTGATCAAGGCTATGATTGTCATGCATACTTGATAGTGTATGGCTTTCAGTTAGCATGACAAGCCTCTCTGTAGGTTTGCCAAATGCTTAGTTTGTTCCAGTAAATGGTAAAAAAAAAAATTTATGAGATAAACATCAACAAAATTTTTTTTGGCTGTCTGTTCTTTATGTAAAAGTTTGCTACCTCTCTCTCTCTATCATTCTTAATATCGCATTTTGATATCGGAATTTGCGATGGCATATGCACATGATAATATTATGTAGGCATAATCCAAAACTACTTTATTCCTAAACTCTTGTTCTTACCTTTTCATGTCTTTTTTTAAACTCTCGGGATCTAGAAAATAATGTATGTAATAATAGCAAAGAAACTACTCTTTTTAATGCTGTCATATCGAACAATTGAAGTTGCCATCATATTGATTCCAGTATGTTAATTTAATAGTACGTTTCATATCTCAAAATGATTCTCTTAATTGATAGTTGTAATAACAATATGATGAGTCCCTTACGATGGAGCCTGGCAGTAATTATTTGATATGAGACCATCAGTGGCGAACCTATTACACGAATCTATATTCCGTACGTCGTCTCACGGAGTATACATTAATATAAGACAACATTGTGGAACACAACGGTATGGTGGGATATATATTAACGTAACCTAAAGTACCAATTCTCTGTTATTGTTTACTGAGAAATTTGTACTAGATGCTGGTTTAATTGTATTGGGGCGATCATTGTTCGGATTATAGACCCGGCAACTGTAAGAGTTCAGTTTATTGAAAGCTATCAATTTTCTTCTTCTGCAGTCTTGCTTCCCCACTGTTCTCTTTAACTCTACGTACATGCGAGCCGCATTCAATGTCCTGGTATATCGTATGAAAATTTCCTTGAGCGAGTGTCTACCAATCGAACACTCGTCCATTCCCTTCAAAATATTCCGTAGTAAATTTTCATGCCTCGTACATCTTCTTTCCATCTCGCGTGTCTCTTTGGCATGTTGTCAACATTTGTCTTTCCACCCAAATTCTTGCACGAATCACTTCATTCGTGATGTGCTCCTTCCAAGATATTTTCAATATGCGCCTATACGACCACATTACGAGACCTTCAGTATATTTTTTATCAATATTTATACGATAGTGAATCCTTTTGTCATTAATTATCCGACGTCTATGTATTCTATGTGTGCGGTAGTACATGTCAGATTATCATTCCTTTTTCTTGCCAATTTTTTTTTAATATCAAACGGAAGGAATTTTCATTTGTCGTTGCTTACTTTGATATTGTGTCTTTGATTCATAAATAGCTGTCATTAAACAATACAAAATAAATTCATACAAATAAACTCATTAGAAGATTGTATCGTGATGAATATATCAATAATGCATACATTGAAGCATAATTTAGAAGTAATTCGTATTTGCAACAGCGAAAATAATCCTTTCGAACAGTTATTACTTAATACTTATCATTTATTGCCCATAATAATGATAATTGTGTGTATCCTATGCGCTGTGAGCTATACGCTTTGAAGGACACTTATGATGTCCATAACGTGGCATATCTAGCGCAATCCTGATTATTATAGAACCAACATTAATAGATACATCCATATTCAGCAGTTTACCAATATCAACCATAAATACACAAGAAACAGCCCGTGCACATCACGAATGTTCTTCGAAATCAGTCTTGGGGTGCATGGGTTAATGTTTATTACAGCATTTGTTAATCCTATACTTACTCCCATTTTTTAGTTTGATGGAATTCGACAATATTTGTATCGAGGTTAGCTGTATAGAAAAAAGACGAGATGTGTTAAAGATAAGGCTGTCATCCTACGTTTCTTGAAGGGAATAAGAACATGGAATAGTGTCGGAAATAGTGTGTACACTTCTCATTTTAAAGATGTGTTTGAGCGTGTTGCCATTTCATTCTATCAATAATTACGAAGAATTGTCGTCTTTAAATTTCTCTTTCTGTGCTTATTGTTATGGGGCACTAAAGTGGTCTTGTGGTTTAGTCGCCAACATTTTATTCGAAGGTCATGATGGGTTCGATTATCTGTGCCTAATATCTTTCTCCTTAGCGAGAGATGTCAAAAAGTGTATTTGTAAACGCTTCGGGTGAACCCAGATTCATTTATATCTTTTTCGCCATTTTTCCCTGCCTAAAGCAGTCTTTTCGTAACATTCTCTTCCCTTGCGTTTACCAATTTTGTTTTTTTTTCAGCTTAATGCCGGGTTATAGCTATTGTTTTAAATCTATGACTATAAGAAGTGGGTTTATAATAATTCTTTTCTCTAAGAATACGGTTTTGCTATTATTAAACAGCGGTGAGTGAGTCAGTTTAGAAAATTGACAATATTGTTACCGTAGTATCAAAAAAAATTGTCATCATTTTTGAAAGACTGCTGTCTTATCAGACGACGCGACGGACCGCTCCCTAGAAAAAGTGCATAAGAACGTGCATACCCAGTGCATAAGAACGTGCATACCCAGTGCATAAGAACGTGCATACCCAGTGCATAAGAACGTGCATACCCAGTGCATAAGAAAAATATCCCTCTACATACGTGCTTACTTTCATAGTTGTCGCTACACATAGAAAACATGACAAATGCAACTAAATTGACGGGTGTAGTCGATGTGTTTACAACCGTCGAGTGACCTAAGGGCAGAACTATTAGAAACGGTAACATTAAATCAAATCCAAAGCAACATATTTCACACGGAGCTGTGTTTCATACAACGCCAGTACTAAAATAGAAAGTGATAATAGACAGGTACAACGAGGGTCATATTCGCTTGTTGTCTTTATCGTAGAAAGGGAAAATAATTATAGGACAAACCACTCTGTTAATAGGTGAAAGTGGCTCTTAATGACATACGACAATACCAAATAAATTATAAATGTTTATAAATAAAAATAACTTTGCAGTATTACATATATTTATTTTTTTCCGAAATATATTTTCGATCGACTATGCGACCATCGTCAGCGGAGAGTTTATTAGACTAACAATTATTTTATTTTTAAAAAAAGGAATCTAACTAACATCTGGATAAAACACAAGAAATTTAAACAAAGGGTCAAGATTTTCAATGGACAATTGATTTTTTAAGGGTTGGGTAACATAATATAATAATAGTGATACCAACAAAGATTTAAGTTTAATTTAGATTTAAATTTAAATAAATTAAGTAATTGTTCACATACTCCTGTACAAAGGTTAAGTTTTGGAAATTTTCACTACTTATTTCATGATGCGCAAGATCGAGCGCAATGGAGACCTCTTGTTGTCCCCTTATGCCCCAGAGTGGGGTGATTATTTTTTTTTTTTTATTCCATGCTTGAATCATCATTAGCCCGTAATCGTCCACTGCAGGACATAGGCCTCCTCATATTTGCTGTCAATTCTGACATGGACCGGAATCGAACCCGCTGTTCTTGGTCGACAAGTATGACAGAATGTGCACTTCGTTCGTCGCTAAAATAGTATTTATATCGTTAATGCTAAATTGACACTAATAAAATTATATCTATAAGTTTGTTTTCGCAAACATCACATTAACAAAGATTAAACTCGTAATTACTTAATTTTAACTGCTATAGGCTCACAAAGGTTATATTTAATAAAATTGCATTCATTTCAAAAGCATTGAATATAGTTTAATTCGTACTTATTACTTAAATATATCGTAAATATACCTAATATGGGCATTGGTCACGATCATATTATAAAGTTAACGTTTCGCACCGTGAGTGACCTTAAACCAATTTGATAAGATCTTAAAATTAAATTACCCCCAAAAACGACAGATTAAAATATTTTTTTCTTTATTTATTTCCTTTTATCGTTGAATTAACACGTAGCTTTCGCCATTTCGAAAAACTTGATCTGCAAACGGACTTGTTCTAGGTGAGATATTATTATTCTTAAAGAAAGTGAACATTTTTTTCAAAATTAAAATATGGACAAGGATTGGCAGAGAAAGCAGCCCTCCCCTTTTCTATCCAGTCTTCCTTCTAATCTTTAAAGAGCAAACCATTTCTTGGGCTTCTAACTCACTCTTCTGACCTAGTCATTGGCAAGATGGTATCAAACATTATGTTGGGGTACCTGGATGCAGAAAGCTCAGAATAGATAGCATGGAAGCAGATTGATAAAGCCTTTATTCAAAAGTGGATCGGATTAGGTTGAAAGAAATACAAAAAGAAGATGTTTTTAATTCAGAATCAATCAAAACTATTAAATGAATATTTCTACAGAATTTATTTAACTAGTTATAGAGTATATAACTAAGGGAGGAGATGGACTTGGCTGGGACATGTGTTAAGGATGCCGAATGACAGTTGGCCGAGGAGAGCGCTGTTCTTCCTCTCATCAGGGTCCTGAAGACGAGGAAGACCCTCTCACACTGTGTTCCTCTCCTTCGAAGCACAGCTGAGGGACATGGACATGGTGTGGCAGGAGGTCATAAACATCACGCAAGATCGAGCGCAATGGAGAGCTCTTGTTGCCTCCCTATGCCCCTGAGTGGGGTGTAAAAGGGAGAATTGATTGAGGTATAGAGTATTTTAATATAAACATTCTTATGCCGGTGTTTCTCAGCTATCAAAACAGTATGTATCAACCCAGCATTATAAACAAGCGTTATTTATTAAACCTTATATTTACTATTGTTATTTATTTGACGAAAATATTTAGGACAAAATACTTAGTGTACAATACCTTTCTGTAGGCAATACATTATATCAATACTTCAACTATAAATTGTGGCTTATGTTCGAGTCATTGCGCTATGAACGATTTCCCTTTTCGTTCAATTATTTTATACAAATAGTGATTTATGAATTGGTTTAAATAATGATGTTAATAAAATATAACCTATAACATAAATTTTGAGTTTTAATAAACGCATAAAATACAACCAATCATTGGGGATAACCAATTTAGATAACCAACTTTCTTTTAATGCTTGTTTTTGGAACCTTTGCCTTTTAAATTTTCAATGAGATCAACTAAGGGTGCATTTAAACCAAACGAACATAGAGCCAGAGCTGAAAGAAGAGTACATTTTCTTGATCGTTGATATGAACACTAATCTGTCATCGCACATTAATTTTCAACTCAACTCAACCAACAACAAGTCTCTTGACAATGTCTGCGTGAGTCGGACGAAAGCGCTCGAGATTCATATAAAAAAATTGTGAAAGTGCAACTGTGTAATCATTTTAATCATCAAAATGAACTTTCACTATGTGAATACACAAACCTTACAAAAAGTACATTTTATTAGTTCCTGCTTGTTATTGTTTCCATGGTGTCCCATAACAATCATAAAAGAAAGTATGCTCTGTTTCTAGATTCAGCTCTATCTCCGTGTTTCGTGTAAACGCACACAGAGATGTTATTTTAAAGTCCGGTTGTTAGGTAGGCAATAAGAATCATCATCTGTTTTTATTTTGCGTTATGCCATGAGAAAAATCAGAAAAAAAATCATTAGTAAAATAGTCGTTATAATACTAAACGCATATAATAAATTATATAATGTTTATCAATTAAAGGAATAATGTAAGGGATTTTAATGAAATTGGGTTGATATTGTAATCAAGATTAATGTCACGAGAAACAGGAAACGAACACATTAATTACATTTAAAGAAGAATTATGACAAATGTTAATGTTTTTTATTGTAATTGTTCGTATGCAGTGACAATTAAATGCTGCCGTGTCATTAATATCTCTTTAAACCCCTCCCAATCCCTCGACACTGACGTTGTCTAAATTTCCCTCAGGGAGGGGGGGGGGGCTTAAGTGGTGTAGTGTGGGATGTTTACGATTTGAATCTCCCATCACTTCAAGGAGAAGGTGTTATTACTAATCTGATTTCGCATTAAGCATTGAAAAATCTTTTATCCCTTGTTTTTGGAGCCGTGTCTGTCTAAAGAAAATGTTTTACTCGATGGGTAATTTAATACAAACAAGACGTTTATGCGTAGCTACATAGTTGTAATTCATTTCTTCTTAGGTGCCAAATTATGGTCCACTGATTTAAGTAGAAAGAGTTGAGAGTGTTTGTGGAAGCCCTTCTGAAAAAAAAGCATTTGATGTATTATAATGTTTTGGTAGCCCGTGCCGTTACGTAGAAACACATTCTATCTTTCACCTTTTTGTCAGTTTTTCCATCAACCCCAAGTAGGGGTTTTGTCAGGTGTGCCATACTAAATATTCTCTTCTACAACTGATTGTGGATGGAAAGAGGTATGGCCGTAAAGGAGCCTCTTGGCTTAAGAATCTACCACAATGGTTTGTTGTGCTGGGGCTGCAGAGTTGACGAGACTTGCCCAAGACCGTGAGACTTATTTGCAGATAGTTGCCAACCTCCGATAGGAGTGGCACTTAAAGAATAAGTATGAATATTTTTGCCATTTTTTCTACTGCTGAGTGTACGACTATTCTTTACTTTTCCATGCGTCTCTTTCTTGTTATCTGAATGCATTCTATTTCTGTCACTAGAGTATTGACTAAGCTTTTTATCCTTTCTCATTATGGTGATTACTGATTTCTTGTTGTCTGTTTTTGTTGATACATATAACTTATTGAAATTTTTCTTTATTTCGATTATGTAGCAAGATCTTTTAAGGGAAAATATTTGGTTCTTGAAATGCAGATTACCAGCTTTCTCTCCATCTTTTTAGTGTTCTTCCCAGTGGTCCATGTTTATTTGGTTATTCTTTAGTTATATTTTTTGGAAGCCTCTCTGTAACATTTCTTCCAACGTGATCTCTCTTGGGACGATTCCTCTTTCTAATCCAGCCTACGGATTTTCTCATGGGAGATCCTTTTATGTGCCTTAATCTCCGCTGTTTCGAGTAGTTGCTTCGTCTTGTGTCTGCCCTCGCATGAAATCTACCCATTCGCCTTTGATATCATTGCTGCAAAAAATGAGAGTCAATGTGTTCTCCTTTCCCCTTTAAAGGACAAAATAAAATGGGAGTCTTAACTATTTTATAGACTTTAGCAGGTGTTCTATAAAGTCTACTTCCCTTGAAAAAATCTTGCTCCATTGACAGTTTATATGCAACCACCATACATATAATTTATTTCCAAAATGATAAAGTATTTACCGAATAAATTGTATGAGTGTTTTCATATTATCCTCATGCATGACAATACTCGGATTAATAATAATTATTTTGTGTTTATAGTCGTTCTTTTTTCGAAGTAATTACTTTTTTTTTTGTAAGAAACGGACTCTTTATGGATTCGTCATGGAAGAAATCGAATCGGTCGAACGATTCACGTAATTATAGTGAATCGTTTATTCGTACGGTCCGAATATAGTATAATATGTTATTATATTTTGTTGTAAACTAGCCCTATGTTATTTACTCATAACACAAGAAGGAAACTAGGTTGAATATCGGTCATTTGTGGAGTCGGTTGTAAGGTTCTATTGCTTCGATCTCTTGTTTTTTGTCACTTAAATATTCTTTGACATGTTCTTTTCAACTGCACATTCGACCAGAAAGGATAACTGGTAATTATTTAATCAACTGTTAATTAAGTAAGAACACATAAATACAAGGGAGATATCTGCTGTAAACTTAAAATTGAACCGAATTTGGATTTATGATTTTTTTTTTGTCATAGATCCGATACAAAATGTTTAAATATCTCGTGTATCTTATTTCTGACTGTTTTCATTTATTTTTAAAGGAAAATATTTCTTTGTATAAAAAAACAGTAAGTAAAGCACAGGGTCAAGCTTTCCGCTGCTTGTTCAATGCATGTGTCAAAAAAATGCGATTTTTACGTCATTAGGATGAGAAAGTCTGAGAAACTTTCTTGATAACATGATCTTCTTAGACATTCGGCAACGATATGATTGATGGTCTGTCTTTAGGTTAGGTTACAAAAAAGAGCAATGTAAACACCAATTCACAGTTCTTTTAAATCACTTGTTCCTAGGGACGCTAATTGACTCCCCCTATTTCTTATGTACTTGATGGTTCATATCTATGAATACCTGGTAACCTTTCTATATATAATATATATACCTAATGTATGTATTTACGTAATAATAATAATAATATGACGTGTATACTTAGATGTACATAATTATTATTATGATGTGTGTGTTATGTAAACCAATGTTTAGTGACGCCTCAATTATAATTATTTCCTGTCTTATTATTCACGGTCACCCCGAAAGTTATTGGAGTTATCTAAAGCCTCCCGAAAAGAGTCAAAAAATAAGTTTTCATTAATATCTGCAAATTCTTTGATTATAAGCTAGACGATTTCTAACCTTTTTCTGTAAACGTGTTACTTCAATTCTCTTCACTACATAATTTTTGATATTTCATTAATTTAAAGGTACGTTTATTATTTTGACCGTTTCTCTATTTATATTTTTCATATTCGATCATTTTTAATGTTCTTAATTTTTAAATCTAGTATTACTAACGTAAAATTGTTTGTAAATCATTAAAAATTTGGGAATTTTACATTTTTTCAATTTTAATTTGTTTTTTTAACTACATTTTTTATTTATATGAATTTTGTTTTATTGTTTATTTTGTTTTGTAATAATTGGCTTAATGAGCGTGTGTGATAAATAATAAAAAATAATCCTTATTAAAAAAATAAATACATTTATACTTGTTTATACAAAGATGTCCGTTTACCTGCGGAAATTATTGCCAGTTTGTAAAAATACTTCAAATATCAATCTTCTTCCGCCGTGGTTTCAATCCACCGTGGTTGCTTTGCTGCAAGCGCGAACGTCTCATTTCGGTTCTCCGCTGTTGTCTTCAGTTGATGTATGAACTGCACTCCACGTCCGGGCGTATCTGTTGCAGACGCGGGCGTCCTCTACAAATATTAATGCGTGTACAAAAAAATTCGGGTTGTACATGAAAGTGTGGTGTTGAACACATTCTAACATTAGTGTATAAATATTATAAATTATAATATCGCTGACTTGTATCTCTATAAGTTATCTTCACACCCATTCAATCTATACCAGTGAGCACACCACACCACACCATACATAATAATATTACCTGTACTCATTCGGGTACATCGAGTCTCCCAGACACTAAATTATTTAGAACGGAAGAAGGTATTGTTTTTATATGATGGAGCACTCCCTCGAAATCCTCTTCACTTTGAATTATACGCGTATAAATCATCAGGGTAGTACATACCTACACTTTTACAAAATTGTAATATATTAAATGATTTTCCTTGTATTTTTATGACAATGTTTTAAGTTTGGCCTGCTATAACTAATTGACTGGTAGACACTAGTTCTGTTGTTTCTAACTCCTTCTCTTTGTCCCATTAGCTGGATACACACGGAACGATTTATCTTTACGATTTGACCGATAATCGCTCATTTTTCAATTGTTTACTTCGCTAAGATTTGAAAAAAATGAGCGATTATCGGTCAAATCTTAAAGATAAATCGTTACGTGTGTATCCAGCTTTTGCATATGTTAGCATTGCGAAGGTTTAATGGAGCATATTTACTCAAATTAGAAAACAAATTTCTATGGTTTTATTAAAAATATATCAGGATTTACGACGTCCGGTACGTCAAAAATAACCTACCGTTTTATAGGCACAATTAAAATCAAAATTTCATTTTTAATGACATTTCCAACGAATAATAATTTTACTAATGAAATACCTATACAAAAATAAATATCTATGAAAACACGGGTCATTGAAACATTTAATTATGTATTATCATCGTCCATTTTGGAATGGAGTCAACGAAACTTCGTTTCAAAACCATAAAAAAAAATATTTAAATATTCATACCGACGTAAAAAATAAACAATAATGCGATGCACAAAAACTCCACTCCAGCTGCGATTCTTTTGTTTGTCATATTCCAATCGATGTGTTTATGGAATTTATAAATCGATAATTTTTGGAAATAATATTATCGAAATCATTACGACCACACAGGCTGTCGTTAATTTTTTTAATAATGTGTTGTGGATTTAATTAAAATATATCATTTGAATAATTCAAAATGATTCCATAGGTATTCAATTGTTGTTTTCAACGACAGACTTTGACTTTATCGTTTACAATTCTCATGGACTCTGATCCATATTCTTCTTCAGCGGTACAATCTTCTTGACTAGTTTATACAGTGCTATGCAGGTTTGCATGATGCAAACCTGTCTCAGGCCAATATTTATCTTTCCCTGGCTTGATCTCAGCGTGCATAGATTTTTAGGGTGACCTCTTCTCGTCTCTTTCCGTACATTCCTCCATGTTGAAAAATCCCCCACGCATCCATGTTTATTAATTGGTTGACAATATGCTCCATCATATTGTTCATAATTATGCTCATCATATTATCGTCGTTCCATATGTCCATACCAATACTTCTATTTCTCTACTTCTCCTCATTCAGTTCTCAAAAAGCCTTTTATCTTATCCAGTGGACCATCCCAGCATGTGCATTTCTGCTGTTTCTTATAGATTTTGTACATTATCCAACATTCTGAATCATCAATAGTGCGGGTCTGACTTTCCTATAATTTTGACTGATATTTTCGAACCGCATAGAACTTCCGATCTAACTGCATCTCTATAACTCATCAATTTCGAGGAATATCTTCTCAATCACTTGGTCCATAAATCACCCAGTTAGCTGATCCATGATGTTGTTTTTTTTTAGCGATATGTTTCGTTAATCAGTTATCCAGATTTTTATTTAATTGATAAATAATAAATACTCCCTTAAGCACGACAGAAAAACCTTTAAGTTACATATTCTTCTGCAGTCTCAATCCTACGGATTGGTTTGCAGCAAAGTTAATTAGCGTTGCTGTATTGAGTTGATATTTTTGGAGTAGGTACGCAGTAATGCAATAAATTAGTTTTAATAGCTCGCTCGCTAGTCTCGCTGTGTTCTTGTTGGTTGATTTGAATTTTCATTATAATCCGGCTCGAAGGACCATAACTTAGTTCCTTCAAAAAAAAATTTCTTGAGGTGTATTGAACGCGACAATCCAATCAGGTCCGTTTTCCTTTGGATTTCCAAGGCACGTTCGCTCCCATGTATAATAACCATATCTACATAATATCAACGTATTACCTTACCTTTTTATTCTTGACGTTATATTGTAATTGAGCTTTGCACGGATCACGTTTGGTTTGATATTTGAGAAAACAATATAATGATGATTCCTGAACAAGCGCGTTGATTTTAATTTGATATCCTTCAAACAGTTCATATTTCACTTTTTTTCATTCGTTTAATTATAAAGGCGTGACTGTGTCAGAATTTATAATGGAGATTCGAATCACGCTTCCTTCCTTTATTGACAAAACCATATTATAATGATATACCTATGCCTGTATCAATCCGATATGTGTATTGCTCCACGCGGATTTTTTTTTGGGCGAAATGTTCTTAGTTGTAGTTTTTCATAATTATTAACTGTCACGTGGTAAAGGTTATTTTATAAGCTTAACTATGGATAGATTTCCCTGACGTGTTTAATCCAATCTGAAACAGGACTTGGGCAAAAATTTCTTGTCATAAACACCGGGAGTCGGACCCAGTCATTATATATTCACAAAGTCATACGCGTTGGTCTTTTTTAACCTTCTTTTTTTAACGACATTAATTAAATTAAAATACTTATTTAATGTGTCTAATTATCATTATTATTAATAATAATAAATTATATTTTATTATCTTTTGGTATTTCTCGACATGTAATAAATTTTTTATTATTAAAAAACAGCATAATTAAAGTATAAGTACTGAAATGTTAATGGTTATTTTTTTCTATTGTTTCAGGTATGTTTTATGGCGCGACATGTTTTTTCCTATCCAATATTAACAGACCATTTTTTTTTTCAAGATGAAGGTGGGAAATTATAAGGTACCATATATTTTGATCTATCCTTTTTTTTCTATGCGTGTGTCTGCAATAAGAACCCTCCTATATTACATAACAGTGGTTGTTATTTCTCAAATTTCTTCCTATTTCAGTTTCTACAGAAGTTATCATTCGGGTAACTATATTCAACAGTCTTAATGCATTGATCCTTTTAACAGACCTTTTCTTTCCATGTTTTGATCAAGTAAGCCCAATCATGCTGAAACATCAAGCAAGAACCATTTGAAGTTTTTCAAAACATTTAAAATTCCAATAAACAAGAGTATGAGTAAAATGTTCGACCTCTATCATTTTGTTTTTCTTCATTCTGAACGATTTAACTTTCGACAAGAATTAGCGTTCCTTTACTCACCCCTTTACGTATAGCAACCCTCTCCCAAATCTCCGCCATCCTTCCAGCTATTCCAGCTCATCATTGTAAATTAGTCTTTATGCTGTCTTCTGGAATCCATTTGGCTCCCCTCATCACGTTTAACCACTCTAAATTTAATTAGCGGTTTTTTTAAAGCGCCTTGTGTTTTAACGATCGCTCCGGAATTAACCCTAGTACCTTGTGGGAACATCCGCTATTCCCCATTCCACACGTGACTTGTATGTAGGAGTTTGATGGTTTTTCTAGTAAATTGGTATTTGATGGGATTCTCATCTTATACATTGACCTGAATTATGGTCATACAAAAGAAAACACATCCACTGTTCTTTCAATTATTTACCATTTTGACATACAATATTGGATGGCTATATAAAATCACTTCTAACAGACATTTTTTTTTAATAATTCATGAAAACCACACGATACGCAGCGCCATATTTGATGTGTACGGTTTTTATGACTTTTTTAGCATTTTAAACTCAGGCACAAATCATTCCTTGTAGAATGCGACTGCCGGAATGTGCGAAAAAATATATAGTCATAGAGTACCTACCTATCGAGACATGCGCGTCAAAAATTTATATTTGCCGGATTAACACTATTCATGTTTTCCACCGTCATATTTTTAGTCTTCCGCAATTCAAAAGGGAATGTTAAACTTGCACTTTGTTTTGTCGACTGCAGACGAATCTATTCGGACAAATTGAAACGAAAATAATCTTTTTTTCTTAACCTTTTTAAGAGTATTTAAAACATATTTGGTATTTAAACATATTTGGAAAATACCACAAATACATCCCATTGTTGAAACAAAAGGAAAGTGCTGAAATCCTCGAAGCTAAAACTTGGTGAATTATTACAGTTGACGAGTGCGAGAACAACACATATTATCGCATATTGAAACGGTTATTGGGTAACTGTTTTCACTTTTGTTCACCCAACTACGCCGTACAAAAACAACCTTCGCACGCTGAATTACCGAGACGATGGTTTCTACGTCACTCTCACACTAACCCCTTTTCACCATTTGACGAATGAGAAAGGAAATGTGACACGGCTTGTTGAGCACTTATTGTTATTCGCTATTATCATGGTCTTGTGAGCTCGGATGATTTTTCCTGGAAAGTGACCTTCCTAACTCGATAGTTTTCATTGGGAAATTGGTCTCTGAGGCATATTCGCATTAGTTCCGTTTTGCTTTATCTAAATAATCTCTCTTCCGTTAAATTTCATCCAAAACATTCTGCCTTTTGAGTATTTTTTACTGGAACTTTCAAAAGTAAAGATGTTGCCCTGTGGTACTTACTCCATGTAATGAAACAAATAAGATATATAGACTTTTGTTGAAATAAAAAATCAATTAATTAATCAATAAACACTTTAAGAAATGCGTCAGTATAGCCGACGGAACTTATTTCCTCTAATTCTACTTGGTTTTCTATGGCTTAGTGGTGAATTATAAAAGGGAAAATAGATGCAAGTCGTGGTGTGTATGGACGGCAGTTGTTCTGGCTGAGAAAAAAACAGACAATGGACCAGAATCCAGCGAGTGGAAGAACTGTTTATGTTAGCCCAGGGAGTGGTAGCCGACGTCGGGGGGACCTGACATGGCACATGAAGTAGAAGAAGTGGTGAACAAGGAATTATTGAGGGTGAGACACTTAGCGTAGCTGATTGAAGGCAGAGAAGCGTGTATACGAAGACTGCTTGCGACTGAACAACCTGCGGATTGAAACCCGAAAAAGTGATGAAATTCTATAACAGAGATATCTATCCCAACACTATTCAAACGTGAGGCTTTTTTTAAGTCTATAGGATTATATGGAAGTAAAATAAGTGTAAATAAAAATCATATTATTAAATGTGATGCCGATTATTATTAGGTAAATATCTGCTATGCCAATTTTTATGCCTGAGAGTATTGAACTGTACCTAGATATGAACTCTCCTTTTCTATTATTATAACATTCTAAATCTAATTTTCGTATTTTGTTTGTGGACATGACAATTAACTGAATCATATGGATATTATATTTTGGGAATTAGTTCGACCGTATTATTTCAACGCTGTGACCGAATCAAAGCACTAAAATTACTCTCGGTTTCGGATTATCACTGAGTCATCATCACAAGCAATAATAATTACTCGTAATATTGTTGTTTGTTCCTAAACGTATCATGTTATTTATTAAAGTTATTATCGCTCAATGAACGCGGCTCGGTAGTATTTATAAATTTATCAGGCTCGAAGGACCAACCGAACTGTCCTTTGTTACGGTCGAAATTATTATTTTCAGTCTCTGATATAATATGGTTTCAAACTCGAAAATTTGTAACAAATATTGAGTATGTTCTTATGTTATTTGAACAATGTTATGAGTGTTTTGCTGATTAAGAAATTACATTAACAAAAAAATTAAATAGGTATACCTACCTATCTAGACGAGGGAGACCATCTCACTCCGTGTTCCGCTCTTTCATGGTGTGGGAGGAGATCATAAACATTGCGCGAGATCAAGCGCAATGCAGATTTCTTGTTGCCTCCCTATGCCCTTGAGTGGGGCCTAAAAGGGAATTAGTTTAGTATAATTATTTAAAAAAATGCCCATATGGAAGAGTTTTATTTCGTGTATGTTTTTATTGTATTATCTGATTTATGCGCATTATTATTTTAGTTCGTTTTGAATTTCTTTTTAATATCTCGTCAGTTTATTGTAGCTTCAAATCAAGAGGACGCAAGAACCAACGCGATGTCACTATTCTTCTAATTCATGACCTCATTTTTTTTGATTATCTGAAAACAATTATGAAAACGTGATCGCACTAAGCCAGCCTACGAAATAACAGTAGAAGACGGTCGTAAGCCCCATACCATTTAAAAATCGAACTGTGAATTGTTAGTTAATACCTAGTTGATATTACATTCGTTAAGTATAAAAACCTTGTAAAAGTTGTATATATAAGCAGAAAACTGTCACTTCTGTACTATGTGAAAAGCTCTGCAACATAAATAAAGATATAATCTTTATTAATTTACCCTTTAAACCATATAGTTGCTTTCAACAACTCCTTCTTCAAATAAAATATTATGATTTTATTAAATAGTTACGATTCATTCTGCAAAAGCTATTTTCTACCTGACTATTATAGGCCCTATGACTAAACGTTCACCTTACTGTGTACAAATAGGCACCCACGTTACCCAGGCTTTATCAACAACAAAACACGATCTACCACGCTAGTTAGTTCCCCAAAACCGCAACAGCGGCGTTCCAATCGTGTGTCCATAATATTTCAAATCTCTCCGACTATAAATCAGGGATTACGGTATCGAATCCCGACTCGACCGATTTGGAAACATCCACAATTAATAACGTTAAATTATATTAAGTATTATTATGTCCTCTTGTGTATTGTCTGTACACTGCTACGGGTGTCTGCAGTGTCCTCTCCTAGCCAGCCACCTTTATAAACCTAGGATTTAATTTGTCCTCTAGATTCCTAATTACTGTATCGCTCACTGCACTCGGGTTGTCTTAATGGAATAAATTTCCCATGGGCTACCATACGACGCTGCATTACAAATTGGAAGCAGTTTACTACATGGTTATAATAATAATGTGTTGTCACCATTTACTCTATATTGGGCCTATAACATGGATTCAAGTGTTCTCGCATATTATTAACTATGAATGTTTGTCTCCTAAACTTTATAAAGATACAGAAAATTATAGCGGCATTTTGTTTAAGAATCATGGAATCATTTTTTTTTTCTTGTATGATTCCACATTTCCATACAATGTGGTGTCCTGATGCGTATGACTGCGCATTCTGATGCAATTTAGTTATTTCTTTCTCATAATCCTTTTGAGATACATTGCTAAAGCTAGCAAAAAAAATTGCTTTTTACACAGGTTTGTCTGAACCTTCGTTCTACAATATTTTTTTGCTTTATTATCTGGAATTTTTTTAAACATTTTCGAAAATCATGGTATCTATTTCTAGCGTATTTCATGTGTATCAAACTATTTTATCATATTAATTAAGGAATATCCGACTTTTTGTTTTATATGACATTATTAATTATTTAATATAATATTTTATGCTCCTCTGTACTAGTGTACATTCGTTACATCATCAATACGTGAAAACCAAACAATGATCAATCCCTAGATAATAATGTCTTCGACCTTTTCCTTTTAAGAATTTCAAAAAACAGCTCTAAAACAGAATGAAATACAATGCAACGATCCCAACAGCATTATTTTTACTAATTGCGTCAACATATCAAACAAATTTCAAAGCATATCTTTACAAATAAGGGTTAATTAAAAAAAAAACAACCTATCGTTTCTTTTATTAAAATTTCACTTATACATTGTGATCAGACTGTTTTTTTAATCCAAAAAACTCATCCGGTTTTATCAAGCTGATCCGTGGGCGGGCCATATTTAAAATATTCTAACTTTCGATCTAGAGTCACCATATTGCCCAGTATTTTTTTTGTAGGTCGGTTAGGGTCTTCATCCACCGGTGGTACCTCTAGGTACCTGTTTTACCCATTCATTATCCAATATTATATTATTATAAAATACTCGTAGTGGCTCGTGAGAAACATCTGCCTATTTTAAAGAGGCATTCCTTTAACTTGATATTACTCCTTTGGACTTAACAATCGTGCATTCATTTAGTACCTACATAATGATTTAGGATCATATTCCATTCCTTGAGATCGTTCTCATTAATTATTGGTAAAATGAGATAATTTTGATACCTTTGTATTATTTAAGTTTAATGAATTCCAATCTCAGTGTTTGAAAGGCGATTTTTTTTTTCATACTTCTAAATCCATCTGTCTCTCAAATATGTATGAACAAGTCAAAAATTCAAATTCTAGACGTTTTAACATTTAACCAATGATCAACAGTTTTGATCGAAAAAGTTTATGAAGGCTGTGTAGGGTTAGTTATTCGCATTTATTACCCATATACTTTTTACTGGTCTCCAATGTTTTGAATTCGAGCTATTAAAGGTAGATGTCAATAAATTGCATCACGAACGACGCTACACGCTGGCGCACCCGGCATGGGCCCCTCACCTCTACCATTGTGGAGAGGAGATGGACTTGGCTGGGATATGTTTTGAGGATGCCGAATGACAGTAAGCCGGCGAGAGCGTTGTTCGAGACGAGGAAGACCCTTTCACACTATTATTCGCTCTTTCGAAGCAGAGTTGAGGGATATTGGCATGGTGTGCGAGGAGGTCATAAACAATCTGGGTTTACAAAATTCTAATATAGGTAACCAAACTATCGTTAGCCACTCTTTAAATAACAAAACAAAGAAAGTCTTCTAATAGAGAGTCATGGATATCTAAACATTTTTATATCAAACACCGATCATAATACATTTAATTATATTACTTGGTCAGCCTTTCCGGGAATCGGATCAACGTTATTTCGATCCCTTTTCCATAAATTTCATTTAACAACATTTTTTTACATATCCAATAATTTAATTGCAAAAATAAATAAATGATAATAACGTTTCAAAATCAAATATCCACCCTAAGAGGTTACGATAGAACAGGATAAGCAATAAAAAGGTATGCCACCCGGGAGGTGAGTTATGTCCTTATGATGGTAGAAATATAGGGGTAATAATAAAAGAACCTCTTTATCTATCATTCTATTTAGTACCTGTGATGTTATTTTATAAACCCCATTGAGGTGAATTAAAATAGCAGTGATTGATATGGTTTCCTACATACCTACTCATTTTCAATATAATATAGAAGCTTTTAATCTTGTTTCTAATCTCTTAATATCAAATTTCCTATATATTTTTCTAATGCTGTACTTCTAAAGCATTCCATCGTTATTGATTACCTTTTTGCAAAACATTAAAAGAGAAGAAATTAGCATCGCGTTAGCCTAATGGCGTGTGTTTTTCGTGTGACGACAAGGGTGTGGGTTCGAATACTGCTGGGGATTTTTCAGGACATGTCGTAAACTCATAATATTGAGATGTTTCTAAAAAATATGACCACCTAAATGTGAACTTAGTTGACGCAAAAGTGTCAAAAACAGCAGTTAAAGTAAATGAATGAATAATTACTATTTTTATATTTCTCACAGATATTTTAAACGTTTCCATAGAAAGATAGTTTTCATATATAAATTAACAAACTGTTATTTAAGCATTCGGTGGAAAAACTGAGCTAGCCTTCGCAATAACACGAAGCCAATTTAGTAAGTAACAGATCATTGAGATCACATACAAATAACATTCATAAAAATCAAAATCATTTGGAATAGGTACCTACTTCAAAATCGGGGTAGAGAAAATATTTAACCAGCTGAAAAATAAAAAATGCATGTTTTGTACTGATCTATGTAACTACGCACAATAGCTATTCGGGAGAAACCTGTTATTGGAGCACTGGTGATTATATGTTTTTTATTGTTCTCATGATTTTTTATTTGTGTTGTTCTGTTGATGTCTCTAACAAATAGTTTCGGTAAAGTTCAATGATATGACAACTATCCATATCAATCAATCAATTCTCCCTATTTATACCCCACTCAGGGGCATAGGGAGGCAATAAGAGCCCTCAATTGCGCTCGATCTTGCGCAATGTTTATTACCTCCTCCCGCACCATCCCCAAATCCCTCAGCTCTGCTTCGAAGGAGCGGAACACACTGTGAGAGGGTCTTCCTCGTCTTTTGAGACCCTGATGGGAGGAAGAACAGCGCTTTCTACGGCCAACTGTCATTCGGCATCCTTAACACATGTCCCACTATCCATATAGGTAGGTATTATAATTTTATAGAACTGTTAGTTTGAGACCTACTTTATTTTTTTAAGATTTTGAAGTTTTTATTCTTTTTTTTTAAGTTGTTGGAAGAGGAATAAAAGTAATTTGAATCGAATTCCGAATACAGCTCGCTTCTTTTTCTATCCATATCACAACCGAATTCTTTTAAAGATAAACGATAAAACATATAAATATTGTCATCCCCATCTCGCACAACCCTTTCTCCGTACCAGCAGAAGGCTGCTTGGTGAAGTTTATTGTTTCTCTACTGCTGCCTTCGAATCGTAAAGAAATATATTGTTCAATATTATTTTAAGTGTGCACCATTTACTTTAGTTGCTCAAATATTTAGATATATAAAACGATTTTTTTTCTTTCTTAATATAACGTTTTCTTGAACGATAAGAAACCATTATTAACGTAATATTTTATTGAACTTTTGTAAAAAAAAAACTATTTTTTTACGAAATTGAATCTGTGCTCACTCAAAGTGAACAAAAATAGTTACATTTTTCCACGTGACGTTTGTGACGTGGAAGAGGAACATGGTCGGCAGCTGGGAACGAACCCACGTACGAAACAGTACGAAAACTGGCGTAGTAACCGCCAGACCACATCAAATTGAAGTACTTATAATAAAAAGTAAGAAGTACTTAAATTAAAAATGGAGAGCAATTTTGCGTGGTCATCGCATCACGCCTAAACGGCTGGACCGATTTCGCTTATTCTTTTTATGTCGTGTTGACTCTTACCAGGAGAAGGTTCTTATGAAAGAAAATAATAAGAATGTTGCGTTCATAATAAGAAAATCAAAGAAAACTCTAACAATATAACTTTTATTCCAAATTTGAAAAATTTAATTCAAATTAAAGATTGACAGGAACTGTCAGTTGTTAGATAGTTGGTGCGATTGACAGAATGCGAATGGAATATATATGGTTTAAAACAGACGCATCGGTCGGAATAACATTGGTCAAATGATAATTAATTCATCACCATACAAATTCGAATTGAATATTCATAGTTAGGAAACACAGGACAACGTCTTTCGGGAAAGCTAGTTTCAAATAAATATTTGAAAAAAGAACACGTAAGATGTTAGTCACCCTTATGTTACTGTCCCGTTCTTTATTCCATTCTCAATATTAAAAGCATTAATATATTACACCCCCTTATCTTGTTAGAAGTTTTCAAACAAAAAAAAAAGTTCTAACATAGTTACGGTTTTCGTTTCAGCATCCCTCACGACCCTCTCTCGTCCGACATAATAATATGTCAGATAACATCAAAGTATTTTTATCACCAAACTTCCTGCGCTCCGTCGTAATGTCGACTATTCCGTCATGTTTACGTCAAAAATTGTCAGCGGCTGTAAAAATAACAAGTGTGAAAATTTTGCGAACTTTTACTAATTGACACTGGACATTTTATTTTGTCACACGTTTTTTTTGTTTAGCGAGGAATGAGACTAAGCTGTCGTTTATTTATTGTTTTACTTGTTTTCCCCGATTGAGTTGTCTATACTTCTGTACTAATATATAAAGAGGAAAGATTTGATTGTTTGTTTGCATGAATAGGCTCCGAAACTACTGAACCGATTTGAAAAATTCTTTCACTTTTGGGAAGCTACACTATCTCCGGTGAACATAGGCTATATTGAATTTTCAAAAATATTTGGGATCCTCACTAAAACTCCAATAATGTAACCCAAGGTGTAAAAAAATACCTAAAATATTCGTTTCATCGCGTGCGCTGTGATAACTATTGATGATAGAATAAAATAATGTACTACGACTTTGTAGAAGACATTATTATTTACAAAAAATGTCGCGACAGCATATGTCTAACTTGAAATGACACAATAGGTGTTCTTTTATTTTTTTTTATTGAAATCCGACAGAGGTATAGGCGTCACTGGGGTACGAGCCGAACGGGAGGGAACCATTAGAATGCTAAATTATTCCAGATTAAAATAGCCTATAGAATATTTTGATAAAGTTATAGGGATCTATAAAGATCATGAGAAAACTGAATTATTTTTTTTCAATACCTATCTACCCGTACGAAGCTGGGACAGACTTCTAGTTCTGTTATAACTATGAATATTGTATTCGAATTTGCATAATGATAACTAATTACCTTTTTTACCAATATAATTCCCACCGATGCATCTGTTTTAAACGATGTTTACAGGCCTCATTTGACAGTCGCTCTATCAACTATCAATATTTGACAGATTATCACTAGGTCCATGTAATGTAGGCTTATAATTGTTTTGTCATATTGTTACTCGTATAAATATGTGTGGCCATTTCTTCAGATTTTTAGTGCGTTGACTGCCTAACAACAGCTGTGGAAAGATAGTTACTATCTTTCCATCCCATCAGAAGTTTTCTTCTTTTTGGGTTATCCTTACTTTCTTTCTCTTTTAATTTTGTCTTCTGAATTGCTGATGTATATTGTAAATATCTTCGTTTATTTCATGATCACTGGGTATCTGAAACTCATTGTAGGAAATATAACATCATAACATGATAAACTGTTGTAGAAATCAGTTTATATGACAAAGAAACTATAACTGATAAGGACCATTAAGTACGTTTATGTTTGTGGATACATCAGTGCTCTGGATTACATTTTTCAGTCGCAGCGTGTATTCCTCATATCCTAACTGAGAAAACAATTTCGCAATCTTTATATAATACGCACTGACAGTGCCGTAATAATAAATAACGATTGCGCTGGTACAAACGAGGAACTTCTCGTTTTGTATTGTTTATATTATTACAGTAGGTAGTATGGAACTATCGGGCCACTCGCAATAGGGGAGTGATTCATTGTTAGCATCTGTTCTCAGACGGTTTGTTTTTTGATTCCACTTTGCGCTTCTTTCACTCTTTTTTTATTTATTTTCAAACAATCCTTATTGTGTTTGTTATTTTTCGTTTAGAAAAATACTCCCTAGGAGTCTGTCTGATTGTAAGTTTTTTTTTTCAAAAAGATGTTAGTTACAATTGATACTAGCTGACGTCCCTTTTTTTAGCCAGTATAAAAATCTATGAATCGTATAAGATCAATCAATAAAAAGCCAATAAAAGACAATCAAATATTAACAATTTTATAAACATGACACTTCGACCGTCTTCTACTGATGTTTCTATGATTCGGAATTTCGTGGATTTCCATGAAATTGACCACCTAAATTCTAAATGGCGAACGTTGAAAACTAGCATTTTAAGCCGTTAGAATTCTGGCATAGGTTTCCTTGGAGGTCCCTCATGAAAAAGCCTTCGAAATAGCAGTAGAAGACGCTCGTTAGCCCGTAGTGGTTCAAATTAAAAAAAAAAACTCTGAAAATAGAACACTAATTGAATCTTCAAATTTTTTATCGTGAGTAACTTTGTTGAACATATTAATCAATCAATCAATCAATTCTCCCTTTTACACCCCACTCATGGGCATAGGGAGGCAACAAGAGCTCTCCATTGCGCTCGATCTTGCGCAATGTTTATGACCTCCTCCCACACCATGTCCATGTCCCTCAGCTCTGCTTCGAAGGAGCGGAACACAGTGTGAGAGGGTCTTCCTCGTCTTCGGGACCCTGATGGGAGGAAGAACAGCGCTCTCCTCGGCCAACTGTCATTCGGCATCCTTAACACATGTCCCAGCCAAGTCCATCTCCTCCCCACAATGGTAGAGGTGATGGGCTCACGCTGGGTGCGCCGGCGTATAGCGTCGTTCGTGATGCGGTGGTACCATCTTACACCCAGAATTCTCCTTAGGCACTTCATTTCAAAAGCTGAGACTTTTTGTGCCTGGGCTTTGGTGAACATATTAATAAACAAACATAAATTAAAGTTATTATTCTAAGGCAACCACCCTGAAAGAACGATTTGCGATAAATTAAAATAAACAAAAACTTTGTCAATTCTACTTTTGAGTATGTATATTTGGTTATGTATGTTTGGTATCCAAATATACATACCTACTCAAAAGTAGAACTGACAAAGTTTTTGATTATTTTATGTTTGTACACTAATTGATTTAATGATTGTTTCAAAAATTCTGTAATGCATGAAATAAGACAACAATCCACAATTATGGAACGTTTTCTCCTCATATTTTCCACTAATCATTTTGTTACAGTGTCCCATTTTTAATGTTCAATTTATATAACACCATGAATGTTATCAGGTGGTCTCTTGTCGGTGAGGTTGTCGTTGATTTTTTCTCCTTACCTGAGCGCGCCAGACGCTATATTATTATTGTCTCTGGAAAACAGCGTCTAAGTGTATTGGCCGGAAGAAACTGATAAAGTAACGTTGACTGCAAAATATTATACACCGTGAGACACTGACATAGAAAAGTGTTTCTAATTTTTCCACTATCTAATATTACCTACCTACTTCGCATAGTTTTTCTCTTAGTCAAACAATCTTAGGAACAAAAAATCTCTTCAAAGGAAAATCTGTATTTTAGGAGTACTTTGACGTGGCTACCTGTCTTTTATTAACTGGTTCCTCTTCTTCATCACGTGCTACTCTTATCCAAGGATGATTTTTTTTTGGAACCCGTCTTATCAACGTCAGGTCCTCCAAACCATCCCTTCAGCAACCCTAGACAAATTGCATTTGACGATCAAACAAATGAATTTTTCGACAATGTAGAGTAGGAAGAAAATTAAGTGTCCAATTTTTACATTTTTATTTTAATATACGTGTCTTTGTTTGTTTTAAATTATTGTTTATACGTTCCAGTGGATTTGTTTATTCATTATGCGCCAGTTTTTTCCAATTCGTGTTGTTTTAACCATATAGATATAAAACGTTAATTTTTAGGATGCATATTTTACATCTTCACTTGACTTTGAAATTGAAATTCTCTACTGCAAAACCAATGACTCAAACCAAAACCAAGCAGCAGAAATTGTAGGTTCCACTGCTGCTTCGAGCACCAGAATATATGAAGAGCTGTTTTAACATGACCAAATATCATTCTTCGCCCTTATCATAGTTCCAGACACTACTTTTATGTATTTATAATTTCTTCTCCGTTAAGCCTAGTTTACACTTACTCAAATTAGCTACTGAATTACTCGCTATGGTTCAAAAATCGTTCACACTTTATTCGATGATTTTTAAAAAGAACAGCTCACAATACAATTATGTACATATTTATTGTTTCATAACTGCCTAGATGATATTTCGTATGTAGGCAGTTATTTTAGTGTAAAGATTCCTTCAATTTGCTTATCACTGTCAGATCAAAACATTTCATTATCCCGTCAAATATGTGATTTCACATTTAACCCTTCAACAATAAGACCCCACCACACTCGACAAGGAAGATGTATAAAGGAGGCAACGAATTAATTGCGTAAATAATTCAACCTTACATTTCCACCTGTGTTTTGATACGATTAATGAGTTAGTTAAAGTAGGTACTAGCAAGTTGATTGGGGTGTCTTCAAGATAACGATTCAATAGCTACCAGGAGCATACATTTCAAAATACTATCAACTGCTTAAAATATTAAGAGATTACATAGAACCGCAATACTCAGTTTATGCTATTTCTTACTCCAAAGTGATGAATTGAAGTTATATAGTCAAATAATATGGTACAAAACAACAATGTAATTAATGCTTTTGCGTCACGTCCTTGAGAGTTACAACTAACAGCTAAGGACACGGATTCGAATACTGTCAAAGGCATAACTATTTTCAAAGACATGTCGAATGATTGTTTAGTAATTTGAAATTCGAACGCTTTGTGCAAACGTACCTTCTGCAATGGTTTTCTAGGAAAGTGGACCCACAGAAGAACGGCCGTTATAAAAAGTAGGTACTTAATACTTCTTATTCTAAATTTGAATATTTATAATTTTCGAATTTACCTTTTTAGTTCATAAATTTTATTTCAGTGGGGATATTTTGTTTACTGCGGCATCCAAGCTACACTAATTGACACTTAACGTCAAGATTTACTGTCTCTTTCCCGTTTTCGTTAATTTACTGCCGGCAGTGAAAGATGCATGAATATAGAAAACTTTGCATACTAAGCGAGACAACTAAAACACTAGTTTACTTATACACCACCTCGAACATTTAGAGCAAGTAGGTGATAAGTAAAAGACGAACAACAGCATAAAATCGTTGAGCATTATGAAGGTTCAGACGGGGTAAAGGGGTGTAGGCCAAGGGTGAGCAACAGGAATAAGTAGAAAGTTTGATATTCCGATATTCTATTTCGCTCTTTCAATCTATAGGTGAGTTTTTTTTTCACAATACTCGTGAACGTCCATATAAAACAGTTGTTCATAGGTGGACGTCCATATAAAACAGTTGTTCATAGGTGAACGTCCATATAAAACAGTTTAATAAAAACTGTCCATTAGTTTTGTCTACACGTACGAGTACATTCACCGCACTAAATTTATCAAACGTTCGTCTTCACTAACACGTCGCTACCCCCTTTTAAAAGGACAAGGTACAACTCACTTCATTGTTAGGGGCATGTACCACTTATCCCGAATACTAACGAAATTCAACACTTCCCATAACAATGTACGTATTATGTAAATAATAATGATTACAGGTCCGCCTTAGAATATATCCCTACGTGCTTTTTCACTAATTGTTTCCTGGGTATTGTTGCTGATTCCGCATCCGTCACTCCACCTTCTATTGTATTGTGATTAAGGCTATCGCATACACATACAATAAGACCCCACGATTGTCGCAACACATATAATTAAAAGTCTACCCAAATAGAAGTACAGGTCACCCGTCACTAAATGACCATCTTCGTCGGCTTTTTCCTGGTTTGCACAATACCTATAGTTCGGTTTAAATAGTTACTGAAATATCTTCATTCATTATTTTACACTTAATTTGTTTTTAAACTATGTTAATAAATAAGTTCGATATGTATTAGTACCTACCCCACTTCCACCTTTGTGGAAAAGATATAGACATGTGTGAAGGATATCAAATGACAGTTGCCTGAGGAAAGCGCTGTTCTTCCTTCCATCAGGGTCACGAAGACGAGGAATACCCTCTCATGCTGTTTTCCGTTCTTTCGAGTCAGAGCTGAGGGATTTTCATATAGTTTGGGAGGAGGTCATAGAAGCTGGGCGAGATCGAGCTCATTGGAGACCTCTTATTGCCTCTCTTTACCCCTTAGTGGGGTCAAAAAGGAAGAATAAATGGATAGATTTGTCTCTAAAACATTATCTGTTTTAATAGTTCAATGTGCAGGAAAACATTCTAATTTTAAAAAATCGTCATCTCGGAATTTAGATACATTCTCACTGAAAATATTTCGGATTAATTTTTATCCAATTAAGAAAGTTACGAATGTAAAAAGGTACCTACGTTTGTGTATGTCAGTTTATTGTTTTATTCTTTCTATATTGAAAAAGTTTTGTCTTTAAAAAGTCCGACGGGTCTTGTTCCGACTGCGAACCCTTGCGGCGCCTTCCCTGACCCTTCTTGAATTTGTTAAAAAAAAAGAAAGTTGAAAATTATTCCAGAAATATTTGAATTGTTTGCTGGGGTAACTTTGTACCGTTTTTTTTTTACTGAACGCAGAGAAAGAAAAAGCAGTGAAACATCGTTACACATTGTAAATAGGCCTCGAATCTTTCTTTCATAATGAATGAAATGATTTCACAAAGATATATGTAAATAGATTGTCTTACAATAAATCTAGAGAAAGTTGTAAGTAAATTATTATTATATGAAATAAAACAATTTAATGCAATCATTTTGCTCTGAGAAAAGACATCGGTATATGTGTAGAGTATTTCTAGTACAATATCAATTACTCTTCGAAGTGTCTATATATGTACATAATAGTATCAACTTCCATGTTTCGATGTTCACGATGTAGTTTTGAGTCTTGGGCAAATACTCGAGTATGTCATATAATACATTCACTAGTACACGCGTTGAAGTAATATCCACCTCTTGGAAGGAATGCAATTATCATGATATATGAGTCACACTATGAAATCAGCCCGTATAAGTTGCTTTTAACGTTGAACTACCGACTCTAAATTAGTATAATACATAGAAACTGTATAAAACTATAATTTACGGTCTTATATTTTATGGTATCCATATTGGTGTCGGAAATCCTAGAAAACGAAGATCCAGCAGAATTTGTGAGAGGATGTTCGGAAGACTAACTGTAGTATTATAATGGACAATACCAAACATCGAAAGCATTCTTTACCAAACATTCAAAGACTTCTTAAAAAAAAACCAAACGAAAAGCTGGCAAACATCCGCATAAGAGTTTCTCCGAAAATTCACGTCAAGGCCTACAAGTGTGAAGAATGCAAAATTTGGTTTCATGAGGGCATTTCTATAGATTTTCTTGAAAAATACCTGCCGAAGCTCTTCTGCAAATCGTCAGGCCGTTTTATTACAAGCCGCTTGTTCTTACAGTAAAATGGTTTAATGCAAGAAACACTATTGTTAATTTTTCAAATTTCTTTCAATCCTTATTTTCGGCTATTTACTAATTATTTAAAATCGTTCGTACCTATATGCATAAAGAACACAAATATCTGCAAATCGTCCCGTCTCTTTGGATATCGCGTTATTTCAAAATCAAGATAAAACAGCCTTACTAGAATCAGTTAATCGTATATAATAAAAAAAAACAATCTGGAGAAGATTGATTGATTATATTAAAATGTAAAAATATTCTCAGAATTCAAATAACTATATACCTAGTCATATTATTTTATTTACAATGAACTAAAACCAATGTAAAGTGTTGAAACACATTAATAATATTTAGAATGATTCATTATATAATATATTGGTGTTTCTAGAAAATGTATATAATAATGCTAAAACGGAAATATTAAAAAATAATTAAGGTTATATTCATTCGGAAAAAATGCTTTTGTCATCAAAATAATAATATGGTGGCTACAATAATAACATCGTTGATGAATTTATTAGTGATGAAAGGACTTTGAAGTTATGGTGAACCGCGAAACCGCAATTATGAAATCTGGGACCGCAACTCTAACCCGTTTCCCTGGGACGATGACGTCTCATTAACTATCGACATTCAGTGCCACCCACCTACTAAGTTTCTTCTCCTTTTGTCTCATTTCTAGGAACCACGTTATGGCACCTTTTCTAACGTACCTATTGCAATATCTTATCCCTACCATTGTTTTGAATTCATTAATCAATGTTGTATTGTTTTGATTTAAATGTTGAGTTTATTTCGACAGTAATAGCAACCCATCTTAAACGATGATTTGTTTCCTAATGTTCTCATTGAAATTCTATAATCTAAAAATGATTTTCCTTTTAAAAACATCAAATAACAAAACAGTCTTAATTGGAGTCTCTAAATAAATACTATTTTAAGATTGAACTGGCTGATTCACGTGTTGACGAAGCCCACTCCATTTTGCCTCATCTACTTTCCAGAAGGCAGCCAAACACATTTTAGACTCCTTCAAACAATTAGGAATATTTGAGGCAGATTTTCAGTGTCGGTACAATTCGACAAGACTGAGTTTGTAGAGTCTTATAATACAATAACAATGTTTATCTATTTCATTCTGAATGCATATACAAACATGCTCTACCAAATACATTGATAGTAACATACAAAAACTAAACAAAAACGGCTTAATTAAAAAAAAAAGAAAAAAAAAAACGGAAGATCTAACACAATAACAAAGAAAACAGTGTTAAGAATACTACACTCATAACAGCTATCAGGGAAAGAGTAAAATGGGATGGGATGCCAAGGATTTACCATGTATTTGAGGACAACAAGTGCTTTATGGCGGTTTTTGATCGAATGTAAGCCTCTTTTGGGGTATTTTTAATTTTTCAGAATCTTAAATAAAAATATTCTTTCTTGTTTCATATAGAGAACATCAAAATTTACATTCTGTTGTTATTTTTTACTCCAAAAAGACGAAGTACGGTTATGATCAATAACGGAATTCTTAAATCCGGAGTCGAACGCCTTACCAAAAAAGTTATAAACCATACCGATTAAAAACATTATCATATTATTTACTTGACCGACATTTTAAGGGTTCAAATGGAAATGTGCTATTTGCGTAAGTACATAATAAAAAAAGCATTTTCTAATTTTGACTCAAAAGTAGGTGCCACACATATTTCGAAATGGCATTTACAGTACAAGACTCTCCCCTCAGGAGCCGCTGAAACAATATTAGGTGTAATAATATGATATTAAAAACAGAAGCAGATGGGAGAGCTTGGGTAGGCGAGTTGTCGACTTAAATTACAAAAATTTCAGCTTGTAATGTGATATTCATAATAATATTATTAGTTTTCAAATTGAAAAATACGACTTTGGGGAGATGGCTGGAAGAGGTCGGGTTGTTACCGGCGGCAGTACTACCTACCCCGAGGGTGCGTAAACTTTCATATAAACGGTAAACGACTGAACCCTGGTACAATCGCATCTACGACCTACTGAGGTTCATCTTGCGGGGTCTTTTCGTAAGGGTTGTACTTAAATTGACTTTGATCTTTTTTATATCAACCTTGTTTGTATTCCAAAAAAAAAAAACTAATTTGTTTTATCGTCCAAATTGAGGTTTGCTCTCACCACGCAATATTAATATAATTATTTCTACTTCTTCCAAAGGTTTTCAAACATTACTGCAGCTAATCGTTCATAAGTGAATATGAACACATATGTATTTGTCTTTCTGTATTCCCCGTCGATCGTCTCTTGTTTGATCCGCGCTTTACCGATGTCATATCTTCACTTATCATTGATTGTCTTGATTTTTCTTGTGGTCATTTACATTTTTTTACTCCTTATGAACTAGAGCAATACAATTCACTGATTAAGAGTACCTTTCAAATTTCTAAACAGATGAAGGTATTTCTTCTCTAGCCTGCTACCGTCTACTCCTGAATAAATCCCACCGTCTCACATATTTTTTATGCCTATTATGATATTTTTTGAGTGTCTCTTGAAAAATTACCTAAACTGTAGAATTGGGCAAAATTTCTTCATCACAAAACACCTTCAGGAAACAAAGACGTGGATCGCACGTCCTGCAGACCCACTTTGAATGTATATATTGGACACTTGTTTATCAAATGATTTTTGTCATCCCACATATATATGCTGGTGAGTCCACCTATCTCATTTTTGCACCTTGTTGGTTATGTTTAGCCAGGCAGTTCTTTTGTCCTAAATGACAATGCCGTCCATAGTTGCCTCCATTTGTTTCCAATTTAGCAATCTGCACTTGCAACAGCTTACAAATCTAACATTCTTTGATTGTGATATTTTGAATTTTTAACGAAAATTTTTAGCAGTGAAAACTCCCGAAATTAAAGGTCTTGTTAAAAAGGCGGTTAAAAGTATAAAACATTTTCAAATGATTTTATGTACTGTTATTGTTGTTTCGTTAACATCCAGAGCATTACAGAGACCCGGTAATTAAATGAATACCTTTGAAAGTACGCTGGATTTCGCCTCTACATTTTTAATTTAGTGGCTTAGAAAAAATATTATTTTAAAGTTATTTTTTTTGTTAAAAATAATTTTAAAACATGTCGTTTGTATTAAGACTTTTTTTTAACGCGTAGTTTTTTTTCGAATCTAAAGACAACCATAAAACTTGATGTCTTAAAAATATTAAAGAAATTTAGCCAAAAATCTTCATTGCTTTGAAATATATCTCTATCCAAAATCTGTATATTTTCCCTTTAAAATCTATCGTTAGAAAAAAAAAAATATAGAAAGATGTGAAAAGAATATCTCTTGGTGTTAATTTTAAGAGAGCGTTGATTCACTTTTATAAAAAAAATAAGGGGTACGAGTAAAAACAAACGATTTAAACTTTTGTCCATGAACATGAAAAGTCATTCTAGTTTCAAATGAAAATAACTGAATTATAGCAATTATTTAAAGCTCGAATTTCTACATCATATTTAAAAAGCTCGAATTTTTATTGCTACATCCAAAGCCAGTTTGCCGAAACTAGTCGTACTTGCTTTTTAATAAAATCTAAAAAATTCTTCATCTTAATATCTTTTCTTAATCACTTCGCAGTATTTCGAAGGTGTGATTGCCTTTCTCAATACCATCTCTTGATATATTTGAAGATGGATTTAGTAATTGATTAGTTTACAATGTTGCTGTTTTATATATTAATATTTATCTTTTATGTTTTGTCTATATCTTCCAAAAGGAGCCATCAAGTAATATCTTAAATCGGATTTACCTTCCTGTCGAGCCTCCAGGCTTCCGGTTGTAATCCGCTTTCCTAGGTTTTATATCTGTTTCTTTTATCCTTCTGAAAAATGCTCATTACCATCGCCTTAACGTTATCCAACGTGTTGGATGTTTTCATTTCACGCTTCTATTTTTATTTAGCTCCCGTTTCAAGACTTGTTTAGTTTTATTAAATTAACAAATAGTAGAAAAAACATAGCAACAAAAAATTGATTTTTGAAAAAAATGAACATTATTTTTGAAATCGATGGATGCAACGAGGATTAACCAATTCGTTTACTCTTCGCAAAAGTCAATGAACTGCTCTTACACTTATTCCAACTTCAGTTTTGTTTCTTAGGAATAAATTTCGGTCTAACAGGGATTGAACTCATTATGAGTGTAATAGAGCAGTGTCTTTATTGAATAACTTTTATTTGTCTGCATGCTTAATACATCCATGGATGCAGTAGGCGCAAGATAGACTGAAGTGGATGAACATGGAGGAGCCCTGCGTTTCGTGCGGACGTCGTGGGTTCAAATCCCGGCCGTGCCGACCATTTTCCACTTTCACGACACAAGCATTTGCTTAGTGTGAAAGATGTCAAAAGTGTATTTGTGTTCACTTTGAGTGAGCACAGGTTCATTTTATTTCCCCAATTTGTCATCCAATTATTTTGAGATAATGGGCATAGTTAATTTCTTTTATCTCTTAAAAATTCGAAAAAAATAAATAAGCTGATTATTTTTAAATTCACGGGTAAAACATGGGCTGACATTTTAGAGTATCTCTTTTTTAATATGTGTAGTATGTACCGATTTTTCGTTTCAAGTAGAGGTGGATATATGGTCCGACCGAAAAATATTAGATTTGTTCTTTATTATATATTTCCATTCAGGAAAAAGGTGATGCGTAAAACTTTTTGTTTTTCATATTTACACGTTACTGTATATTCTTCATTCAAAGTTGGACGATACAGCCTTTTAATACGTGTTTGAATCGATGGCGACTCTAAAAAAATATTCCCTTCGCACTCAAATGGATTCGTGGACCATCAGAAATTTCCTAAGGGAAAAAGTCCCGTAGCATTTGCATAGGAAAGTTCTAATTCGTTTATAGAGTTGACATTTTATTCCCTCGCCTCTTTGGTATTATTTATTTCATCGCAGCATCTATGTTTTATTGCTGGCTTCCATCCGTCAAACGAGCTATTTTATTGGAAAAGTTTTCTTCACACTGCGGTGAACCAAGGGGATAAACCTTACTTAAAGACGGCCGAGAGGGGCCGAATGTAGACGTCCTTGTAGAAGGGTTCCATTTGTTTTATGTGTTATTATTCATTTGACACAGAAGTTTATATTATTCGATAAGAACTTGCTCCCGAGAACGCCTGACCTTAATCTTTCATGAAGTTTTCTCCTCAATTGTTTAGAAACATCCTTTTCGCATAGTTTTTATTTATCAATATTTTGAAGCTAACATTGAAGATTTCAAATAGATTGAATGGACAACATTAAGGCTTGTAACCTTCCTAATAATTTTAAATTAAAAATAAACAAACTTTGTAGTTCTACGAATATTTTATTATAAACTTGTAAGACGCTACTGAGGATGGACGAGAGTCCGAAAACGTTTTAGCGCTATCTTATTGTATTTTATTATTTATAATAAAATATTCGTAGAACTACAAAGTTTGTTTATTTTTAATTTAAAATAGTTAAAAATGTTCTACAATGTGAATCACGATATCAAAAATGAATTTGAAAACTTCCTAATAAGTCCTAATAGTGATTAAATTATAGTCATACGTGATAAAGTTTTGTCGTTTTGAAGTATTTTAGGTTGATTCCGTGAACCAAATTCGTTTTCTCAATTGTCTTGATAATCATTAATTTCAAGATTGCAAACCTCTCCGGACTCTTTTGAAATAACGAAATTGAGGTATAAGTTTTTTTTTCAGTTCTGAGAGGGTTTTTGCTTTCTCTGCAGACTAAGAGGGAGATTTAATGGACTTATTGTAAGACACAATTATTGTAACAATAACCTCGCTGAGTTTCAATTCACTCGAGTATTTTGTCTTCCGCTTCATTCGTTCTTGTAGAGGCCCGTGCATTGTGTTTCAACCGCATCCTATATGTTTCTTTATTTTGTTGCTATCATGAAAATGGAATTTTTATTATTCATAATATCTATTTTCTATCCCCAATTTATAATGTTTCTTTCTTATACGTTTATTGCTGCAAGACAGCAGGTTTTGCTTTCTTAGAATTTTCCTTTTTTCTTAGTTTATTTTTATCTTCTGAAAAATATAATTCAGTCTTATTGACGATGCTTGAAATTCTTTATCCGATAATATAACAATAAAGTTTAATATTGAATATATACGTCATTCTTTATAGAAATTAGAGAGACATATTATAAAAACATTTTCTATATATTAAAATTATTCCCCTCTAATCTGCTTAGTGACAATATAAAACACAATGTTAATCAAACAATTAGTAGTAAAGGAAAATGGAAAGAAAGTAAAGTAAAAGAAAGTAGAATAGAAAATAAGATCTATCAGACGATTGTCATTTGAAAACCTACAACCAATTGAACGTTTCGAAGTTTTCCAAAATTTAAGGATTTGTGTTCATTTACCGGCGTCTGTCTGTCAGTTCACCCCATGCAGTGCAAAAGGAGCTATCAATGAAGGAGCTAGGATCTAGGGAGCAAGATTATGCATTAACGCATTATTTGGATATATCTTGTATGTAATGACAAGGAAGGTTATATTTTGTCTTATATAATTTCACATTTGTAAAAGTGAGATAAATGTAGTTAACACATACAAGCTTTGGAAGCGAGCAAGGACGATTAGTGTTATTTATCAGTTGCACACGAGTAAAAGAGTAGGCATGCGCATCGAGTTAGAAAGAGTCGGTGCGAGTCTGGCTGGTCGGGCGGTCTCGTCTCGAAACTGGTATTTAGGGTCACGGGGTTATACGCCTTCGTGCAACGCAAGGTTGTCCCAACTCTGGGAGCTATACAAAGGATCGTGCTAAGGTTTGAAATACCACACAATTAAATGTCATTAGAATCTTTTCCCTCCTTGAATTTTGTATACCTTATGAGCTTATTCATAAAAAAAATTCTTCTTAATCCTTGTGTGAGTTTGAATCTCAACACCTATATTTGCATATCTTGGTAAGTCTTCAAGATTAACGACTTCCATGAGGCTGCCATGAACTGCTCTTAAAATAATTTCTGCACATCTATAGAAGTTGCACAACCTTAGATTTGTCGTAATTATGGATTTAAGAGTTCTTGAAAATAACCTTTTTTGCCTTTCTATGCTAATTTTGACTGATATATTTTTCACATTGTTGAATACCCAAAATACCGCCAAAAGACCTTCTATAGCTTCTCCAAATGTACCCAAAAGTATTTTCAACTAAGGCATATTTCTTCCTTTTTATTTAGGTGTTATTTTTTTATCCAATATTATTCACATAAACTAATTGTTGTTTGTTTTTTTTGTTTCAGGTAAGCTGTCATAATTGCTGTAAAAATTTGGACAACTACAGCGTTAATCTATTAGAAAACAGGTTTGTCCTTATATTAACCATATTATCACACGCTATTCAGAGGTCGATAAAGTTATACTATACTATCAATATGAAAGCTTGATAGTATAGTATTTCTTTCTTTCCTCTGACCAATTTTATCAAGTGTTAATAAAAATTAAACTTATTGTGCTTCATCCCTGTTTCTTCCCAATACATCGTTATATCTCACCATCCAAAATGTTCGTTCGGGTATCTTGGTCTTTGATTTATTTCAATTTTAATTTTTGTAATTTTAAGCCTCAA